>JARHVA010000797.1:115000-715000 GCA_037957365.1 Torreya grandis
CAAGAGTCATGAAAAGTCACCATGTGGCACCAAGCAAAGTTTAATCACCTACAAGCAAGAAGTGAAAAAACACAGTAAATAATTTTAAATTAAAAGAGCCAACAATTAAGTTTTTCAAATTAAAATGCTTAATCTATTTCAAGTATAAATGACTAAGTCCTTAGAAATGAAATAAAAAGGAATGAAAACTTAGCAAAATAAATCCATTTTAAAGTAATTTTTCATCTATTTTAATGAAAAATGACTAGTTAAAAGATAAAACCTTGTGAACATTTAGTCAATCTAGATCAAATTAAAATGAAAATGGATAAAAATACCTAGAAAAAGAAGCAATAAAACTCTAAAAAAATAGATAATTTACACAATCTTACGTTGAAATGGTCTAAAACAAAAGTTTTAAAGTGTGTTTAAAAACACAAGCCTGAAGATAGAACAATACTTAATAGATTCAAGAAAATTAAGATTTCAACTTAATGTAGCCTAGATGTAATTTCTATTGTAAGTTTGTATAGTGTTGATTTAATTATTTAGGCTTGACTAAAATAATAAAGCACATTCAGTTAAATATTCACATCTAGAAAAAATACACTTCCAAGAAGGCAATTTTAAACAAGTAACCATGAATGAACTCTTTACGATATAAGACCAAACTTCATAGACAAAGAGGGTCATCATTTCTAGTTTGATAATGGATCATGTTGTGTGAGAAATAATAGATGGTGACTTCTATTGGGAAATACTCAGTATTTAGAGAATCTAGAATCGCTAATTTCACAATAATAAAAAACATTATCTATAATTAATCACTTAGAACAAACTAAAATTCAAAGGCACTAAAGCCAATAGGAACATGTGACATACTAAGCTAAAAATTCAGCCAAAGACCATCCAAGTGTGTGATCAAATGATTAATTCATTGTTTTTGCATTCACACATAATATTTTATATTTACACAAGCCTAGAACTTCTAAGAAAGAAATATATTTTACATTTTACCTGGGGAGAGTGGTGTGGGCACTACTCTTCTGCTAGCTAGGGATTTATAGCCCCAATAGAGATAATATTGGTCCCTTCTTGAGGCCTTACTCCACTATCAAACAGACTAAAAATTCTATGGTGAAGGTTACCAAGATCACCCTTTTGAAGAGAAATTTCATAATTTATATTTTAACTTGGTTATTTTTAAATAAACTTTCCATTTTCATCCATTGAGGGTTGGGGACCAAGCCATGAATAAAAGGAAATTCAACAAGTTCATGAAAACTCAAAGTAAATTAGAATTGAATCAATGATACATTTTCATTATATATTTTATTAATTATATTATATGGATTTAGATAAAATAATAAATTTTCTAAATTCACAAGTTCTATTAAGAATCATTGACATTTGAAACTCAATAAATGAACAAAGAAATCAAAATAGTTTACACAAGATTTTTTTTTAAAAATTGTAATTAGGCTCTTTGAGTTGTGCAACAGCCTTTCTTTTCACTTCTTTAATTAACAAGGGAAACTCAAGATAAAAATAGGTTGGGACAAACCCAAAAATGAAAGCATAAAAAAAAATTTGAAAAAACCCAAATTAAGAACAAGGGACAAGAAAGGGTGAAAAAAGGAAATAGAAAGGGAAAATAAATTATTCAAAGTGGTTTCAATCAAATGCATGTTTGATTCAATTAGACACCTAATTCCTCAATATTTTTATAATTTAAAAGGAAACATCTACTTGTATTTATGTTAACCTCTATGCTAGAAAACACTATCCCATAAATATTTGTCAATGTTCTTTTCATGCAAATCAAGTAAATTAAGATTGTATAATTCAACAATGTGCTTGCAGTTAATATGTAGAAATAAATTGGGATAAGGTGGATAAAATACCTCATCCCATGCACTATATTATGGTGAGGAATAGGTTTCATCATTCATACATACCAAATTGATTAGAAGACCCAACTTAGCAATGACATGTCCTTTGTTGAAGCTAAAGGGTGAATTGATTGGTGGCTACTCTTTGATGTAAATGGATGGTTGTGTAGCATCCTATTTGTCATATAAAATGCATGGGAGTGGTTCAATTTATTCCCATATCTGATAATTTCTAAATTTTTCATCATTGGTTAAAGTATGTGGAGAGGTAGGATAGATTAGATCAGTCTCATCTTGCATCTCCTTTGGCATGACTTCTTCATTCAAACTATTATGCCTATCATATTTTATTTATATTTTGACCATCTCTATTGCCTTAAACATGGAACATATTGGCATTTAGAATTATCTATGGTTATGGTTCCATTAAAGGAACTCATGAGCTCCTTATTCTATTTTAACTCAAGCTCAAAGAGGAATTCTTCTTCACTCGATCCTAAATGTTTATGACTTCCCATTTCAAGCTTGATTGCATCCACTACTTGGAAGGACATAAGGTGGTCATATTTAATAAGATATAATGTAAGGTTTTTTTTAGGGTAAGGATCATCTATTTTGGGTTATTAAAACTCACCCTCCTCAAAGGGGAAACCCCCTTCTTCTTGGTTTCTTCCTCTATTCCATCCCCTTATGATGATGTAGGGAGGACTTCATCACTATCATAGAAATGTTCATCATCTTGTATTTTCTCTTTGTATACCCATAATATTTTTAAAATTTATCATTTACTAATGATTTATCTCTTGTAGGAAACCATTGAATCTTAATCTCTCATAATGCATGTCTTAAAGGGTGCACCAAGAAAGGGATTGGCATACCTTTATTTCTTTGTAATATTATTCTCCCCTATACTGCCACCTGAAACCAATACAAGTTACTCATATCCAATTTCTTTGGATTTGAAACCCTGATTATACACTTCTTTAAGTATATCATCACCCAAAATATCCCCTAACTAATAAAATATCCATTTTTACCATTTTTCATACTACGTCAACTGGGTGAACCCTATTCTAGGTTTAGTGCACATTATAGAACTCTATCATCCTAATTTAACATAGTTTGAGACATAATGGATATATTTCCCTCCTAACAAGTTTAACCAAGTAGACTACATCAGATAAATTCTCAAGAGGGTTTAGTATCAATCCATATATACATACATATATATATACATACATACATATATACATATATATATATATATATATATACATGCATACATACATATATATATATATATACATACATATATATATGCATATATATATATATACATATACATATATATATACACACACATATACATACATACACACACACACACATATATATGTATATATATATATATATATATGTAGTATATATGTATATATATATGTATGTATGTATATATATATATATATATGTACACACACACACACACACACACACACATATATACCCTATTTCATTTCATTTATAATAGAGGATCATTTAATTATGCATCATTGATGCTCATAAATCTATTTATACAATCAATATGAGGTTTCATTGCTTAGGTTTTTGCCTTGGATAAGTAGTACTTATCTTGTGAAGGTCTTGTATGAATGGGATGAGTCTTATAGCCTAAATCTAATTTGTATTTGTGATCCTTACAATCCCACAATAACCTCTTTCAAAATACCATTGGCCAATGGAGAGATTGAGGCATGATGGGTTCACTTCAACAAGATAAGTATATTCCTAGCCCTTGATATTTTAATTGATAGATGTTTTAGAGCTAATATATATTGAATTTTATCTCTCCTTTCTTAGAAAACTTATATGTTATAGATAAATTTATCTTTTCATGTTTTGTATCTTCCCCATTTTTGCCATAAGCTTTGGTGAGCAATAAATTAGATTACATAGATGTTTAGTAGATTACCTTGCTTAATATTATTTACAATCATAAGACCTAGATAGGGTTATCATAACATGGAATTTGACTAAAGGCCTTGAAAACCTCCCCTTTTCCTTAGTCTGATAATTAATCCCTTAGTGAAGGTTTAGTGGATCCATTGTTGGTCATGACCTCAATTTGAATGTATTTCCAAGCATACTTGTAAGTTAATTACCTTCTATAAAATTGAATATTATTGAGTAAGATAAGTTATAAAACTATATAGTTTCACTTTCATACATTCTAATGAACCTGACATGAATCTAAACCTTACAGATTTATAATTTTTATCCATAGATAACTGGATCGACCCTATCAATCTAATTTAACACTCTATGTGCAAGTTTATATATTCAGTCAATTTTCTCTAATTAATTTGGATATATATGTACATTTTTATATCTTTGTCAAGCTGGTCAAACTAGTTAAGGCATATTTTTTTAAGTTTTCCAACTAAGGTGAGCTTGTCACTTTTGTTTAGATTTTTGTGCACAAAGTTTCTAGTATTAGAAAACTAGATTGATCCAATCAATATAGTTTATTTTCTCAATTTTAAACATTTAAATGAATCAATTTTCACAATTCTTTTATTTTTTGGTTTTTATATTTTAATAAATAGGTTAATCTAATTTACATAATTCTATTTATTATATAATTTACTAGTTTCATTTATACTTGGTTGATTGGTTCGACTCCATCTTAATATTCTATCTTTGCCTCTACATGTTCAAAACTCCATCTGGATAACACAATTTAAAACAACAACTCACCATATTTAGGAAAACTATTGCATTAACTTAGTTGACTCTACGTTATTTTCCAATTCCACTCTAACTAGATCAATAATTTATTTTTGTCAAATTTTAAGTAATTTTATTTTCTTGCTATTTTTCAAATTTTAAATTTTAGTATTATTTTTTACAATTTTTTAGTTTTATAAAAATATACACTTACAGTAAACTAAGTCGATCAGATCAATTTAGTTTTGCATCTATTTTTTATCTATAAAACTAAGTCAACTCACTCAACTCTTCATTTTTTATTATTTTTCAATAGATTGAGTCGATCAACTTGACTCTGTTATATTTTTTTGTACAACTAAGTCGATTAGCTCAACTTTTTTTAGTTTATTTTCCTCTTAGTTCAAGTGAAGGTAATTAACCTACATTTATACTAATTAAACTCACTTTAATTTTTTAATTGGTTGCATGTTTGTTTATTTTCCAAAAACCATAAAATTAGCTTTCAAAACTTTAATTTTCACTCTTATTTTTCAATTTGTTTGGTTTTTCCTATAAACTATGTACTGGTAGTTTTTAAACTACTTAGTTACTATCTTGAAGGGATACTCGATACTCTATTTATGGTCCTTGTCTATCATTTAAAGATATCATGGCATGAGGGCTTTTCTTAATACTCATAGACATAGTATAGAGATAAACATAGGCTTTAGTTTCTACCTACCTCATAATATTTTGGAAATTCCTATGATTTTCCTCTTTATTAAATGTTAGGAATCTATCCATCTATTTGTTTGTGTTGTGTAGCATTTAGTGGTTAGCACCGAGAAACTACTTCTAGCTTACCCTTGAAATTCGGCTTAGTGGGCTATAGAAATGGTACTTCCTCCATAGTTAATGCTCTAAAATATTGGTCTAACACTATCCAATAGACAAGAAAGTATCTTTGAGAGCCTACACTTTCAATCGAAACCTTTAGTACAACTCCTTAATCTTTTTTTCATTCAATTAGTTAACTTCTAAATTTAAATATTGTTGTTTGTTGCTTTTTATTTTATGTTATATGGAAAACTTATTTAATCAATGTTGATATAAGGTTGTGTTTTGTGTTACAATTATATCAACCAATTAAACATAGTTATCTATGTGTTTACTTATTTTTCTATATTTAAAACTAAATTTCCAAACTCAAAACATTTTAATTTTTTCTTAGATTATAGAGTTAATTCAACCTGCTCAACTCAGTCTTGTATAGACTATTTTATTTTCCTTCCTACATAATAAGTTGACCTTTTTGACTCAATCTTTTACAAATTGGTATGTTTTCCTTCCTATATAACTAAGTCAATCTATTCGACCCAGTATTTTACAAATTACCTTATTTTCATTTATTTATAACTACATTGATATATTTTTATATGTACTACCTATTTAATCTAGTTTACTAGTTACCCTATCATTCAAGCATTGACTTGTCTAACTATGTATTACTTAGCCAAATAGTTATTTGCAATCTCAAATTTAAACTGGGTGATCCTATATAGTATCTGGTTGACTTCATCTTGTCCCCATAATTTTAATCCTTAAACATAATTTTTTCTTTATTAAGTTGTCTTGCTACCTTATTAAAACATCATGAAGTTACCTATCCAAATATTTCTTGATAACCTTAACCCTTTTAGACAATACATGGGTTTCTCTTTTGTATCTACTTTAGATACCCAAGAGAATAATTACTCTTGGTGTACTTTTTCATGTCCTTCATATATTGCTTACAACATAGTTCAAATAACCCAAACTGATAATGTGAATAGTTCTAATCCATTTCACACTTCTCAGGATACTACCTTAATACATCATTGAGATAATTAAAATAGGCTTAATAAATAACCCTATAAGGAATCCTCCAATAGGTAACATCCTTACCCCTAATAATCAAAATTTTCCTCCTAAGAACACTAATACTCATCTTAATAATCATAATATTTCACCTTTAAATACTAATAATCAAATTACACAAATTCACACTATTCAAATCCTTGCATAAATAGTCCAAAAATGAATGTTATACAAATAAAAAAACACTTCTCAAATGATTTAAATGTAACATCATTTATTAAAAATGACTAATAAACCTCCTTTCATATTACCTCAAAATAATAATAAAAATTATTCCTCCTCTTAGATATGCAAATGGGCATATCATTTTGTAACCTCTTATGCATAATGAGATGTTTCAAAATATACAAAATAAACTTTTATCTCCTTTCATTGTCTCCATTGATATTGGAAACATTTCTCCAACTATTAAATATAATGGAACTAAGGACCCTACATCTTTTATCAAAGCCTTTGGTAATCTTTAAAAGGAATGGATAAAAAAAACCTTTTCTACTACTAAACTATTGGTTAAAACATTTTCTAGTGATGTTTTAGGATGATATAATCAATTTCCCCAACATTCCATTACATAATTAGAAGAAATAATTAATGCTCTAGTCAAGGTATTTCATCAAAATGATCTTCTCTAAACTTCTCTATCATTTTATCAATGCTAAACAATCAACCTTAGAATCCACTCATGATTTCATCAAATGATGGAAATTATTAGATAACAAAGTAGAACATAACATGAACTATGATAATATCTTAAAATTATTTATCATTTCTTTAACACCTTCACTTCTGTATAAGGTTTGAAATTTTTCTCCACATAATTTAAATGAAGTATTTGAGCAATCCAAAATGCAATATTTCCTTATGAAACAATTTGATCTAAGTCATCAATCAACCAAGGAATCTTTCCAAAATTTAAATAATGCAATTATAATTATTACTCTTCAAATGAAATTAGAATTATTCAAAGTAGATAGTCAACTTGTCTCCCACCCACCATCAATGGTCCCACAAATGAATCAATTATTATCTCCATCTAAACCCTTCACCTATAATAATGTTATACCATCATGGTATGACACTAATAAATTTTGTTAGTTTCATGAATGAAACATGTGCACTTGTCAAATTTTTTGTTTATTTTATGTTAGGATACAAATCTAACCATGATTCTATGATCAAATTACATCATCATGATTATGTTAAAGCTTCCTAAAAGAAATAGGTTACCAAAACCACATCTTCTAAACCTCAAAAATATTATTCTGACCCTAATTTACAACATTAAAATGATGGTATTTGTGAAAGTGATGTTGATTATGATCAATATTATACCAATTCTCAATATATGAATGCATCAAAAGTCAATTATAGATGAAAACTTGGTCACAAAGACCATGTCACTAAACTCAAGAAACTCTCCACCAAGGAATAGTTACTTAAAGATAATAAAACTATTTCACCCAATCTCTTGGATCAAATGAGAAAACACTTCCACAACCAAAACCAAAACCTATTTCTCTTATTCTTACAAAACAAATTGTACCTCATAAACCTTGCATTGGTTCTTCATCCTCTAAATCACATTGGAATTTTTGGAAGAAGTTAATTCAATACCTTATAAAATTCCCCTCATGGAGTTAGTTCACACTTATCCATATCATTACGAATTCCTTATGCAACAATTACAAGATATTGAAGAACCATCGTCACTTCATTTGTAAATCCCTTCTAATGATCTTCCACTTATAAAAGTGTATACAACTGAAACCATTTTCACATCTTCTAAAACATCCATAAAATTTATTGAAGAGGAAATGATTAATGATAAAATTATTTTTTGAGTTGATGATCTACCCTCTTTATTAAAATTACAATTAATAAAAGTCTTATTCAAAAATTATTAGTAGATTAAGGATCAAGTATTAATGTTACCTCTCTTTGGTAATATAAAAAATTGGATACACCAAAAAAAATATTAAAGCAACATTTCTAACATATAGAGGATTTTATAAAACAAATAAAAAACCACTTGGTTATATTTGGACCCCACTTACTATTAGACCTAAAATAATTCATACTAAGCTCATGGTTTTTTATTTATCACTATCCTACAACATACTTCTTGGTCACCCACAGACACATCGTATCCATGTCACTACCTCTTCAAGTAGTCAATGTATCAAATTTGTTAATAATGGAAAACATTACAAATATGAATCTAACCCTAATACATGGAGTATACAAATACCAAATCCTATATATAAAAATCTTATTCCAGCCATTCCCCACATTAATAGTGAACCTCTCCTTGAATTTATTCACATGAAACCTGATTTACATGTTACTCTCATTGATTTAGATGATGATGAACCTAATGAATTACAAAACACTTGTAATCTCAATAGACTACCTCCTTATATTATGGAATGGCTTCCTCTTTTTCTACTTCCATGTGATCACACCATTCCTCTAATTGATGATATCACTAAGACTCCCCCTCCATGAAATGCATATGAAGCTTCTTACACAGAAGATGAATTTACATAATGAATCTAGAGTGACCAAATTGTTTCAATATCCCTTAACTATGTATCTTCAAAAGTTTATCAATTTATGTGTCTCGACTACCAATTATCCCCTGAAAATAGAAGCATGCACTATTTATCACACTTATTATGATGATTATATCATGGCCCAAGCCTAATCATGAGATTTAGATATACAAAATTATCAAAAGACATTAGCAAAAATGCATGTCCTCAATCATGATGTCTATGTCTTCATATATCATCTAATATTGAATCAAAAATTGAAGGTTATGTACCTCCCATTAATCCTCTATTATTAGTTACCCCATTGGTAAGTAAAAAAATCCTAACTCAAGAATCTTCTAAACTTTTTACATAAACTAATATAATATAGCTTATTCTTCATTCTTATGATTTCATTGATACCACTAAGGTTATATAACTCAATATGAATGAAACTTCACTTATTGAATAAACTAAAACAATCATTACCAATTTGATTAACTTTACTCAACCAAATATCCCTAGTAAGGAATCTATAACCGCTATTACACTAGAAATCACCTTAGATGCTAAATCCATGGATGTCAAACAAATGCAATCTAAATATGATAGTAATGGTAATAAAATCATTGATTTTGAAGTAGATTTTGAATACTATGGACCTTTACCTACACTTCCTAGTGATGAATCTATACTTGAGCTACTCCCTACTAGAGAACCTTAGCTTCCACACTAACATCATACACTTGGTAACTTTAAGCAAAAGGTTCCTTGTTTTAATAATTTCATTACTAGTGTGGATCCTAAAACACATCTTATTTCTTCCCTTCCTCCTACTTTGTACCATTTATAAGATGGAAATGCTATGCTAATTGAGGAAACTACAAAAATAGAATATGGTACACCAACATGTCCTTGACCTACTACCATTTATAAAGAGCTCACTCCTAAGACGCATGATTAATTTAGTTTTTTCTTTGATAAATATCATGAATAATTTGCTTGGTCATATGAAGATATGTCATGAATTGATCCTAGAATCATTTTTCATAACATCATCACTTATCTAGATGTTAAACCTATTAAACAAAAGAAACAAAATTTCACCCCTAAAATTTATTATTTATGTCATAAATAAATCAATAAAATTTTAGATGTTAAATTCATTAAACCCATGGACTAATTGGAATAGGTATCAAACATTATTCTCATTCGTAGAAAAGTCACAATGGTTATTCATATATGCATTTATTTTCATAATTTAAACTTAGTGTGTCCAAAAGATAACTTTCCCTTACATTCAATAGATGTTATCATCTATTCTACCAATGGGTATGAAATTTTATAACTGATATATGGTTTCTCAGGCTATAACCAGATTCACATATCTCTTGAATATCAACATAAAACCACATTTACTATAGAATGGAACACCTATTGTGATATAAAAATGCCTTTTGGTCTCAAAAATGCTAGAGTCACCTATTATTGTGTAATGACCCATATTTTTCATGATCTTATTCACAAAATTGTTGAAACTTATGTGGATGATCTCATTCCTAGATGTAAAATTCATAAAAATCACCTTCATGATTTATCTATCATTTTTTATCAACTCATTAAATATAAAGTTAGAATTAAACCATAAAAATGGTATTTGTAGTTATATTTGGTAAACTTATAGATTTAATAGTTTCCTTTTGATGCATTGATTTAATCCCACTAAAATCAAAGATATCATCATCATGCCTATTCCCCACTCTATTCTTGATATGCAAACATACCTTGGAAAATTAGGGGTAATTCATTAGTTTATTCTAGAATTGGATTGTCATATTTACTCTATCAATTATCTTCTTTAAAAAGATAATGCTCTAGAATGGATAGATTCATGCCAAAAATCATTTGATAGTATGAAAGAATCTTTGCTTCATCCTCCCACTCTTTCTCCACCTTCAAATGATTATCCATTAATTTTATATACATCATATATCCCCATATCAATTGGGGCAATTCTTTCACAACAACATGACACTAGTATAGAATATGTTATTTACTATATCAGTTGAGGTTTAATTGATTATGAAAAATGTTATACCAAATTAGAACATGATTATCTTACCATATATTTCATAGTTGAAAAGATCTATCATTATATGCTCTATCAAATCACATATGTCATTGTCTATTTTTATCCACTTCATCATTTATTCTATAAAGCTTTCTTACTTAGAGATAGAATTAAAAAATGGATGGTCATATTGATGGAATTTGATCTTCAAATTGTTGCACAAAAATATGTCAAAGGACAAGTCATCTCAGATGGACTCATGGTGGCTTCTTTACTAGATAAAAATCATCTTAAAGATACTATTTTTGATTAATAAATAATTTATATTGAAGGTCTTAACCAAGAAATTTATCTAAAATATTTTTTACACACTTTCACTATTGATTTAAAAGTAAATAATCTAGAAGATAAGGATTACACTCTTGCTACCACTGAATCTAAAGTATTAATCTAAGAATTAATGGAAGATATAATTGAATTACATGAATATACTTGGATACTAAACTTTGATGGTACAAAATACCTCCAATGAGATAGATCAGGATTTATTCTAACCAACCCACATGGTAAAATTATACCTTTAGCATTTTGATTAACTTTTGATGTCACCAATAACATGGTTGAATACAAATCTCTAATACTAGGCATGCAAGCCAAAATCAATTTATGCATCCTATATTTACATGATTTGGACGATTCACAACTTATATGTCATCAAGTTAGTGGTGATTATCAATTCAAAAGTGAAAAATTAATCACATATCATCAAATTACTACTACGCTTTCAAATTTTTTTTGATAAGGTAAAACTAGGTTTTACAATGACCTAGAACCATGAGAGTGTATACAATAGTTTTAACAAGCTAACCAAGGCCAATAGAAAAAAATAAAGAAAACCAATACTTAGAGCAAAAATAGGAAATTAAAAACTAAAAGTGATCTAGGAGGGTCCCTCCTGAGTGTCTATAGCATTACTGTTGTCCTTCACCAAGATGAATGGTTTGTCTTTTGAAACCTTTTCATGGATTCTTGAGGCCCTTAGTTGCCTCTTCAAGGAAGATCATCCTAGGTTTATTTTTGCCTTTAACATAAAAAGGAATTTATTTAGGGGGGACCCCACTAGGGGATCCCAAGGGGGATTTAAGGACCTAGAGAGATTTCATAACTAGGGATTAGGGGCTGAGTAGAGTTGATAAAAGTTTGAATAGTAGCCTCAGCTACCTGGTGAAGTTCATTCTAGTCTTGGATTAACTTTTTCAAGCCAAATCTTTCCAATTGAACCCTTAAATTGAAATTTTATAAAAAGTATTTATTCTTTTCTAATTCTTCCATCACTATGGCCTTACCTTTCTAAGTTGAGGTTGTAAGAGTCTCAATTTCAATGGGTTTAGGCTTGGGGATAAACAATAGTTAGAGAGGTAGGTCATTAGGGGGGGATTAGGATAAAATATTTTAGGGGGAGTGTTCAGGGGATAGGTAGGATCCTCCACTAGGGAGTCCTCCTTGGAAGAGGATCCCCTAGGGGGACCTTCCAACCTAAGAGAGTCTGACCATGTTTAACAAGTATTAGGATTAGACCTTGATGGAGGATGGGGTTTTTATCATTAACTTGGTGGAGTATAATAATAATTTTCAAGTACTTGACAAGGAAATATGGAAGATTGATTTTAAACCTGATGAAGTGATTTAGGAGAAAGAAATGGTGTGAAAATATTAAATTATACTTACCTTCCAAAGTCATGTACCTCATGATTTGAAGGTATATATTTGGATATTATATTGGGAGGTCAGCTCAAGGTAACCCTTTCTTATCTATTTGCACAAATTCATTCATTCTAAAGAATCACTACAGGGATTCTTACTTCTTAGACTAGTCTTTAAATTCCTTTGCACCTGTACAAGACATGTCTGTGGCATCATCGATGAATTCTTATGAGATGTTTATGGTGATGCCTCACATGGTGACCTTTTGTTTAGTCCATGCTACAATTAAGTCTCAAGTAACTATGGAATTATGTTCAGTAATGAGTTCTATAAACTTTTTAAGGCCTCCCTTATTGAGTTTCTTCTATACCTTATTTTTCTCATGAAATTCTTTACATGAATTGGGTTCTAAGCGATCTCTATCACCTCCCATGGTTACTAGAAGCATAGAGATGGAGTGGGAGAGTGGAAAGTTTTGGATGTAGGAAAAATAGCTAGGGTTAAAATGGGGGGATGCCCACCAAGGTCACATAAAAACAATTAATCCCCCTTTCTTAAAAATGAATGTGGACCTACTAAATTAATATTTCCCCCATCAAGTTGAAGGGCTGCACATGTAAGGGGATGATTATATTAAGTTACAAAAGTACCTTCAATGTGGATGACATTATACACCTTTGGGGGGATGTTTCTTACATCATAATAATTTGCCTCTTTTACCATCAAACTAATTCCAAGAGATCAAAATTATATAATTTATTGTATCACTTCATCAACATATTTATTTCACCCTCACCAAGTACTTCATGATTCTTAATTTATTATTCAAATAAGAAAAACACCTTAATTACAAAACAAAAATAATTATCTAATTCATCACATCAAGGTTATTACTATATAATAAATCACATGGTATGAAAACATATTTCAATTTATTTAACATCAAACTTACCCTCTAGACATTAATTCTCAAGAAAAGCCTCGAATACATAATTAGGTTTTCAATTATGTACTTTGATACAAGACTATTTACTATCATAATGCAATTGGAACCCTACTACATTATGTAATTCAAGATGAAGTTCCTACTCTCAGAATAATCACATGGGGGAGTTTGTGGTAATCACTATATTGGTCATGCTACAACCTACAAATACTTCCATATGGTTTACTTTTGGCCTACTCTAGAAAAATATGCTATTAATTTTGCTAAAATGTGCAATCCTTATCAACTAATTGATGATCTAATCCACTCTCATCTAATTTAAATCCAACTAGTAGATTCTCCTTGGCCATTATCCATATGGGGTTTAGATCTTTGGCAAATTATCTAGATCACAATATGGTCATGTATTCATCATAATTGTTGTTAAATATTTTACCAAATGGGTAGAAACTATGCCTCTTGTTAATGTCATTGGTATTACCATTTATAAATTTATTCTCAATCAAATCATATATAATTTTAGAGTTCCCCATACCATCATTTTTTATTGTGGTGGTAACTTCAAAAATAAAGACATGAAATAATTATGTGTAAAATTAAAATTTCTCATAAATTATCAACACCTTACCATACTCAATATAATGGTAAAAAAGAAGCCACTAATAAATTTTTTATCACAATATTACCAAAAACTATTATATAATATCATTGTAATTGGTACCTCCACCTCTATCCCACAGTTTAGGCTTACCGCACTAGCATATGCATTATTACTGGAGCAACACCATTTTCACTAGTATATGGGTCCAAATAAATCTTACCATTAAAAGTTGAAATACCATCTTTATGTATATCTCTTCATGGTATACTTCCTAATAAATAATTATTTGAATCCCATCTTCATGCTTTAGAGTTCCTCAATCCTATGGCTGTTTTAAAACATAATCACCAATACAAGGCTCACATTGCTAAACAACATAATAAAAAGGTCAAAGTACAAACTTTTAATGTTGGTGATTTAGTTCTCAATCTAAATTATACACATGACAAAGAAGTAAAATATGAGCAAAAATTGTGGGATCCTTAGTAAAATACATCCTTGGTCTTAGTACCTATAAATTACAAATTAATGAAGGGCATGTCTTCAAAGAGCATACTAATGCTCAATTTTTAAATAACTATTTTTATTAACTATTTATTTTCTTTTCATATATTTTATATGCTAACACTTTTGGTAGGTTTCCTCTAAATATTTCTAATTTTCATTAGTGCACTCTATTTAATAGCCTTATCCCCTATCATTGGTCCTTTGGTCTATCTTTATTACTTTTGTTTAATTCATGAATTGCATTGTAAGATCATAGATAGGACCTAGCCATACTCATGAATATATTTTATTTCATAAGTTTAGTCTTAACATTTTCTCTTTGATCATGAATTTTTCATTTTACAAGTTTATTTCCATTCTTTGTTTCTTTTTTATTTTGTGAGTTGTAGTATAAGACCTTAGATAGGACTAGGCCTTTTTGGCAATAACATTTTCACATTTTTACCTACTTTGGTTTATCTTTTTTGAGTTTCAGTGTAAGACCTTAGATAGTTCTAGGCTTTCCTCATAAAATCTATAATTATTTTCAAAACTATCTTAAACCATAATGTTTTTATTATAAATTAAGGTAATGGTTAAATATTATGATCTTATACTATCGAAATCAATTTTTGTTTCTTTTATGATAACACTTTCAAAAAAAACTATTTTTTCATGTTTACATACACATCCATTATTTCCATACACATCCATTATTTCTTATGACATAGAGTAATGCTTACCTATCATTGTATCCTTTTCACATTGTCACATTTTTTTTTTGAGGTAACTCAATCATTTCATGTTCATTCCCCTTATCTCCCCTATTTACATTACACGTTGGGCACACCAAGATTAGTTCTAAGATAACATTCTTATTTAACATTCAAATACAAGACTCATAGATACCATTCTCTCTAAATTATTTTCTTTAGCTACCATGTATGAGTATTATAGTGATAGTCATTTTTAACACCCATGTTGGTTTTCCAAATTTGTATGGAAGAGGAATAGAAAAAGCCATAAAAAAGTTAAAATCCAAATCATTTAAAATAAAAGGCAATGATAAAAGGGAAATTATAAGTCAAAATTAAAAAACACACTAAAATACATTATTATTAATCACACCTTCTATTCTAGTCAAATCTCAAACTCCATAGTTGGTCTCATGATAGAGCCAAGGTCCATTGGGGTGTGGTAGGCTAGTAGATTGGGATAAAAGAGTCAAAATTATATATAGTGCTACCTACTTTCTCACAAGTAACCAATCTTCACAGTCAATTGATGGCTATGTAAAGGGTTCTAAGGAATAGGGAAAAATTTGTGGTAAGGTAGGTTCATTTTACTTTTCATGCATATAACCTTTATGGGATAAATTTATACTTCATTAGATAACCCAAATTTCTATGGCAAGTTCTCTAGAGTCCTTAATGTTGAAATTTATATTATTTTTCCAACTTAATTTTAGTGTCTTGATTTTGATAAATATTTTCTACCTTGGTATCACCTAAATTTCCCCAACCACCCATTTCATTTCCCCTTGATAGGCAGGTTTGTTTCTAAATCTATTTCCCAACTTATTTATTCACTCTTTTATACATCTTAAAATATGCTACCAATAGTTTTGTTTTGATTATGTTTATATTTAAAATAAAATTTATTTTTTTTAGTGACTATGCATTACTTACACCATTGATTTATCCTTATTAGATTTCTTCAATTTATTTTAAAAATTATAAAAATTGTTTATCAATCTTTTTCCGAACCCTCTAGTTTCATTTCTATATTTTACTTTTCCCATTCTTGAGTGAGTTTGGATTGTTACTTCTCACTCATAAATGTTGTTTTATTTTATGATCCTTTTTTATATTTTTTTAGGTTTAAATTGTTATTTCTTTTACATTGATGTTAGATTTATTATTTTACTTACACATGTCCTTAGTCTAATCTAGTTTGTTGTTTTTCTTACTTAAGGTATTTTTTGTTTGAGTTTTTTAATCATTTAGTAGCCTTGGATTTTTAAGTTACCTATTTTAATCTCAATTTACCTTAGTCCTTTTAGTTCTAAATTATCACTTATCACTCTAGTTTACCAAATAACTAAGTGATTTATTTCAGATCTACAATGTTTAGTTATTCTTGATTTCCCTACATTTGTTCTTTCCTACTCTTTAATTTTGCATACCTAGGGTTTGTGCAAAGTAATTAATGCACCCTCCATGATTAAAATTATAAAAAAATAGGAAATAATTCAGTAATAAAGGTAATTCAAGGTAAATATATGATATGTTTACATTAATTCCATTATTTCCTTACTATCATTTCAATTTATGTTTTTACTATAATTTATTAGCTCAGCATTTTGGGTTGTTATGTTATTTTTTTGAAGCACCATCCCATCTTACAATTACCTGACACATGATGAGTTTAAAGTGGGGCATATGTATACACATAATATTTTTAAACTTTATTAGTTACAGATATTTTCACTCTTGTTAAAACCCATTGAATATCAATTTCTCTAAGTGCACACCTTAAAAGGTGCATCGAGAAAGGGGTTGGTAGACCTTTGGTGACTTTTAGGATTCTTGGTCCCTATACCACCACCTAAAACTAATAAAATTTACTCATATGCATCTACCTAAGCTTTAAAAACCCACTTATACACTTCCCTAAGCATCTCACCACCTACAATAGACCCTGACTAAGCAAACCCCCTTTTTACCATTTTTTCTACTACATTGACTAGATTGACCCCATTTTGGGTTTAACACACATTACAAAACTCTATAATCCTAAGCCAACATAGTTAAAAACATAATGGCTATATTTCCTACCTAATGAGGTTGATCAAGTCAACTATATCAGATAAATTCCTATGAGGGTTTAGGTTTAATCCATCGCTATATATATATCACCTTTAATTTCATTTATAATAGAGTATCACTCCATTATGCATCATTACCGCTTGTAAATCTACTTATACAATCAATTATAATTTTCATTACTTAGGTTTTTGTAATGGATAAATAACACTTGTCTTGTAGAGGTCTTGGATGCATAGGAAGAGTTTTATATCCCAGAGTTGATTTGTCCTTATGATCCTTACAATCCCACAACAACCTCTTACAAAACACCATCAACCAAGGGAGAGATTTAGGCATGACAAGTTCACTTCAACAAGGCAAGTATATTCTTATCCCTTCATATTTAGATAAGTATATGTTATATAGTTAATATATATTGAATTATATCTCTATTTGCATAGATAATTTTTATGTTATAGATAGATTTGTCTCTACATGTTTTTTTATCATCCCCATTTGTGCCAAAATCTTTGGTGAACACTAGATTATCTTGAATATGTATTTACTATATTAGCTAGTATAGTTTTTTAGTAGATTAGCTTGCTCAATATTATTTACAATCATAATATCTAGATAAGGTTATCACAAGATGGCATTTGAATAGGGGAATTTGAAACCTCTCCTTTTCCATAGTGTGATAAGTGGTCCCTTAGTATAGGTTTAGTGGATATATTATTGATCATGACCCTGATTTAAACATATTTCCAAGTGTACTTGTTAGTTGATTACCTTCTCCAAGATTGAATATCATTGAGTAGGATAAGTTTTAGAACTATCAAGTTTTACTTGCATACACTCTTAAAATACATGAGCATAAACATATGAAAAGGATGATTCAAATGCTTAATAGGCATATTTATCCTCTAATTTCTCTAGCTCCTTGAATTATTTTTCTAGCTAAGTGCAAGATTCTTCAAGTTGTTTTTCTTCATTTCTGTGGGTAACTCTTTTTCAATTGAACTTTTAGGCACTAATTTGCCTTCAATATATATTGATTATTCATATTTAGAGTCATCATTACCACTAATGTATCCTTAAAAAAAGGATTAGGCTTGTGAAATAGGACATCCTCAATGTGCATGATCAGCTCAACATTAGCAGTGTAGTTAAGTTTGCATACTCCCAATGGTGCATTTGGTTATATAGCTTCATATCTCAAACTATTCATTACCTATTGATTGTCTCATGCAACAAATGGTATTTTATCAATAATATCACCTAAATATACTAAATCACTAACATAATGTGAAATAGACTATTGATTATACACAAAATTAACTGAGTTGCATTCATTAAAATAGTAATCAAGTCTCTCATTAATCATAGGGAGTTTTAGTTAAATGAAGGCATGGGGCAATTCTTTGTTTTAAGGAACATATTGATGCATGGGTTGACTTTTAGGAATGTAACTCAAAGGATTTTGGGAATAAACACCTTGTTATTTCAATGAATAGGAAGTGTAGGCAACAAATCCTTGAGACATTAATTATTTCTCTACATTGAAAACCTCTTGTTAGACCAATTATATGGATGTGAGAGAAAATGGGTTCATTTTGATGAAAATGGAAGTTAGAGGATACAACACATTGAGATATACTCCCTCAACTGCATCCTCTATTTGTAAGAAAGGATCCTTCAACCTATCGTATATCTAATGGAATCTATGGTTGAACATAATAGTTGGCTTATTAGGATTTTTACAAGCCATGATAAATTGATAAAATAAGACATAAGGGTCAATGATCACACAAAATAGTTAAGGAATAAATTTTAAAATATAGTCCAAGAGGAGATGTACCCTTATGTTAGACCAAGTTATCAATAATAAGTTATTTGATATGGTGATAAGGGTAATAGATGACAAGCCATATCCTCATGCTAAATCTACCTTTTGATAATGGTTCTTTTCAAATACTAGATGTTTTTCTTAGTAGTCTTGACCCCATCATGGATATACTTCACATAGAATCTATGGGGGTTTTTAGGCAAGTCATGGGAAGGTCATAGAATATTAATAGGATAAATATGTCCTCCTCACCATGAAAGGGCCATTGGAGGACTACAAAAACCAAATTTATAGTATAAGAACCTAGAAAATAGTTAGGTAACTTCTTAAAATCAAATAATCTAGTTCTAGCCCTCCTAGTGATAGACATGTTGGGAGGTGTTTTGACATGGCCAACAATAGGTGGGGGTTATTATTCCTCTTCTATTCTAAGAGAATACTTGCATGAAAAAATCTCCCCTAGGTCTTGATATGTAGGGTAACCCAATTGGCTCATTGTGACCATTCCATATCAAGGATCTTATGTGGATATTTTAAACAAATCAAAATGCATTCTAGATGTTGATCTGGGTGCCTAATAGAATCAATGTACAAATATAACATGGAAATGTATCATATTAAAACATTTATGTATCATACTTGGATACAATAATGTAATGGTAGTTATAAACATATATTCAAGTAATGAAAATATAACATTAAGATTAAATTACATAGATCTTAGACTAATATAATCTAATAGACTAATAAAATTATAAAAGAGGGAAGGACAAGGAGAAAAAAATATAACATCCCACTTTCTAATGTAGACCAACTTGATTCTTTCAAGAAAATAAATCCATAGATAAACTAGTCCTTAGTTAAGCTAAACCTGGCATAACTCAAACTAAGGATGGTACAATATTATATGAAAATAAGTAGTGTATCCAATCAAGAAAATAGGGTCACAATATACATGTAAAAACAAATTATATTAAATTTAAAAACCTTAATATAAAGATACTTCTATTAAAAGGATAAATCAGACTCATTAGATACTCATGTGAGTTATAGGCATGGATTCTAAATAGCCTCGACTCAAAATCTAATCTAAAAAATAGGAAAATTCATGAAACTAAATGACTTGTCTATTTAAATAGGGAGAACTTACCAATATATTCCACTAATCTAATATATTCTAAGGGAAACATCCCTTATTACATTATAGGAGATGATCTTATATAGGCACATAGGCCTGAGGAGTTTTGAATTCAAATTCACCCACTAATGGGGTAGTTATAGTAATCATTAATGTAATTAAGAGATGCAATTAATGAGGAAACTTGTAATCTCTGATATATTTATGGAATTCATAGGATTTGTGAAGTTGAAACCATGTTTTAGTTAAATTTTGGTGGCTAAAAGTAATTGAGATTGCATCGGGATGCCCAGTCACCCATGCTTTATGCAAACCATTTATATACCTCTTTAAGGGAGATGTTTGTATTTTGTTCTTATGTGCTTGATCCTAATGCACAAAATACACCTTTAATTCATGCCTTATTCATGATTCTAAATTGAATCCACCATCTTTTATTAATGTCATTTCCTAGTCTTGCATTGAATTCCAAAAATTTTAATCACTTATTTATGGAAAATCGATCGTAGCTTGATTCTACAAATCAAATCATATGCATAGTCCATTCTTATATTATTGATAGGTTTTATGGCCAAATAAACTATCAAATTTTAAATAGTGTCATACTAGCATGTATGTCCATTATGTTCTTCCTTGTCAAGGTCATTGCCAAGTGGTTTCTCTTCACTCTTTCATTGCTCAAAATGAGACTCTAAATGTATGCTAACTATTTATACCATGATGAATAAGGATTTCACCACATGGCATCACTTTGCTCACTTAGAGATCTAACACTTTATTGGGATTTCATAAACTACCCTAGGGCTATAGATCAGAAGGAGTTTTCCACTTGGTGTCATTCTACTCACTCAATTTACTAGGGCTTTATTATTTGTATGGCCATTTTTAAGATAGTGGGTCATTGGGATGGTTCCACATGGAAACATCCCACTCTCCACTCACTTGGAGGCTTTTTATTGTATGTATCTTTCTAGAGAAATAAGTCATTAGGATCATGCCATGTGGCATAATATTGATAACCCATTCAATTGGAACTTTGATGATGTAGAGTCCCACCATGAAAATATTTAAAATTTTGACTAATTCCTGTAGAGTGTCAAAAATATGCCACATGGCTTCAGGTAACTCTTTGAATAAATGACTAAGTTTTTCCAATCATAAATCTAACACATGACCATGGGTAACCTTTGCAAAATTAACTAAGTGTTGAAATATTTTATGAATAGACCTAGGCCATCAAGATCCATGAAAATTTTCCATGTGGAACCATGCAAAGTTTAATCACCTATGGGAAATAATCAAAAAATCATAGTCATCAATTTTAAATTAAAAGAGGTAATGACTAAGTTATTCAGATTAAAATAGTCGTCTTTATAAATGAAATAAAAAGGCATGATAAATTAGCAAAAGAAATCCATATTAATGCAAATTTTAACCCATTTTAATGAAAAGAGACTAAGAAAAATATAAATTCTTTTTTACACTATAGTCAATCTAGAACAAATTAAAATAGAAATGGATAAAAATGCTAAAAAAAAGAAGCAATAAAACTCTAAAAAGTTATATAATTTACACAAAACTAGGTCAAAATGGTCTAAAAAAGAAGCTATAAAATGTGTTTAAAAACACAATCCTAAAGATGTAATAAGACTTAATAGATTTGAGTAAATTCATATTGTAACTTAATGCAACCTAGATGTAATTTCTATGCCAAGTTTTTATAATGCAGATTTAATTATTTAGGCTTGGCTAAAACAATGAAGCACATTTAAATTAAATCTTCACATCTAGCAGAGATGCCTTTCCAATAAGGAAATTTTAAATAGGCAACCACCAATGAACTCCTTAAGGTCTAAGAAAAAACTACATATCAAAAAGAGAGTCCCCATTTTTAGTTTGAAAATGGGGTATGTTGTGCAAGAAACAACAAATACTATGACATTTATTTTGGACTACTAATCGTACTCTCATATGAAACCATGACTTAAAATTCTAGAGTTGGGTAAATAAAATAATTCAACTTTGTATCTAGTTTATGGTTGATGAAGTTGTGAGTACTCCATTACTCAATCAATATTGTCACCTTATGTTCCTTTAGGAGATATATAACCTTGAGGGTTTGCATGGAGATAACACTTAATTTTGCATGGAAAAATAGAGTTGTTTGGGAATCTATAAACCCTAACGCATCCATAATTTCATCTAATTTTTATTCATCCTCATTTCTTCATTGATTCCCTTTATGTAGAAAAAAAAAATTCCACACATTTATCCCCTCAACTATATTTTTTGTGATGGTTAAAACATAACCCTTTTTCCCTATTTTCTTCAATTTTTTGAGTTAAGCTAGTAACTTGTAGAGAGTATGGTGTAAGGGTGTTATTATTATTGATGTTAGTGAGTGTATGCATCTTCATTACCACAAATTATTTTTACCCTACATACCATGATATTAGAATTAAAAACATTAAGTGGATTAAACATTCATACCTCATGTTGAATGTGGTCTTTGACACCACCTTGAAATAGGTATTTTGGGTTCTCATCTATAATTTTATTAAATATAGGTTATAAAATTTATGAATAAAATATTTGACTAGGCCTTTTTGATATAGAATTACCACTTGGTTGAAGTAGTTTTATACCACACTACTATAGTGTATTTGTAGTGCCTCTAAAAAATTTGACCAAGAAATAATGAGAGTATTCTTATTCTTTTATGTGCACAACCATCAATACCAAATGATTTTTCTTGTTCTAGATAAAATTATTCCATGACCACATTTTTTTTACCCAAGATCTAATGTACATCAAAAAATATACATTTTGTTGATCTAGGTGATCAGATCCTTCCCATGGAACTTATGGATTTCCACTTTTGACATCATATTTTATGGTTTCAATGTACGGATTTGTACTATTTGGAAGATCTACCTTAGTTAGTTTTTTAAATATTGATAGGTGGTTGGTTTTTCTAAGTATTTTGTAAATTGATCATAATGTTTTTTTAATTATCCTCTAGTTGTGCTCACATAAAATTATATGTTTTGTACATTGTACTAAATTTGGCACACTTCATGATTTATTAAAGAAAACCCCAAAACAAATGATTGACTAATTCCCCCTTGTGAATCCATATATTATTTTTTATGAGTTTTACCTAGATTTTTAGAACCCTTACCTCAATTCCTAGTTTATAGTCTTACCATACCAAAGCTTGATAATGCCTACTTTTATTTTCAAATTTGAAGGAATTTTAACCTATATGTTTCTAAACTATGTTAATCTTAAAACCATAAATTCAAAAAATAAACCCCCATTATATTTTTTATAATATTTCCAAAAATGTAAATAAATCATGAAAAAACCTTAATTTGTAGCCTATAGAGTGAATTTATGAAAAACCCTAAAATTGAAATAACTCACACAAAATTGATCACCCAACTTAATTTTATTTACTATAGCATCCTTGAATGATTCTCAAACACCACTAAAAAAATTTAGAAAATTTTGTAACAGATTTCAAGATATAAGTGATTCTCAAAAATTAGGGTTTCACCCATATTTCCTAAATCAAAGCTCTGATACCATTTATAATGAAATTACTTCAAAACTAAAGTATAATAGTATAAATATATCATAATATGACTCAAATATAGTAAAATATATGTAAATGATAAGCCACTTTAATGAGAAACCTCTAAAACCTTACAATAAGAATATAGTTCATAATATGATGATCAAATACTAACCTCTACCTTTTATATATGCCCTAACTATGTTATGTAAACACCCTAGGCTAACCCTACCACCAATATTAAGATAAATATATGATCATATGACTTAATTAAAATTTAAGTTAGCCACATGTGTGCTACACATATTCTAATACACACTATAATCTAAGAGTGAAGCACCATCAATGTGATAATGCCCATAAATGTAGGCATAAATGTACTTGTAAAGCATTTTTTAGTCCATGATCTTATCTAACTTGTATATCCTACATCTTAACCACTCAAATAATACCATTAGAATAAAATATGTAACATGTATATGTAGACCTATAAAATATATAGATAAACATGATATGTATCCATTTATAAAAATAAAGGAAATTTTTATTTTTTATTTTTTAAGTTTTAAGTTTTTCTTTATTTTTGTACATTTGTAATTTTATAAAAGAAGAAGAGTGAAAAAAGAGGAATTGATGCAGGAGCATCACCATGTCAAAAAACATGGTATCTTGATGTTCAAAGAGTCCTAGTGATTTAGGTATGTTAAATGGAGTTTCCCTCCAGAAACATGTAGTTCAAATTTTTAAATTTGAATTTGAATATTGTAAATAGTGTCAGGAATCTAGAACAACAAAGATGCTCTGATACCACTTGTTGGGAGGGGAGGATGGAAGATAAATCCAAGAACAAACACACCTGTTCTAATTCCACCTCCTAGGATCTTGCTCCTCAGAAAGAGCATAGTATGATTACCAAATATAAGCAATTGAATATGCGGAAATAACCAGAAACACAAGTAACTAGAATTCACCAATAGCACAGAATATGAGAGACAATATACTATCTTGTATTAACACTAACAAAAAAGAATACAACAAAGAGCCGCCACACTCTTTCACCTTACAGAGATTTGCCACACCTCAAGTGTTCAGTAATTCTTCTCACACACACTCTCCTACACAAAAACGGTCCCAACAACCAACTCACACACAGAATTGGTGTTCACCTCACCAACCAGTCAGTAATAACCCTGTCGGTACATCAAGCACTCTATAGCACTTCAAGCTGATCTCTCATGAACCTGCAACCTACAATTTAAAGACCAAACTTACATGTAGATCCCCAATGAGCTTGCAACAACCTGCAACTCACAGATCTTACAACTAGAAGGAACTCTTCCTTTCTATCTCATGCCTTATACAATACATGCCAATGGGTCTATAAATAGATCCCTAACTCAAACAATAACTTAGACTCTTAATTTAGACAATTGTCCTCGCAACCCAAGACTCTAACTGGTCTCAACATGCAAACTCTTTGTTCACTTAACTAACTGTCTGTGAAACGAGCAGTTCTGGAACACACAGGTGACCGACGTCGGTCCCTGCTTGTCTGGTTCTGCTGACGTCGGCCGACTTCCTGCCGTCGCTGGTGGCCTTCTGCACTGGTCTCTTCCTACGTCGATCCTGCTGCCGACGTTAGTTCTTGTAGAACTCAACAACCATCTGTTCCTCAGTTTGCAAAGGTTGAAGCTTTTAGCTCCACAACCTAACAATCTCCCACTTGGAGATAAATAGCTGCAACCTATACCTGTACCTGTACACCGTCTAGTTTGTTCCCTTGGCTATGTATCCATCTTCAAAATCACCCTTGAAGACCAACTACCACAAAATCCATGGTGCAAAACCTGTCATCCAAATTACTTGCCACATCCGCATCTACAACCATGTAGAAAAAGAACTTGACCCTGCATAGCATGTGCACCTGTTGCTGGTCCCACTGAACTGCCCTTCAGTATTACTTTCTCGGATTGACTCCTAACTTGTGACAACTCCCACTGCTTGGGAAAACTCAGGTTTAGTACATACCATGCACTCAACCTCATTATGTGAATCAAGACACCTGTTCTATGAACTGTCTAGCCATCGGCGTGCTAACCGGTTTCACACAATCATCCTGAAACAAAGTCAACACATGACCTTCCATGTCTCTAGAACACACTCTTGCCAAAGAATCTTGCTACTCTCAGATTCTCCATGACAAACCCCTGAACTAGCTTTACCTTTAGTTCAGCAATACCTGTATATGTAACCCTACAACAAGCACATCATACAGAAAATAGGATAGTGTAGCTAATACTATCCAACCTGGTAAAGAGAAACATAATGAACAAACCTCCATTGCCCTGCAGCTAATACAAGATCAAATACCCTAATCTTCCATCTCACGTATCCATTTTCGCTCTTCTTCATCCTTAACATCCATTCGTCTCTCAGTGCTTACTTCTAGCTGGCAACACTACCCAAAACACCTGTTTGGTTCTCCTCCAAGGAATCACATCCTCATTCATGCCTAGCTCCCATTGTTTCCTAGATCTACCTGTTCTGCTTCTTCAATAACTTCCTGGTCTTATGCCATAAGTGAGCAACAAGTAGTGTAAAGAAGGGAAATGACGAATTTAAGAACTTACTTACACCTTCAATCCTCCATATGGGCACTTGAGACTCCATGACAGCGTGCTATCCACCCAAAATTCGTCCCAGTGACCGATGCCGATCACATCTCAGTCTACAGCCGACCGATGTCGGTTCCCTGCGACTGCCTCCCTACCGACGTCGGTTTCCCCTGGCCGACGCCGGTCTTTGTCTACCCTGAGTCACCGACGTCGGGCTGCAAATAGCCAACGTCGGTCCCTGTTTAGACACCGACGTCAATTTTCCTACTGACGTTGGTCTCTGTGTTTTTCTTGTGAGACCTGACTTTTTCCCACGAGCTCCTTTTGGATCAAACCCTTGTCCAAATCACCCTTGCTTTGCTCAGAATTCCTCTACACCTTATGCTAAACTCTGTCCGTCATTTTCTCCTTGAAAACCAAGGCTTTCCTGTTCTTGTCACTAACATCGGATTCCTCAAGAAACCTCACCTTCTTCTTCTGCATACAGAAACCATGATCCATGCCTTCCAAATCTGAAAGCATACTCTTTGACTCAAGAACCAGCATTTCCTTCTTATCTATGTGACCAAGCCTATCAAGCCACATCTCTGAATCTACAGCTGAAGTAGATAACCCAGAAGAAGAATCAGTAAAACAAGTAGATAGATAAAGCGTACCTACTTTCTTACCTCTAGCTACAATAAGTGTACCCTTGGTAACCTTCCAAGAGTCCACTGTGAGAGTTACTGTGCAACCCTCTTCACCCAAGCTTCTAACAGAAATCAGATTCCACTTCAGAACTGGGACGTGCATGACCTCCTTTAACACCCATGTGTTACCTGTCTGCAGTTTCAGCTTCACTTTCCCTTTGCCAACAATCTGACAAGGCTTACCATCCCCTACACAAATTTCTCCAAAATCTCCCTGGACATACTCATGAAAAAATTCCCTGTGTGGGGATGCATGAAAAGAGGCACCAGAATCTAATACCCAAGATTCTACTTTATCCAAAGAACATACCAGAGCATCCTGTGCAACGTAACCTGCAACATCTACTTCTTCTTCATGTTCTTCATGCTGATCTGTACCCGATCTACAATCTCTCTTTAAGTGCCCTTGCTTTCCACATTTCTAGTAGGTTATTCTGCCATACCTGGACTTGGATCTCTTGCCCATCTTCGACCTTGATCTCCCACGCTCTATCTTCTCTCTTGGCCTTTTTCTTCCTTCAACACTCAAAGCATCTCCAGATGATTCACCTGTGCTTTTCCTGCGTATCTCTTCGTTCAAGATCACACTCACAATATCATCCACTTTTAAGACTTTTGAAGGAGACACAGTATTAGAAACTGCCATTACCAAACCTTCCCAACTTTCAAGTAATGAACACAAGATTAAGAGAGCTCTTATTTCATCATCAAATACAATATTGACTAAACTTAATTGGTTTACTAAACCATGGAAATCACTAAGATGGCTATGAACAGATCCACCTTCCAACATTTGCAAATTAAATAAACGCTTCATAAGAAATACCTTATTCGAAGCCGAGGGTTTTTCATACAAATTTGCCAAGGATTTCATCAACTCCACCGTTGTCTTACACTGTGATAAGCTGGAAATCACAGATGATTCAAGACTCAATCTAACAGATCCTAGAGCCTTCTGATCAAGAACCTCCCATTCTTCATCTTTCATATCCACAGGTTTGCTAGCAACCCCACCCAACAGTAAGTACAAATCTTTCTGATACAGATAGTCCTCAATCTGCATCCTCCATAATTGGTAGTTCTTGCCATTGAACTTCTCCATTCGTAGTTGACTGCTTTCTGTCATTGCTCAACTCCCACTCAAACAGAAACCCTGTGAGTAACCTGTAATCAAAACACACTACCCAGATCTACACCAATCTATTAGTATCCCAACCAAAAGCTCTGATACCAATTGTCAGGAATCTAGAACAACAAACATGCTCTGATACCACTTGTTGGGAGGGGAGGATGGAAGATAAATCCAAGAACAAACACACCTGTTCTAATTCCACCTCCTAGGATCTTGCTCCTCAGAAAGAGCACAGTATGATTACCAAATATAAGCAATTGAATATGCAGAAATAACCAGAAACACAAGTAACTAGAATTCACCAATAGCACAGAATATGAGAGACAATACACTATCTTGTATTAACACTAACAGAAAAGAATACAACAAAGAGCCGCCACACTCTTTCACCTTACAGAGATTCGCCACACCTCAAGTGTTCAATAATTCTTCTCACACACACTCTCCTACACAAAAACGGTCCCAACAACCAACTCACACACAGAATTGGTGTTCACCTCACCAACCAGTCAGTAATAACCCTGCCAGTACATCAAGCACTCTATAGCACTTCAAGCTGATCTCTCATGAACCTGCAACCTGCAATTCAAAGACCAAACTTACATGTAGATCCCCAATGAGCTTGCAACAACCTGCAACTCACAGATCTTACAACTAGAAGGAACTCTTCCTTTCTATCTCATGCCTTATACAATACATGCCAATGGGTCTATAAATAGATCCCTAACTCAAACAATAACTTAGACTCTTAATTTAGACAATTGTCCTCACAGCCCAAGACTCTAACCGGTCTCAACATGCAAACTCTTTGTTCACTTAACTAACTGTCTGTGAAACGAGCAGTTCTGGAACACACAGGTGACTGACGTTGGTCCCTGCTTGTTTGGTTCTGCCGACGTCGGCCGACTTCCTGCCGTCGCCGGTGGCCTTCTACACTGGTCTCTGCCGACGTCGGTCCTGCTGCCGACATCGATTCCTGTAGAACTCAACAACCATCTGTTCCTCAATTTGCAAAGGTTGAAGCTTTTAGCTCCACAACCTAACAAATAGGTGAAATAAGGCCAAATTGTGTGCTTAAAAGGCCAAATTGGGTATATGAACCTAAAATGAACCATTGGAGGATTATCTCAATTATAATAGGAGGTCTTCAAGGTCATTGGATGAGTTTAGATGTTGGTTGAACCATTTTCCATTATTTGACAAGTTGTTGAGTCTATTTAGGAGATTATTGTGAGAGGCCTAGAACAGGATTTGGGTATCTAAGTTGAGAAAAATATTGATATGTAGGGATTTTTCATTTGGGAGAGAGGTAATAAGGTTGATGATAGATGAAATAAATATTGGATTTATTTTGAAGAAAGTTGGAAGCTTTTTATTGACACTTTTCTCATGATTGTGAGTGCATTTTAGGTAGGACAACAAGCTCAAGGTTGATAGTCCATATTTAATGATTTTATTACCTAACTTTGAGTGTTCAAACCATTATAAGGGACTAGAATAATATTTAAAAAAATTATTTGAAGTCATGACACCATGAAATGCATTATGTAGCTTCATTTTTGTGCAAACTAGGCTCTAACTAGGCTTTTACTGATCTAAGAATATGTATGGTAGAAAATTATAAATTTTTACAATCTTGATGTCTTAAGAATTTATGATTATTGTCTAAAGTTTCAATGTATAACTTGAATGGTAAGTCTACTTTCTACACTTTACCTTGTTTAAGCCCTTGCATGCCTAGAATGGTTGAAACAGAGTGATTTGGTTATGACCTAGAGTTAGGTTAAGAATGATTATTGTTTACACAGTTGAAAATTGACATAATAAATGCTCCATATAGTGTAAAATATTCAAAATCTCTTCAAAATCTTTACAAAACCAAAACAAGGTACTTAGGGGACCTAATTAGGTCTGTCATAGTCACAAGAAACCCTATTCCATACAAAGTAACAATACCCAAGTTTCACATATGTTTTATAAATTTTTAATGGGTGTCTAGACCAATTTAGAGTTTTTTTTTTTTTTTTGGAGTGCAAGGAAAGTTATGGTACAAAAATAGAATCAATGTACAAAGTAAAGAAGGTCTTATAACATGATGTGTGTCTTTTAGTTAGTCCAAGGTATCTATTTAGGATTAAATATCTTAGGTAAGTGTGTCTAATGTGTTTGGAGTGTTGTAGTTGTGTTTATATAGGGTTGTTGTAGTCAATGGTGTGGTCACCAGTAAGGACCATTGGTGACCAAGCTAATATATAAGCTATCAAGAGAATTTCATCCCCAAATAAGAAGATATTTGAAAGAATTTTTTACAGTGGATGGATTATGTCATTAGATGAGAAAATAGATACACCATTTATGGTATCAGAGCAAAAGTATTAGACAGTATTCAAGATCCAAAGCATAAGGAAGAAGGGTATGATTGGTGAAGAGAAGATTTTTAGGTGTAAAAGAATATATAAATGAATATAAATCTTGCATGAAAAAGAAAAGGGGAAGGATATCGAAACACCAAGAGTTTTAGCTAGAAATAATGAGATTAATCCAAGTAAGTTGGCATAGATGCCACTAGGAGCTTTCAAAAGTGAAGCAACTATCTAAAGGAAGAAGTAGAGCAGCTTGAGGTATCCAAGGGGGAGATTGGATAGGTGAGTCAATAGGCTAGGGTGAAAAAGACTTGGGTGAGATAGAGGAAAGAGGAAGAAGTTATAGATCCAAAGTGGAAAAGACTTGGAAAAAGGATATAAGAACCATGGAGGAGTGTATAATACCATGGACATAGGTATTGATAGTACTGTAAGCTATGAGAAAGATGAAAGAGGTAGAGAGGAAGAAGAAACGCGAGAGAGAGAGAGAGAGAGAGAGAGAGAGAGAGAGAGAGAGAGAGAGAGAGAGAGAGAGAGAGAGAGAGAGAGAGAGAGAGAGAGAGAGATTATTGATGTGAAAAGGTAGCTTATACTCCTTGAGAAGAAGATGGTAGTAGCATGAGAAGAGTATGGGGATAGTGAAGAAGAGCTAACTGATGGAGAGGAAGTTGATTGTAGGCAAAATATTATAAGATTACAAGAAGTGATGAGTGAATCCTCTGAAGGACTTTGGAAAGAAGAGATAGAGGATGGTTGTGAAGACCTCATGGATGGTGATGATGAATGGTCTAGTGAAGATGAGAAAGAATGGAGTGAAGAAGAGGATGAGACACTAATGTAGAGATGAATTCAAGTCATAATAACCTGGTGATGAATCAATAAGAGTTGATAAGTACACAAGAGAAACTATGCCTCTTAGATGCATCAAATGGAGACTTTTTGAGTGATGAGAATGCAGAGAACACAAATGCACTTGAATAACCTAACTTGTTTTAAATCAGCCATAAAGACTATTTACAAACAAGAGAAGTATTGTTGGAATACACCCAAAGAGAAGTAGAAGATAATAACCCAAGGTATCTTGAATATCTCTTTGATAATGTTGATATGAGTAATGAAAATGGATTTCTTGAAATGAAAACTCAATAAGATAAGATACCAATCTATGATGGATCTCAAGGTGAAGAAGATGACCTCATAGTGGAGGTATAAATAATACTGATTAGTACATGGATCAATCTTCTAAATGATAGTAAAGAAGATTTAGATAAATAAGATCTTTAAGAAGATATAATGGAGGCATTTAAAAACACCATGGAGCATACAAAGGTACAAAACTATGTTTTTTCTTATGATTTGTTGAACCAAGAACATGTAAAGGTTGTTAAAGTATATGAATAGTACATTCAAGCACATGAGGATGACAAAGGAGTAGATGAATATTTAAGTTTAGATAATTTTGTTGTTATAGGAGTAGAAGTCATTAAGATAGTCAAGCAAGTTGAGATTGAGGAACAAGAGGTTATGGGACCTCATGAAGTAAGTATGCAAATTGAGAATGAAATAAAGAAAGTAGCTCATTTAAAGAGCTTAGAAGATAATGAAAAGAACATGCACATAGAAATACATGAAGGAGAGGTGGAGGATGGTTATAAGGAGCCACATGAGTCTTTGAGAAGACCAAAATAGAATGAGATAATGTAGGTAGATGCACAAGAATATCTAATATAGCAAGACAATATTAAAAAATTAACACCTAATGAGTTAGATGAAGCACATATGCCATTATGGCATGAAGATGAAAATGAGAAGTTGAGTGGAGGAGTAGTCCAACTATAAAAACATCCATGGGAAGAGGAAGAGAAAATTTCAAACATTGACAAGGAGGATCAAGGAAAAGTGATATTCTCTCAAGAAGAACACAAATTACAAATAAAAGAGAATGTAAATAAATAGATACAAAAGGTGGACTAGCAAGTAAGTAAAAGGAATGCTCATGTTGTAGCTGAGAAAAAGGTAAGAGATGGTTCAAGTTGTTGAAAATGCTACTATAATTATTTGTAATACTACATCGTGGGAAGAAAACTAAGCATAAAGGGGAAATAGCAGATAATAGAGTGTCTATTGGAGTATTTGAAGGAATTCAAATTATCACTTATGATTGGGATGTTGGAAGAAATATTGAAAAAATAAGCAGTCATCAAAGAGATGAAGTTTTCATAATAAATCATATAAATAAGAAGTATGAGGCAATGTGGTATACTAGTATGAATAATGAAGCCTTTTAAGATCATGGAAGTGACGAAGGCAAGTAACCTTATAAAAATCAAACAAAGGGAGCAAAAGGAGAACTTCAAAAGAAGACTGGCTTGAGAAATCCAATGATTTTTCTAAACAATTTGTGTTATGTGTAGGTATATTAAAGAGGAAGGTTCCCAATGAAGGATCAAAGTATGGTGCTATTGAACTTGTAAACCTATGTCAAAAACTAGTTGATGAAGATAAGGACAAACAAATTCCAATTGAGGTGACAAAAAGCAATAGTCTAGCCTTATCTATGGAACAAGAGAATACCTTGGTTGGTGAATAATGTCAATTGAAAGAGATGGATGAAAAATTAGGTAACTTGATGTATCAACTTTCTAGATAATGTAGATTAGATCCAAAAATGAAGCTGGTGTCTCAAACAAAATGGTGGAAACTATCTAGCTGGAAAACAATGTTTTGGAAAACTTGATATAAGTATGTATCCATTCAAGACTGTACAAGGGGGACACCATGGTAAACTAGAACTTGAGAAGAAATTAATAAAGGCAATGGGAATGTCACTAATCCATGAAGAAGGTCATATTGTAATTAGAACATATAATGTTGTAGTTGAAATTTTTTATGTTGCAAATGTAAAGAGTGACCAACAAAAATACCATATAAACAAAGAGAAATAAGCTATTAGGACTCACCCAATAGGATAAGATTATGGAAATCTAATAGCCAAGATGGATTATATAGATAACTTGCTAAAATGGAAGGAAGTCAATATTGTTGTTTATATATTTGTACAATTTGTAGGTACAATCAAAAGAAGAATGGAAGAATGAAAGGCAAAAGTGGAAGAAAGATTTCCAAAAAGAGATGGTGGAGGGGCTCAAAGGATCCAATGTTATTATTGATGTGTTTGGTAAAATTATAGGTATGAGTATAAAGTCCAAAGTAAATGAAGGGTGAAAAGGTGAAAACCAAGTTCATGCCCAAGAATGGGTGAATGAAGACATGAAGATCAAACCATTTGAAGAAAAAGAGAAGGATAAGAACCTTCAAAATAATAGACATAAAGAAAGACCAATCTATAAGAAGGTTCATAGTCCAAAGGCCCAATGTGATAAGTTTAAGGATGATCAAGAGGAGGTAACAAGATTTTACCATATAGATGTGAAAAAGTCATACAAAACAAATAAAAAGGTATTTATTTGATGGAGATGGTGAGAATACTGATGGATCATCTTAGTCATAACATAAAGTAAAAACAAAGGATTGAGTTTGAAGATAAGAAGAAGGAAATGAAGAAGACAAAGAAAAAAAGGTATGACCAGAAGACATCTAAGAAGACAAGAGGGCAGAACCTATTGTCAAAATAGGACAAGACTATCACAACAAAGCAAGAACAAGGGCTAGAAGTACAAGAAAACTAAGAGTTAATTTGAAGATCAAGAATCTATGATGTGAAATAACAAAAAAAGAAGAATGTTTCTTTTTACTCCTTGGAAGTATGATGCAAGAGTATCACCATGTCAAAGAATATGTTGTCTTGATGGTCATAGAGTCCTAGGTGATTTATGTATGTTAGATGGAGTTTCCCTCCAAAAACATGTAGTTTAAATTTTCAAATTTGAATTTGAATATTGTAAATATAGGTGAAACAAGGCCAAATTATGTGCTTAGAAGGCCAAATTGGGTATATGAGTCTAAAATAAATAATTATATGCTTATCTCAATTAGAATAAGAGGTTTTCAAGGTCATTGAATGAGTTTAGATGTTGGATGAGCCATTTTCCATTATTTGACAAGTTGTTGAGTTTATTTAGGAGGTTGTTGTGAGAGACCTAGAATAGGATTTAGGTATCTCAGTTGAGAAAAATATTTATATGTAGCGATTTTTCATGTGGGAGAGAGGTAATAAGGTTGATGATAGATGTAATAAAGATTAGAATGATTTTGAAGAAAGTTGGAAGCTTTTTGTTGACACTTTTCTCATGATTGTGGGTGCATTTTAGGTAGGGCATCAAGCTCAAGGTCGATAGTCCATATTTAATGAGTTTTTTGCTTAACTATGAGTGATCAAACCCTTATAGGGTATTAAGATTAATAAAATTTATTTGAAGTCTTGACACCCTAAAATGCATTCTATAGCTTTATTTTTGTGTAAACTAGGCTTTAACTAGGGTTTTTTTTATCTAAGAATTTGTATGGTAGAAAATTATAAATTTTTTAAATCCTAATTTCCTAAGCATGTATGATTAATATATAAATTTTCAAGGTCTAACTCGAAGGGTAAGTCTACTTTCTACACTTTACCTTGTTTAAGCCCTTGCATGCCCTGAATGGCTAAAACAGAGTCATTTGGTAATGACCTAGAGTTAGGTCAAGAATGATTCTTGTTTAGATAGTTGAAAATTGACAAAATACGCCATCCATATGCACTATAAGGTTCAAAACCTCCTAAAAATCTTAGCAAACCCAAAATAGGGTGCTTAGTGGACCTAATTAGGTCTATCATAGTCACCAAAAACCCTATTCCGTACAAAGTAACAATACCCAAGTTTCACATATGTTTTATAAATTCTTAATGGGTGTCTAAACCAATTTATATTTTATTATTGTCTAGATTTCAAGGAAAGTTATGGTACAAAAATAGAATCAATAGGGATACAAGCCCATGAATCCATGTACAAAGCAAAGAAGGTCTTATAACCTGAGGTGTGTCTTTTAGTCAATCCAAGGTATCTATTTAGGTGTAAATAGCTTAGGTAAGTGTGTCTAATGTGTCTGGGTTATTATATTTGTGTTTTATATAGGTTTTTGTAGTAAATGGTGTGGTCACCAATAAGGACCATTGGTGACTAAGATAATATACAAGCTATCAACAGAATTATCATCCCCAAATTTGAAGATATTTGAAAGGAGTTTTTGTAGTGGATGGATAGTGTCATCAAATGAGCAAATAAATACATTAGGAATATAAGGGGAATAATTAATAATAATGGATAACTTATTTAAACAATAAAATAAGCCAAGGGGAGTAAATTTAGAATAAATAAGAAGAGGTGGATTACAAACAATTAACATGTTTCCTTCAATATTAGTGTATGTTAGGACATAAGCTCTTGATATTGACAAAGTCAACCACTAGTTGATCACTAGTAGGATGAACACATGAGAAAAATATTTTTACAATGAATGAATCTATATTCATAATTCATTACATTATAATAGCTTTAGGAAAGGTACATATATAAGTGGAAGATATGTATGACCGAACATCCTAATGCATGTGGAATTATCTTCCCCAATGAGTTAAAATGACACCTAAGTAACATCTAATTAAGATAAATAACATGTGTAGGTAAAAACAATTAAATGTAATAAAAACCTATAGTGACATCCCCCCTAAGTTTAGCTTAGGTGGGTATAATAATTGGGTCCTGGCAACTAGGCATTATAAACTACCCAAGAACATAGATTGGAGGGATAGAAAGCCCCCCAAAAGATGATCATGTAGAGTGTCAATGATGTGGGCCTCTTCTTGAATAGTGAAGGAGGTCCATCTACATTGAAAAAAATTATACCCTTAGGAAGGGTATAATAAGTGTACTTAAATTATGTCCACTCCATGAAGGAAGACAAAGGAAGTAGTATAAATATCTTTGAATATGGTCCAACACTAAAGTGTGGCATAGATCTGGAAAGATTATGCATAATAAATGATGGTAATACCACTAAAATATATTTTTTAAAAATAATTATACGTATCATTCACTTAAATAATTCCCATATGAAGTAAGGGATGTCAAAGATCTGAATGGAAATATTCAAACACACAAGCACAATCTTACAAATGTTGAAGCAAAGAAAAGTATAAATCTATTGTTGAAGATTGAATCAAGATAGATCAAAATGAGATAATATTGTATTCAAAATTGCATTTCCTTTCATTATAATACTTTTAGGAAAGGTACATATATAGGTGGAAGATAGTTATAACCCAACATCCTCATGCATGTGGGATTATATTCCCTAATGACCTAAAATGACACATACATGACCGTGAACAAGTTAAATAATATGTGTAAGTAAAAACCATTAAATAGAATAAATACTTACAGTAAAATATATGTATGTTATCATCATCATAAATTTTATGCAATATTTTTGAATGAGATCGATAATCAAATAGAAAGAAACATAAACTAAGTGCTATAAGAGTACCTAAAGGAAGACAAGGTAAAATTTCACACCTAAAGAATATGAGGCATTAAAAATAAAGGAGACTATGGTATAATAGGATGTATTAATGAATAATAAGATATATATTAGTACGGTTAACCAATAATCTCAACTAAAATATGATTTTTTGGATATAGGGAGTGAAACCTAGCATTAGAAGTATAAAAAAGATAGTCATGAGTTGCATGGTAATCTGAATCATCATTTAAAAAATATACAAGGTGGTAATAGGCTTGAGGAGACACTTCAACCTATTTAAAATCATGCATAATAATTTGAATGTTTCTTGGTATAGTTAAAATTTTGATAGGTGCTTTGATGTGAATCAATGTAAGAGGCTGGAGATCAATTTTGGGATGTGGATGATTAGGTTTAGCTATATAAGTGTTAACTCCAAGATTTGTAAGTCAAGTAATGGAAACTATAAATAATTATATGAACCTTAAGTATACCAAATACCATACAAGGTTAAAATATTTTTCATATTAGAAAGCATCTTGTGTATAGTTCATATTTTTTCTAATATTGATGTATCAAGTAAATGAGAATGTGAAATTGGATGTACATTATGACTAACTACCTAACTCAAAATTAAATATGTATACATTAAATTACTAGTAAGGAATATAATGAAATTAACCAATAATACTATCAATTCCCAAAGTTTCATCATAGATATAATCTATTTTGAAAATCTACCATGATTTGTGAGAGTATGAATTTTTATTTTAATGGAAAACCATTATTAGTTATATGTCCCTGTTGGCAATATTTTATGTCACTGTAGTTTTATTGTATTTTATCGACTCACCCAATGGGGGTGGTATAAACTTACAATGTTGGAGAAATCACTATGAACTAAGTTATTTTCTATACATTTTAAAGGGGAAACTCCCTCATATATTAGGGTATTTTGGGGGTTTATAAGTACTTTTAATTATAAATCACAAAAAGGACATGATGAAAAAATAATGGGAGGGGGATAAAGAGATAGGAAAATGGGAAAAAATGGGAAACCCTTTGATGGAGTGAATGCAAAAAACCACCCAGGAAACCTAGAATATAAAAATTTGATTTAGATTTTCTCCAAAAAATGGAACATGTATTCATTCATAGAAAACAAATTCAAGACTAAAAATATTCAAATTCTAATATTAATTTATTCCAAATACAATGGTGCAAATCCCATTATTCTAATCTCAACAACACAAAGATTACTAAGAGATAAATGCACATAAAAATCAAGAACTTCTTTCACATTTAAAATATATTTCATTCGTATATCTAAAACATACAAATATATTCTAAAAAGGACATAGAAGTTGTAGTTCTAGTAAAATGGAAAGAGAGGAACCTATGTTACATTCACTTCATGTCTTTTTACTTTTCCACTTGTACAAGTAGTTACATAATTATTTGTAACTCATACTTAGTCTTAAATCAACTTCACTTTTAGTTGAATCACTTTCTCATTCTTACATTCACATGGAATTTTACAATATAAAATTAATAAGTGAATTCATGACCTTGCACTTAGTGTATGAATTTTTATATAAATCATAAAAATTAAATTAAAAATAATTGATTAAGCACACCTTATAAAGCCACCTAATGTTAGACTTACAACCACCACACTACTTGTAACTTTGTCACACTTAGTTGTTTTCCCACTTTATGACTTTACACAAAACTCAAATAATTCTAAAAATAATTAATATGATATAATAAATTCATTTTTTAATGGTTGGTTTTTGGATTTTTCTTCCTCAATTTGGTTTTAAATTCGTCCCTAAATTTGCTCTTTATAGTTTCCCTATAGACTTACCCCATTGAATTTGGTTTCCCCTCTAAGTTTGCCTTTATGAAGTTTTTATAGAATGAGTTAAAATATGTTTTTTATAATAACAAAGAATAATTTATTAAAATAAATGAGTGTATAAAGTCTTCATTCATTTGAGGCAAAATTAGGAAAATTTCATTTGGATCAAAAAGAAATGAAGAATTAGGAATTTTTTCTTGATGGAAGGGTAAGATTTTTAAGGGGAGAGAAGATTGAAGAAAATTATTGAATCTAATTGGGGTCATAGTCCACATAAAGCACCTAATTTTATCTAGTTTACATAAATTCTCTACCATTGGGAATTAGATATAAAAATAAAGAGATGCAATCATGTGGACTAGGAAAATAGTAGAAAATGCAAAAATCAGTTTGGTGAGAAAGCCATGAACTTATTTTTCCAAAGGAGGAATATGATAAATTAAAATATTATGGATTCCTAGATGTGTGGATTTTTATTTTTTTTCATACTTTCAATTTTGTGTTTCCTATTCTAAATATTCTACTTATTTATATAAATGATGCAAATAACTTCTCTCACTTCTTCAATGTCACACATGGATATATGGATTAATATGTTGGGGAATAGAGATTTATCTTGAGCTTGTAAAAATTAACTACCTATCCATTTTTTATTAAAAAAATTGTATTTTAAAAACATATATACTCTCTATAATATCTACAAACTGAATTTTCCTAAGTATTGCAGTGATTCTTTCTACATCTTCCCTTATTTTTATATAAGTTAAACACATGAAAACAAACTAATTATCATGAAATTTTGAATATATATTTCACATTTCCTCTAATTCCATTACTTATGATGGTGTAAATTTCTATACAAAATCCCAATTTTCAAAGCAATATACACAAATTATGCTTAATTCTTTAGGTAAAGACTTGTTCATAGGAAATCTACTAAACAATTGACCATCAAGCCCAACAAATAAATTTCATGCCCTCATAAACATTATTTTCAAATCATATCCCAAAATTAGATGTAAGGGTGATTGGTAGTACCTCCAATAACATGCTCTTGCCTTACAAGAATGACCCCACCATGAGAAATTATAGAACACTAAATAACTAAATATCCTCTTTAACTTGCCACCTTATCTCGAGCACTCCATATCATTATCATTCCACCCAAACCAAAAACCCAAAGTGGCAGATACATATGAAATCTCTCATAAATCCAACTATAAATTAAAATCATAGGGCCCATAGTCATCTTCCCATGTGAAATAATGTTATACATATCATGTACTAACTACACCCAAATAACTAACATTAGGTCATACATAATACCTTGATCTAGTATAGAATGACACAAGGTAACCATGTACAGTGGAACCTTCCCATCTAAATTATGACATATCACATGTGTTGTCACAAAGATAATAATGGATTTTTGGATATATAAAATGGATAATACATAAACATCAAATGGATGAACTCATAAGCCATTAAAATCTCTCTGAATTGGTCACCCATAGAACTAGGGCTCATCTTTCAGTTCTATATTAGGGGTATCACAAATCATAGGAGTGCCTATAATAGGAATTCTTGGAATCACATGGACATACTCTAGGGTAATACCCACCTCAATGGTATCATCATCAAACAACCATTTAAAATTGTTGGTTAGTCACTCCCATATCCCTAAGAACATGGAAACTAAATTAACACTCAATGGGATACAATACATCTACATGATCCCTTTGAATCTTGATGATGTCAAGTGTGCATGATCATCAACTATCAATCTCTCTAGTAATTCTAATAACCACACTGCATCCACTAAATGATAGAGTCTTTGTCACCTCTACAAAATATAAAAAAATAAAGCACCTATTAGTCCTTGACATCAGATGATAATAAAATTACATTATAGAAATTAACAATAAATGAATTTATCAAAATTAACTACTTCATCAACCTACTTTGACATTTTCTCCACATTTTATACTAAATCAACCATGTATCTAATTATGTTAGCCACATTTAACTTTATATTAAGTTTTCCATGTATTTGTCCACTTATAAATTTCACTTTGTATGAAGTCATCCACCTAATATAACTATGCCAGCCACTTGATACATAGTCAATTAGTTAATATTATTACATTGACCACTTTATACAAAATTAGCTCCTCTTAAAAACTAGATCAACCACCTACATACATCACTACATTAAACATGATATATATGGTTAGCCTTTTGAACACTATTAAACTAGATTGACATATCTATACACAGTCGACTAGTTATTAATAATCTACGTTAGTCTACTGTTATGTAACCATACACCTTCAATAACCTATTAATTTTTAATTATGTTATCCTTGATAATCCTTTTTTATTATTTCAATGATTTTTCAATCATTTATCATTAGTGCCTTAGGAATAATGACCCTTATTTAACCTACCCATTGACCATCTTAATTCTTACTCCACCCTAAAAATTTTTAGGGCAAATTTTGTTACACAGATCTACTTTGGCACCTAGTTTTTCAATTTTACTTCATTTTCCAATTACAATTGAAAAAAATTTAAAATCCAGTACATTCCATACCTGGATCATGATAGGAGTTGATGTTATGCATCCTCCACCTCATGATCCTCATCTATGTGCCATAGTGTCTCTCACCAAGATTTTTGGTCACACAAAGCTATGTTTTCTCAAAATAGTAAATTTACAAATGAATTGTTAAAAATAATTTTTATATTTCAAATTTAAAAATTCTTTAGTTGTTAATTATTTAGCAAATAATTTAGTGGTTTGATCATAACTATGTTTTTACAAGATCTTTTTCAAAACTATAAAAAGTTATGGAATAATGACAATGTAGATATTTTTTCTATACTTAAACCATACTTTTTCAAAAAAAATAATTTTATCTTATTTTTTAGATCCACCTAATTTTCTACACATTAGATGACTCTTATTTATTCTCACATAACTTTTATTTTATAATGTAAGTGAAGGTATGCATTTTTCAATTTTTTACTTTCATTTATTTCCTTCTATTTACTACAATTTATTAGCTCAGTATTGTGTGTTGTTATGTTATTTATCTAGGTACCATCCCATGGTAGAACTATGTGACACATGATGAACTTCAATTGGGGCATATATATACACTTATTTTTAACTTTATCATTTACTGATGTTTTCTCTATTACAAGAACTTGTCATATCTCAATCTCTTTGAGCGAAATCCTTAAATGGGGCATTGAGAAAGGGGTTGGTAGACCTTTTGTACTTCATAGGATTTTTGGATCCTATACCATTACCTAAAACCACTACAATTTACCCTTATCCAATTCCCTAAGTAATAAAAACCCACTTATGCACTCCCCTAAGTAATTCACCATCCAAAATAGACCCTACCTAAGTAACATCCATTATTTATTCATTTTCCCACTACTTCAACCTGATCAACCTTGTTGGAAATATAGAACATGTTACATAACTCTATTGGCCCAAGCTGACCTAGTTTGAGGCCTAGAGGCTCTATTTCTCACCAAAGAAGATCAACCTAGCTGACCTTGTCATATAAATTCATGAGAAGGTTTAAGGTCAATCCTTGGTGATCACTACCCCCTTAACTTCATTTTTAAAGGGAGGATCATTCAATTACACTTCATTATAGCTCAAAAATATGCTTATATTATCATTTGAAGGTTTCATTTCTTAGGGTTTTTCCTTGGAGTAGTAGCATTCATCTTTTAGAGGTATTGGATGCATATGATAAGTATTATATCCTAGAGATAATCTATCTTTGTTATCTTTACAATCCATAACAACCTCTTGTAAATAATCATTGGCTAAGGGAGAGATTAAAGCATAACAAGTTCAGTTAAACAAGGTAAGTATACTCTTAGTTCTTAATTTTGATACGTAGATGATATAACTAATGAATTTAAATGTACCTCTCCTTACTTATATTTCTTATATATTATCTTAAATAGAATTATATTTTGTTTTTTAATTGTCTTCCACTTTGTGCCACAAGTTTTAGTGAGCACTAGATTAGCTTGTATGTTCATTTACTAGATTATCTTGTATTTTTATTTAGTAGATTAGCTCATTTTCATTTACCACATTATAAGACCTAATTAGGGTTATTACATGATGGAATTTGAATAAAAGCCTTAAAAACCTTGCCTTTGCTATTGTATGGTAAGGGATACCTTAGTTAGGTTTAGCAGATCCATAATTGATCATGACCCTGATATAACAAAGTATTGCTAAGTGGATTGTTAGTTGATTACCTTATCAGAGCTTAGACATTACTTAGTAGGATAAGTTATAGATCTATCTTATTTCACTTACATACACAACATATCTCAAGGATGAGGATTGAGTTACATGTCATCTGAAATGAAATGTTTGATTTTCTTTCAAACCCAACTCTATCACATTATTTGTAAAGATAATATGTTGTTATTGAGTTATCGCACTCAATGATAGTGTATTACTATCTAAGCTTAGCCTTATCATATTGGCATAGTTTCTCATTGTTAATCTCAATTTATTCATCCTGATCTGACTCTTCATATTTTTTAAAAGATTAAGACTACAAACAACATCTTATCCAATCATAGTTGTGAATGTAACTGATACTATTTCATGCTTATCTAATTGCACTTTAACTTTAAATTATTTTTTAGTTATTCCCACAAATATAAATGTTTATATTGATTGAAACACTATAAAAAAAATTGTTTCTATAGTTATTATCATTTACACTTTTATCTAGTTGTTCTTACACTTACAAAAACTTATGTTCTATTTTTCTATTATCTTATTTTATTATCAAAGGTTGTTGATCAATTTTTCTTCTCATCACCTCTATTCTCTTCTATTATTTTTGTTTTTTATTAGTGTTTTTCATTCTCTCTCTTACATACTTATGTTTTGTCTTTTTATTCTTTGCTTACTACAATTTGTGGCTACATATAATTCTCTTACACTTTCTATTATTCTCATTTTCTACACCTTCTATTATATTTACCATGTTCCTTGCTCAGACTAATGTCTCTTACATTCTTATTTTATCTATTGCCTTCTTTTTCCTGTTTGTCTTCTTCTTATGATAGTTCAAAAATCCACTTAGATTAATAGATAGAAACCATTAAAAATTAAAAAGTAAATATTAAATTATTTAGGTGAATTTTTACTATCAGAGGTAGGTGAGAAGGTAAAAAATAATATTTTAACATTCCCCTTAATTTGACTTTTTTACTATGTTTTGTTAAATGTTTTTCAACTAATAAATCATCTTGGAAGATACCTATGAACTATTTATATGCCTATAGATCTTTTATGTACACTTTTGAAGCTAGCTTGTGCATATCTAGAGCTAACCTATGCATTTCTAGATCTAGCCTATAGATGTTTGGAGTCAAACTATGGACTTTTGGAGCCAGCCAATGGACTTATAGAGCCACATATGAACCTTTGGAGTTAGTTTTTTTTAATTTATTACCCATTGTCTTTATTTTAAATTCTCAAAATTATATTTTCACAAAGACTTAGTAAATATGTTAGTGAGCTACTACTTGGACTTGTAAAATTTAAGTTCTATCTCACTTTTTTCAATTAGATATCTAATAAAATGATACTTGATTGCTATATGTTTTCTTCTTCCATGAAAAATAGTATTATTCAACAAGGTAATGGAAGATATGTTGTCATATAATGATTTTTAATGCTCTTTATTACTCATCATAAAAAAATTGATAGGATTTTTCTGATCCATATGGCGTGACATGCTACTAAATTTGTTGTTATATACTTAGACACAGTTGTAGAAATTGAAAATATAGGTTGTTTATTTGAAGTAATAAAATTTATCTTAGCCTAATATGGAACACATATCTATATGTTCTCTTTCAAGACTACCAACCCAATCATTATATGTAAATTTAACTAATTAAAATTCATCTATTGTTGCATACAAAACTCTATATCCTCTTGTGCCATTAACATACCTCAAGATTCTTTTTCCTATTTTTCAATGTGTTTCTTTGTGTCTCCATGAATCTAGAGATCACACTGAGTGTATACATGATATCTAGCCTAGTTTTAGTCAAATACATTAAACTTCCCACCAATATATTATAACATATCGGGTCCACACTAGTGCTACAATCTTCCTTGTGCAATTTTAAATGTATTTTAGTTGGTGTTGATGTTTTGTTATCCAACATCCTAAATCTCTACAAAATATATTTTGTAACTTGGCTTGAGATATAAATATATCATTATCAATTTTGTAACTTCTTTTCCAAGAAAATATTTCAATAACCCTAAATTAGTCATCTCAAACTCTCCCTTTATGGTTGATTTGAACTCTTCTATAGACTTGATGTAGAGAGTTGGATCACTCTCATATTTTCTAAATCAATCACTTAACAAATATAAATTATTCCATTTTACCATGTCCTTTGTGCTTTCTTAATCCCATATAATAATTTATTTAGTCTATATACCTTATTTTCATCCCCTAAAATCTCATAACTAGGTGATTATCACACATAAACCTCATCTTAAACACTCCATTCAAGAAGGTTGACTTGACCTCCATTTTATGCACCTTCAATATGTGTTGATCAATTATAGCTATAATTATTATCACTATTTATAGCCTTACTATAGGATTAAATGTCTCATTTTAGTCACATAAAATTAATTTCTCGTATTATTTGATAAGTAACCTTTCCTTATGTCTATCAATCTTACATTTTAGAGTGGTTCTAATTTTGTAAATCCACTTGACACTTATGATGTCTTTTCTTGTTGCATAATATACTATATCCTATGTCTAATTTTTAATAATTGCATGCATTTATTCATCCATGGCTTCACACCAATTTTTGTTTTTAATTTATTCCTCACAATAAATAGGATCAACTCTTAAAAATAATTAAAAATCATAGTTTTATCCTCATTTTCTTTATATTTATATTTTTGATATATGACTTGCAAACTCCTTGTTCTACCTAAGTTTTTATTTGAGTTGGAATATGATGAAGTTGTCTCATGAATTGAACCTTGACCTCCTTGTTGGTTGGTTTCACTTGAAGAATTAGTTCTTTGTGAAATATGAATCTAATTTGGTATATGAGTGTTTATACCACTTGGTTTAGTTTAAAATGTGGGTGCAATGACCCTTGTTTATTCTTGTTATTTTTTTTTTGTATATATTCACATGTTACATCCATTATAAACTAAACATCTCAACCAATTATTAGATCCTTGGTGATTGGATTGTATAACTAGTAAGAATTTGATTGCTCACTATATCCAATGAAAAAATATTTTTCTCCTTTGTCATCACACTTTGATCTTCTTTTCTTGGGGCACATATGCATATGACACACATATAAAAACTATTAGGTGTTCAAAACTTAGATTTTAGTTACTCCATGTTTCTAAAGGAATCATATCCTTAACATTCTTAGTAGGACATATATTGAGAAAATATGTTATTGTTGTTATAGCTTTAGTCCAAAACTCATTGGATAATCATTTGACCATTAGCATGTTGATGGGGATCATCCATAATATTCATTTAATAATGTAAATTTAGGTTTGGTATCTAAAGTATATATGTATTAGAACATATAATACATTCATTTAATAGTTCTTTTCTCAACATCACACTTGCATGAAATAAAAATTTAGAATTAAAACACTAAGCATCAAAGGAAACTAAAAATTTGTTGGTATATAGATCCAGTTAGTTTTCATGTTATATGATACACTAAACATAAAACCAATATTCAAAAATGAAAACAAAAAACATAGATAAATCTAATCTAGAAAACATAAACAAAAAGCAATTTTTTTTCTTTAGGTTGAGTGAGCTCTTGCTCTCCCTTTAGAAAAAGGATTAAAAATAGAAAACAATAGAAATGATTGAATTCTTTATTCAATCCAATTCTTACAATCAATATTTTATAGGTGATTTACATATCCTAAATGAGAAGTTTGTATTTATAATACAACTTCTTCAACAACTTCATAATTAGGACTAACAACCTAAAAAATTAGTTTGTATTTGATTTTTATTTTAGGATAATAATATAACCAATTTGGCTAATCTATTATATGGAGAATAACAATAATCTCCATTATCCAAGGATAAAATAGTGAGAAATGATAGATTCATAAATCCACCATATTAAAACTTATTGAAGATAATTTAGATGCTTTGGTTCCCTTTCAAAAACTTATTATCTTTTTGGAAAGAATCAATTATGATCTTGAAAAATTCAATTTTCCTCCAATAACTTGATGTTGAGATATTCATAGTAGTTGAAATACTATAAATATCTTGCCTTATTTATAAATGCTTATTTTTAAAAATAATATGAATATATTACATATAAATAATCTCTAAAAATAGACAACAATCATCTTTGGATCTTTTTTCTTTCATATTTCTAAATCTATTAATTTTTTGAGTTGATTTATATTGGTGTCTATATTTGGATATATATATATATATATATATATATATATATATATATATATATGTATATAAAGACCATAAAATATGTACCAAAAAAAATCATTCATTTTTTATTTGGTATTATATACCCAAAAATTAATTTTGGATATCTCCAGAGCCAATTTATTTCATTTCCATATATATACTAGTGACATTCACATCTAGATCGGTGACCATTATAGCTAGAATAATGTTACTTCAAATGATCATAGCTTTTGCATAAAAACTCAGGTCAAGATGATTCTTTTTTAAACTTACATAATTTTTCAATATCAACCTAAATATGAAATCACATTTAGGATGAAATATGTTCTTGATTATCATTTTTAATTTTTTACCACAACCTATCCATTTTAGTCTTACATCTTCTCATGTCAAAACAACAAAAAAACCAACACAAAAAAACACAACTTGTTTTTGGTTCATGAAAAGTTTCTTGTATGCCTTAAATTTTATTTCACCACTAGTCCATATATCTCAAGTACTACTGAGGGAATTGAGATATGATTTATATGAGACTCTATAGCTACGGATGATCTTCAGAGCTACTTCAAGGTTGTCCCTGATTTGGTATTTTGTCATTTGAAATTTTGTTATCTGCATTGATGATTCTTTTTAACTTACATAAATAAAATTTAGCATCTATTAGCCAATGACTTGTTATAAAATAAAAATAATTTAGATTACACTAACTCCTAAAGAATAGACTAGATATATATCTCATATTTCATTCTAAACAAGCATAAGTTCTTAAAACTACATCTAATTCCAGTTTAAATCATGATTTATGAAAGATAAAATGGTATTATTTATTATATAAATGAGACATATTATGGCCTCATCACATGCTCCTTTACATCTCTTGAATATTCTAGTTATTTATCTCAACTACATCATTTTATTGTGTTTATCTTATTGTAAATTTCTTCTTGATCTTGTTATCCATGTAAAATATCATAAACTGATTTGAATTATATTTTCCACCTCTATAAATTATCAAAATCTTTATGTAATTTCCACTAGAATTATAATCCATAGCCTTTAATCACATGAATATTTTAAATGTATTTGATTTTTGCTTTAATAATTATACCTTTGTCCTTTTGTTGAAGTCATCAATGAAAGTAATGAAATACTCATTCTTCGATAATGAGGGAGTATTCATGGGAACACATATATTTGAACAAATTAGATTAATAAGGTATCTTGCTCTTCATGAATTACCTAAGGGAAAGTCATTTATATGTGTCTTCCCTAATATGCAACCTTCACAAAGTTTATTTGGTTGCTCAATTAGGATAAGTCATCTTACCATTTATTTCTTGTAAATAACATTCAACAAACTAAAACTCAAATTACCATACCTAAGGTTCCAAAGGGTACATTCATCCAACATAACTATTTTAAATGTTTTTGATAACTCACTTTGCATCCTCAAAGGAAACATTTTATTACTTGTCATGATGATGATTATAATCTACATATTGTTTCTACTTATATCATAAATTATGCACTCTCCATCTTTGAATCTCACCTTATACCCATTTTTTACAAGCTACCCAATGATAATTAGGTTTTGTTTCAACCCTAACACATAATAAAAATATTAAATCAACCTCTTATCACCTTACTTGGTGAGAATATAAATACTCCCTTTGCCCATCATAGGGACTTTATCAATGTTTCTCATTTTCACTTATAATTTAATTAATTCATCTATATTATTGAAAATATTCTTATTTCCCACTCATATTATTGCTATAACCACTATCTAAATACCATGTTTATCTATTAATTTGTTTAGTTGTGTTGCATGTTATAAAAATAATTCTTCATTTTTCACTCATATTACATTCAGCCTCTTTAACCTTAGATAAATTTGAATTTTATCTATTCATATCATATTATTTCTTCCTACATTCACTTACATAATGGCCATACTTCTTACAATAATAACATTAGACATTTTATTTTTCTTAACTTTGTGTATAACCACCTCTTAAATTATTGGTTCTCCTTCCTCTTCCTCTTCCATGTGATTTTTGATGATTGTGTCTTCTACCTTCTTAGTTGTTGCAAGTTCTTCCTCTGCCTATTTTTTTTTCTCCTCTCCCCCTACTTCTCACATTCACATTTGAATCAAAGGATTGTTCACGAGAAGTGTTAGCTGACCTATTTAAATGTTGTTCATGTGTTTTCAAGGAACCCATCAACTCATTAACTAATATTTTTGTAGAGTCTTTAGACTCTTCTACTACAATTAAAATAATATCAAAAAAGATTGGGAAACACCCAAAAACCTTCTCTATGATTATATGGGGTTATGATGCATCTCTTATTTTAATGATTTGATTTTCAATGCTCATAGTCCTTGTGAAAAATTCATTGATATATTTTTATTCCTTCATTAAAAATGTTTCAATATACCTTCTCAATAGTTGTAACTTGAATAGCTTCACTTTGTCACTTCTTTGGCGTGCATTTTTAAAAATGTCCTATTCTTGTTTAGAATGGGTAGTTGTTGCTATCCTTGAGAAGACTGGATCACTTAGTTCCATCTGAATGTAACTCAATGCCTTGACATCATTCTTTCTATTTTCCTTAAATAATTTATTTGTTCTTGAGTCAAAGCATTTAATGTTGCTATGTTTATTTCTTTTATGTATCCACCTTAAACAATCTCCCACAACTCTTTAAATAAAAATAAAGTATTCATTTTAATACACCAACCATCATAATTTTTTCCATCAAATGTAGGGTGTTGATACCATGAGTTATTATTTTATACCATGTACAATAGGCCCTTATGACCTCTACTATAATAACATTTATTTGGAGAAAAAAACCAAATGGAAAACTCTTATACCAATTTTGAGAAAGAGATGAATGAGCACCCTAAATGTGTAGCTACTAACAATTTTTTAAGCCAAGGAATAAAGTAAAAAACATGAAAAATAATAACATTTAAAAAAAATATGGTAGGTAGAGTTTGATTTAAAAAACACATAAATAGATATGCTTATATTTATTTAAAAACTATTATGAAAAACTTCTTCCTATAGCTATTATTGTTTACACTTTTTGTCTAGTTGTTCTTCCACTTACAAAAACTTGTGTTTTGTCCTCTATACTATTTTTATATTCTCACATGTTGTTCCCTTTTTATTCTCTTCAATTATATTCTCTTCTATTCTTTTTTCTATTGATTATTGTTTCTCATTCTCTCTCTTACATATGTTTTATATTTTTATTCTATCTTTACTACAATCTGTTGTTGTGTATCATCCTCTTACACTCATTGTTGTTATCCTTTTTTCACCTTCTATTTTGTTTCCCATATTCCTTTTTCAGACTGATGTCTCTTACATTTCTTCTATCTATTGTGTTATTTTTATTTTTTGTCTTTTTATTCTAAAAATTGTTCAAAAATCATACTTATCTTAACAATTACAAACCATTCAAAATTCAAAACTATATATTAAATGTTTCTATGTGAATTTTTACTATTAGAGGTAGGTGAGAAGGTAAAAATAATATTTTAAAAAATTTATAAAATAAATCATATGGTAAAATGAAAATTTAATCTTTACATGACACATATATAAGGGATATAGCTTTAGAAAGACATAAAACAAAATAGGGGTGATGGAGGATAGGAGGCTTTGCAATGGAGGTATAGATCAAGAAATTTTGAAAATCATACCAAACATTGTATTTATTAAAAATGTGTTATATGGTTTAAAGAGCACATGATTTATCTCATTATATTTATTGGAAACAATGCATAAAAAATAGGAAAAAGAAATGAAAATTATATGTACAATTAAAAGGGAATAAATAATTTTAGACATATCCATTCACCAATTGAGATAAGTAACAACCTTTCCTCAATAAATCAAGAAGTTAATGGCTAGGTATAGGAAACTAAATCCTTAGGGAATGTGAGAATTATGAATTTTGGCTTAAGTTAACACATGGAAGCTTTAAAAAATGGGAATACAAAATAAATAAGAGAATCGCATTCTAGTTTTAAAAATTTGGAGGAAAAATTAGACTGGAAATGGAAAACCATCTCATACCTTAGGAATAAATCCATGCTTTGTCTAAAATAATTTTCTTAATGAGAACATGAAATAGAAATGAATAACTCACCTATTTATTTTCCATAATTATTACTTTGTTATGCTTGTCTTAACATTTTTTTTACCTAGACTTCAATATTCTTCAAAAAATTATGCATACTTATCATTAGAATCAACACATTTACTTTTCAATAGTATGCAACTTGTAAGACTCATAACTCAACTATTATACTTGGTAAAGTTTTAGAGGTAGTATTGTAATACATTATTTATTAATTTATTCTTCTATGAATTGATTTGATAAAATATTATTTAAACCAATGAGTAAAAGATGTGTCTTCACTATTTGAGCGATATTTTTAATAGAATTAATACAACATTTTTATGCACAACATTGATAATTTATTCATTTTCAATTTGATCAAATTTTCATGATTCTTAAAGTGGGTAATTCTCCTTTTGATTTGTTTTCACATCCAATTCATGGTAAATAATTTTTATGATAATAGGACCATGAATTTAAAGGTGGATAACTTCATTGTTTTTTCTTACAATCTCTCCATAGAACTCCTTTAAAACCAGGAAGGATATGGTGAACATAACATATTCACTAGATCATCATCAAAGAGGTGAACATATTTATGTTACATACTTAAATAGAGTTACAAATCTTCATTGAATATAAGATTCCCTTTATTGTATGAATATGAATGCACAAGGCACTTTGATCTCCAAAAATTTTCTTCAAGATTTTATGTCACTTTATATTTTATTAACTCACCCAACAAGAGTACGATACTCCCCTAACCTATATTATGTATAGTGATATGTGTGGCTCACTTGTTGCTTACATACCTTTCATATTATCTTATTGCATTTTTATATGTTCTTAGTATGGTTGGCCTATGGAATAACCATGGCTAAATAGAGTATATATAATAGGTAATAGTTAGTCTTTAATCATATTACAAAATTTGGTCTTGTTGAATTATTTTTTAAGTTGCCCCCAGAAGTGACTCAGTCATTATTATCAAGTATTTTGTTCTTTCATCAATTATTATTGTGGATCTAATTATTCTATTCTTAATTATTCAATATATTATTTCATTATTATGAAAATATAATTAATTTAATTCCAAGTGGTATCAGAGATGTATGCATATAAATCTATTCACATCATTGCTCATCATTAATATTATTATTAGTCGACACTAATTTTGTCTATTAATTATCTATTTCATCTATCCATCATTAGTTCTATCTAATAATCCACTAATTAATTCCTCTTATCACTATTCTACCTAACATAGCCCATTTAACACCCTCATATGCAACTATCTAAGTCCCCTCTCCATATTTCATATCCCACCTATTATTAATCCCCTCATTTCTTATGTTATTAACATCCTATTTGCTTAATAAATCTTCTCATGCTCACTTGTGAATTATAAATTCCTAAAAACCTATTTACCTATCTCCTAGGTTTTCCTACAAGCCACCTGACCCTTCTTATAATCTAGTCTAATCTTCCCATATTCATCATTAGATTCCCTAATGGAATCTAGAACTCTACACCACCCTTTTCCTTCTACAGAGAGTTCTCTCTAGAGAATTAGAAGGAATTTTAAATTCCTTATAATTCACTCATTTCTCTCTATATTTTTCTACTCTAAAGGCTTCCACTGAATTTTTAATTCATTGTAAAATCTCCCTTCATGCCTATTTAAATCCATGACTCCATCCATTCCAAAAAATGAGTGGAATGTGAATGAAATCTATTAAGCCAAAATCTATTAATCCATCCAATAGTCTACTCAAATCCATAATCCTCCAATAATCCATGGTCCATAAGTCAATTTATCAATCCAATCTTATGTTTTCAAAAATCTAATTCTATGGTAAAAATCCTCCATTTATAATCATTTAGTCTTTTTGTTTGAATCTTGATTGGGAACAATTAGCTTTAGATTAAAACATTATTTTAATTGTTAATTTTATTTAGTTTTGATCTAATGGTTTCAAATTTCAATGGTAGATTATTATTTCGAGTAGTTTGGGTTAAAATTGTATATCCAAATCTTATTGCTCAAAATTTCCATCTTATAAGAGCATTAATTTGGGCTAGTTTCTACAACATTAATATTTTTTATCTATTGTTATAACCATCTGAAGAGTTGAAAAATGTAATTTATGATCCACAAAGAATTTAATTATGTTTCCACTACAATATTATTCAAATTATTATTTTTTAATTCTATAAAAAATTTCATACCCTTGCATGAATTAGTAGTCATTATATTAGTATTGATGAGATAATTACAAAAATATCATCTGTTGGTACTCTTTTTTAGGGCCCAAAACCCTCCATCCTAGGTTTTTGCATGGCTAGTCCAAATGCTCATAGATGCAAGAAAGGTCAAGACACCCAAAAAACTCATCACAAAGATGATATAGAGTCTAAAACTTTAGATACATTAGTTTTTGAGGTGTTACAATAAATCTAGTTAGATATCCAAAAAATATTTCAACATTTAGGTATGTATTCTCTAAATTTTTTCCTCTCTTTAGTAGATATAAGTAGCATAAGTATTGGATTTGAATACTATGACTCTTCTTCTTCCATGTATTATGGTCTTACTCATACATATCTTAATTAAGATTCTCATATACATGTTTTGATTTTTTACTAACCCCTCATATTGTGCCACAAGCTTTGGTGAGCACTAGATTAGATTTATTTTACTTGTTATTAGTTTAGTGAGATATCAAAACATAGGACCCCCTTTAGGGTTATTACATGATTATGTTTGACTGGAGGCTTTGGAACCTCTATAAAACCATGAATTGTGATAAGAGATCCACTAATCAGGTCTATCAGATCCCCACATTAGTCATGTTCTAGCATAATAAATGTGTCTCCAATTGGAAGTGTATGGTATGGTCTATCTTCTCTGAATTAGGATTATTTTATAGACATGATGCATTTTTTATTGTATACATTTTGGTGAACCCAACATGAATCTAACCCTTGTAAGTTTTTATTCACTTATTTCATCATTTTATCATTTTATTTTTCATATATTTGTGATATTAGGTTGACTCTATTGACACAATACTAACTTTTATTCATAGGTTTAACATACAATTGCATCCATATGAATTTTTTCTATTTTTTCAAGTTTTATAGACTTATAATTCAGACTACTAGGTCGACCCAATCAACCCTGTACCATACTAGGTTGACCCAGTCAACCCTGTACATTTTTAAGCTATCAAAAATAGGTTTTTACAAAGTTAGGTTGACCCAATTGACACAGTTAGTAGACTTGACAAGTATAAATCAAGGTTCTTCAATAGCAATCTTATTTTTCTCTACATCCTCCAACCCACCAAGGTTCCTTTATTTCCTTCTTTATCATTTCTAGCATTTGTTATAGCTTTTTTTTTTGACATTTTACAAAGTTTAAAACTACCCCTGTACAATCAAATAGGTTGACCCTATTGATGTAGTTATTTATTTTTTATTCTATCTAGAAATCTAGGTCAGCCCTATCAACGTAGTTCATTTTCAGATCTTTGCTTTTATAGTACAAAGGTGACACCATCGACCTTGTTATGTATTCTCTATATATACTATCAACTACAAATGACACTATACTATGTTTTAAATTTAGAATTAGCCCTTATATGCTAGTAATTAGCTCACACATTCATTTATTATTATTTTCATACTTAGAATAGATCACATAGTCTAATTAGGTGGTTTTTCAATATACCATTTAGCTACACTATTTTATCTTTTATGCATAAACTACCAAATCACAAAATATTAAAAAGTATTTTAACATTTGTCTACCCAAGGCCAACCTACTTGGATTTCATCACCAAAGGGGAACCTGACTTTGTTTTATGGCCAAGTATAAACACATGGTTAATGGTATATTTTGGCTAATCAATTAACACCTTATCATTATTGTGTGTGAAATGAGGGGGTAGACCCCAATACCAAGATAATACCATTGTCAATATAGATCCCTTTCAGCTTAAACATCCTAAAACCATCCTTATATTATTTTCTAGATCCTTTCTTATAGATAACTTCTTATCACATCTAAAATTATACTCTAATAATATAACAACATTCATGTTGACCACTTAGCTTTTACTTTCCAAGTTGACTATATTCTCTTTGGTCAATTATATGTTTTATTATAAAAAATTGCATTGGCCAATGTTGGTGTAAGGTTTTATGTTGTGTGCCTCAATTGTATCAACCTCATTGATTCAATTGATTATGTGTTTCATTTCATTTTTTTATTTTCAAAGTATTTGAAAAAAATCATGTTTTAATACACAGTCATTCCTATCAAAACAATCTCTTATAGACTATCTATTTTTTCCCCTACCTATTGTGCTAGGTTGATCCTATACCCTGTTTATCCCCTATCTGATGTGATAGGTCAACCCAATCAACTATATATAGTTTTTGGGCCTTATTTTCTATACTAGGTCAACCTAGTTGACTCTGTACCTTTTTCTACTTTCCCTGTCTACTAATTTAGTTCTCTATTTCTCTTTCTTAGAATTTTATTCATTTATCTCAAGTCATCATGAGGTCCCCTATCAGAATCTTCTTAGATAACTTGAATCTATTTATAAACTATATGGGGTGCTCTTTTCTTCTTATCTTTTCTTATTGTTTCTTCCTCTTTTTAGCTGTTAGGCATCTCGTGATGCCCATCCACATATTACTCTAGCCTTTGGGCATCTTATGATGCCAACCTACATATAATTTCAAACTTTGGGGCATCTTGAAATGACTATCCCTACATCCACTTAACCTTTGGGGAATCTTATGATTCCCACTCTTATTATACGTGTCATGCTACCAAACTAATTCAACCTCAAGAAACCTTTCAAGATATAATCTTGTCTCTCACATGCTCATCCTTGATATAGATGTTAATGTAATATCATTTCCTTCTTTTCATGCTTTTTATCCACATCTATCTAATATTTTTTTTAGGATACTTACACAGGTCTCTCCCTCTGTAGTAGTTCTCTCCTTTTACAAACCTTTAGTCCTTCTTTTTTGGTCTTTTGGTTTCCCGTTTCTCTCATGAGTTGCATTGTAAAACTATAGATAGGACCCAGTCTTCCTCATGATGTACCATAGTCTTCTTTATTTTCATACTCTTTTTACACACCATTTTAGCATCCCTTGGATTTATCTTTTGTAATTTTCATTGTAAAACCATGGATAAGACCCGGTCTTCCTCACAAATACCATCTTTCTCTTATCTTATTTAGTTTTCCAAAATTTAATGGCACCCTCATGGGATTTTATTTTATGATTTTTAGTATAATACCATAGATAGGACCTGGCCTTCCTTATAAAATTACCATTTTGTCATTCCTTTTCTAGAATGAGTTGATCCTTGTTCTCAATTTTAGCTTTTACTTATTTTGATAGATGGAATTTGTACAAAAATCTATGTTATCACGTTTTCCTCCATTTCCCTTATTATTGTGATAAGGAATCACACTTTACTATCATTATATCCCTTTTTCCCTTTGTCACATTTTTTGTGATTTGAAACAATTCAAATTATTCCATGTGTCACTCTTATTTATTTCCTTTCCTTTCACTCCACATTGGACAAAACAAGGTCCAAGTCAAGATAACACTTTTATGTCACCTAGATTTATGAGACTCTTAGACCCCATGCTCTTTGAATTTATCTCTCTTAGCAACCAAGTCCCAAGTATTCAAATGAAACTCATCTTTAGTACCCATGTTTGGTCTTCCAAATCCATATGGAGGAGGAATAGAAAATTACATCAAGAAAGCTAAAAGAAAAATCATTTTAAACAAAAGGAAATGATATACAAAAGGCAACATACAAATCTCCAAAGTCAAAATCACACCAAAATATGTGATTACAATCACATCTCCTATCTCCAATTGAAGCTCAAACTCCATAGTTGGCCTCACATAGAGCTAAGGTCCATTGGGATATGGTAAACCAGTAGATTAGAATAGAAAAATTTAACAAACTCTATGGTGATACCTACTTTCTCACATAAGTACCCAATCTTCATAGTAAACCAGCAACTCTATAAGGGGTCTTAAGGAATGGGGAACACATTGTGGGTAGGTAGGTCCATTTTAATTTTCATGCATATAGCCTTCATGGGATGATCTATATACTAAATTTGTTGACCTAAGACTTGTGTAGTTAAGAGAAGTTATTCAGAGTCCTTAAGGCCAAAAGTCCTCTTGTTTTGACAAACCTAATTTGAGTGTCTTGACTTCAATAAAGAGTTCCCATACCTTGTTTTTCCCTTCATTCTCCCCTCCACCCATTTCATTTACCCCCTTGATAAGGAAATTGTGATTCCAAATTTATTTGCCCTCTTCTTTAATTCTTTCTTCTTCACCTCTTAAAAACATGTTATCTCTACTTTGTTTCAATTGTATCTATCCTAAGAGAAAAATAACATGTTTGAGTAATTATGGATAAATTTATTCACATCATAGATTTATATTTTTAGACTTAGTTTACTTCCTTTAACCATTTATTAATTGTTTTACTACCCTTCTATTATGGGCACTTGAGTCTGTACCTTTTTCAATTGTTGAGTGAGATAAGGATTGTTATTGCTCACTCATCAATGTTGTTTTACCATTTTGTTTGTGTTTTTATATCATTGTTTGATTACCATCCTTTTTAACATGTATCCTTTTTTTGGCTTGGTGAGTTTCTTAGTTAAATATTACTTGTTTTCAATTTTCATTTTTTAGTAGCCTTGGATTTTTGGTTACCTGATTTACTCTTGTTTTTTACTTGGTCATTTGGTCTAACATAGCACCTATCATGCTAGCTTGACAAATTTCCAAGTACATCCCATCCTCATAGCATCACTTACCTTGGATTTCCTACGTTTTATTTTTTTACTCTTTAGTATTGTATTCTTGGGTTTGTTGAAAGCAATCTCTATGCCCTACATAATCAAAACTAATAACATAGCAGATAACCATCTAACAATAAAGGTAAGTCAAGGTACACATCACATTTACTTTTCAATTATTTACTTTTTTATCATTTACTTTTAGTTATTTTATTCTTTAAAATACTATAATTTTTTTTAGCATCTACATTATGTGCTCTTATGTTCTTTCCCGAAGCACCATACCCTATTACACCTTAGTGACACATGATGAGCTTCGAGTGGGGCATATGTATACAAATAATATTTTCAACTTTTATCAAATACTAATGTTTTACATCTTGTAAGAACCCATTGAGACTCAATATCTCTGAGTGCATGCCCTAAGGGGTACACCCAGAAATGGGTGGGTAGACCATTGGTGCTTTATAAGATTTTTGTCCCTTATTTCCACTTATTACCAATCTAACTAGCTCCTAAAACCATTCCCTAAGTTATTATTCTTCATTTTTAGACTCCTCTAGTCTTTTCTACTTTTTATCCCTCTTTTCCTCACCTTAAGACCCTTTTTTTCAGTTGATTGTACTAGGTCCACTGGGTCAACCTTATATAATTTTGGGTAATTTTCATTTAGGAACTAGTTTGGCTCTTGGCCAACCTAGCTCATAACCTAGTGAATAATTATCCAAAATTGTACTAGGGTAACTGGGTCAACCTTGTCAACTTAGATTTTTGGAAGGGTTTAGGGTCAAATCTACATATATTTATAAGATCATTTTGTAATTATTTCAAGATGCAATCAAGAGTTATTATTCACTCATGCTTCTTTACAATCTACTCTTCCACCATTTTACTTGAGGAGTCTTAGCTTAGGGTTTTTACTTGGATAATCTAGTCTTGTGGACAAGTCTTGAATTATTTAATATTTATTAGTGATCCTTACAAGCCACAACAACCTCTTGAAAAACCTCTTTGGCTAAGGGAGAGATTGAGTCTTGATGGGTTCATCATTCAAGTATTCTCTAACATTTTTCCTCTTTTTAGTAGATATAAGTAGCATAAGTATTAGATTTAAATAATATTACTCTTCTTCTTCCATGTATTAGGGTCTTACTCATACATAGCTTAATTGAAATTCTCATATACATGTTTTTATTATTTACTAACCCCTCATATTGTGTCACAAGGGATATAAATGGCTCTGGGAGGTCGAGGGGTGACCGATAGCATATAGAGATAGGGATAGGGGTAGATGGATGGATAAGATATATATGGAGAGAGAGGGGAAAGGGGGTACACTCTCACCTCTATTTATATAGGGATATATAGAGTTATAGTTATAGTTTATATAGAGAGGGGAGGGCCAAAAGAACTAGACCCTATATCTAGAGAGAGGAGGAAGGGGGGGTCATCCCCCCCCCACACACGCACATATACATGGGTTGAAGGGTGAGTTTATAGAGTTTAATTGGTGTAGCATAGCATATATCCATCCATATAGGATCAATATCCCTATCCCTATCCCTATCCCTATCCTTATCCCTATAATTAGATAGGGATAGGGGCCAAATAAAATAGATATATAGGCTGCCCATATCTATATATCAAGGCCCTATCTATCTAGTGAGTGCCCCCTAATGATTAATTCACATATGGGGCACTCTCTCACCCTTATCTATATTTGGGGAGGGTGAGGGTCTCGTCTTCCCCCATATATAGATGGAGTACTGAATCCACTATGTAATCCATCTAGAAGGCCCCTATCTCTATATGGGGAGTTGAGATTTGGCTCCCTATATATGGTGATGACCTCCACTATATAGCTAGGTTGAGGAGCCCCACTCTCTCTCTCTCTCTCTCTCTCTCTCTATATATATATATATATATATATATATATATATGTAGCCCTCCCCTCCCCCCAAGATAGGTTTGGTCCTTTATAATAACTAACTCTAAACTTTAAACTAACTCAAATCAATATGGTTAGGGGTGGCACCCCCTATATATCTTATCTTATCTATTTGAGGAGTAAACAAACCACTCGACCCACTCTCTATATAGATGGAAGAGATATGAACACTAGATTAGATTTATTTTAATTATTATTAGTTTAGTTAGAATCAAAACATAGGACCCCCTTTAGGGTTATTGCATGATTGTGATTGACTAGAGGCTTTGGAACCCTCCTTAACACTATGTATTTTGATAAGAGATCCCTTACTCATTTCTAGTGGATCCCCATATTGGTCATGTTCCTGCTTAACAAATGTGTCCCTAATCATAAGTGTATGATATATCTTCTTCGAGTTAGGATTGATATATAGACATGATGCATTTTTTATTATATACAAGATCTACTCACTTGGATCAATCAAATAGAAAATCTATTTGATCTACATTAGACCCCATGTGCTTAAAAGGTGATCATGACATCTCTTTATCTAGAACCTAAGTAGTTCACTTGGTATACGTGGTTATGTGCTCAAAATAATAAAAATGGTGCTCTTATTACCTAGTCATTATTTATTAAAGAGATAAAAATACACTATCATAACGTCTCTAAATTAAGTTAGGTATCAAATTTGTAATAAACAAGTACTATTAAGGAATACATTCACTAATTTAATAATCTATTATTAAAGGTAGATGACATTACTAAGAACAACTTGACTAACCTACTATTCTGGGGGCTTAAGGATAACATCCAATTTGAGGTTTGTATATTTAATCCATCGATTATTTCTTAAGCCATACCATTTGTGTGCCCTGGTATAGGAAAAATAAGGTCTTTCACTCATGGCCATGAATGTAATTTCACATCACCATCATTTATATAATGTAGATTGACCCCTTATAAAATTGAAGATAATAGTTACAAAGGGTTATGTTTTGGTTGTGACAACAAGTGGATAAAATGGCATAAATATGTTGAAAAGAAGTTGTTCTAAATTGAAGGTGCCAATGAATATGAAGATGATGATGATGATGAAAGAACCACAGAAGGAATATAGAGACTCTCACCCTATTATACCTTGTCATACCCTTTCAAGTATAAGTACTCTTCAAAATATTCAAGTGGTGGGATTCCTCAAGAAATATTAGGTGATAGTTTTGATTGACTTAGTAAATATAGATAACTTCATCAATAGTGAGTTGACTACTCATTTGAACTATTTTATTTATCCAACCCCAAAATTTTAAATCATGATTACAAATGGTGGCAAAGTTAATTGTTTTATAAAATGGCATAGTATTAAGATTGTCATGGGGTACTACCTACTTAATTATCCTATGTTTTCTATTTCTATGGGTGGTGCTAACATTGATTAGGAAGTAAAATTGCTCATAAATTTGGGCACAATAGAGATGAATTTTTGGGGACTATTCTTATGATTTCATTCTAAAGGTAAGAAATTTAAATTATAAGGATTATGAGTAAAGTTAATTCACATCATAAAGAGACAAAATGATTTGTAGCATGGTTGTTTTCTTTATAAGTTTAGCCAATATGTGTCTACAAAACCTAATTTAGAAATGATTCTTGATGACCATCCAATAATTTTTATGTAATGTCAAATGGCCTACCACCCAATAGAGAACATGATCATGGGCATAAGACTACTTATAAGTAGGACACCACTAAACATTAGACCATATAGGTATCCATATTCTCATAAAAGTGAAATTTAAAAAATTGTATGTTAGATTCTAAATCCAAGTATTATCTAACATAACCAAAGTGAAAATTCTTCCCTACTGGTCATGGTGGAGAAGGATGACACTTGGAGGATGTAACCTAACTATCGAGAGCTCAATAAGTAAACCATAAAAGATAAATTCTCTATTCCAATCATTGATTATTTGTTAGATGAATTACATGGTATTGTTTATTTTGCCAAACTAGATCTTTGTTCTGGGTATCATCAAATCCAAATCAAATATGAGTATATCCATAAAAAAATATTTCAAAACCCATGAAGGCCATTATGGGTTTATAGTTATGCATTTTGGTCTCAAGAACACACCATCTACATTTTAGAGTTTTGTGAATATTTTTTTAGTAATTTTTTAATAAAGTTTGTGTTGGTGTTTTTTTATGACATCCTAATTTAAATCAAAACTCTGGAAGAACATTTGAAGCATGTGAAACAAGTATTGTTAGTTCTACAACAACATCAGAATTATGAAAAACTTCCAAATGTGATTTTGGAATCCATGAGGTGGATTAATTAGGTTATATTATTCCAAATAAAGGATTCAAAGTTGACCCTAATAATATCAAAGCTATGATGGAGTGGTGAGTACCAAAGATCCTCAATAAGCCTCATGTATTTTTTGGGATACTAGGGTACTATCACAAATTTTTAAAAAATATGTTAGCATAGAAGTTTCAATTAATATATTTTTTTAATAAATATTTATTCCATTGGAATATACTAGATACTAAGTCAGTTGAGTAACTGAAAGAGGCTATGTGCACCACTCCAATTTTGGTGACCCGTAATTTTTCCAAATTTTTTGTTGTTAAATGTGATGCATCAAGATATGGAATGAGATAAGTACTAATGAAATAAGTAATATCCATTATATTTTATAGGTTTAAAATCAAGGGAAAAAAATATTAAGATAATATATGAGAATAGATGATTGTTATTATTCATATAGTCAATTAATGGAGACCTTATATGATGGATAGACACTTTCGAGTAAATATTAATCATGATAGTCTCAAATAATTTTTGGAACAAAATTTTTCATTATAAAATAAATAAAATTGTTTGATTAATATTTTTGTTTATGACTTTGAAATATTCTATAAGAAAGGAAAAGAAAATTTGGTAGCAAATGCTCTTTCTAAGAAGGATGAATCAGTTGAGGCATTGTTATGTGCAATGACCATTTAGAAAGAAAATTAGTTAGAAGAAGAAATATTAAAATGGATGAATGACATGACTAATCAGGTCCTAATTTATAACCTTTGGTATGGTTTGGGTGTTTCTAACAAATTTGAGTTGAAAGTACACATTATAGTGTAAATATAGGTTGTACCTATGTAAGGATTTTGTCCTCAAACACAAGATCATTTAGGAGCTTCATGTATCTCCAATTGGGGAACATTAAAGATTTATTTTGGGATGGACTTAAGGGGGATATACATAAATTTGTGGTACAATGTATGGTTTATAAATAGAACAAAAGGGAAATAATTGAGATACTATATATTTTACAACCATTATCCATTCCTAACCAACAATGGGAGGAAATTTTCATGGATTTAATTATAATTTTACCAAGATATAAAGGTAATAATGTCATCATGGTATTTGTGGATAGGCTCACAAAATATGATCATTTTTGTTCCTTTTCACAACCAATTTTAGTCAGTATAGTAGTTGTTGATTTTATCAATATAATTCAAAAGTCGCATTGTACCCCAAAAAGTAATTTTAAGTGATCATGATCCTATCTTCACCAATACTTTTAGACTAAGTTATTTACAAGTTTGGGTACTCAATTAGATCATAAATTATCCTATCATCCTCAATATTATGGGTAAATAGAGATTGTAATAAAAATGTTAGAAGGGTATCTTCATTACTTTACATCAATAAATAGGAATGTTGGGTCCATTAGCTTCCACTAGCAAAATGGTGGTACAACACTTCCTTATGTACCTTTTATAAAATGTCTCCCTTTTTATCACTTTTTAGCTATCACCCCTCATCTATCACTTCATCTTTGAAGGTGAAACCCATGGTTTGAGCTATTGAGGAACACATTTAACATCAATATGAGGTACTAGCTAGTTTAAGGGAGAATATAGAAATAACACAAAATAAAATGAAGCATCAAGATGACCAACACCATAGTGAGAGGTATTTTTATATCAGAGATTAGGTATATATGCACTTGAAACCATATAATTATTTTTATTTAAATCAACAAAAAAATGATAACAAACTTTCTCCTAAATATTATGGCCCTTATCAAATCATGTATAAAATTGGAATTTTGGTATACAAGCTGGAGCTACCCTAATCCACTCACATACATCTTATATTTCATGTGTATTTATTGAGTAAGGTCATTAGACAGAGAGTTTATACTAATATTGAGTTACCTATATTAGATGAATAAGGTAGAGTCATTTTATAACCTGAGAAGATCCTTCACACATGCACTAAAAGGCTATAAACAAGAGCTCCTAAGGAGTATTTGATAAAATGGAAGAGTTTGAATTATGAAAATTCAACATCTAGAGTTGATTAAATATTAAGGGAAACATTTTTTTGAATGGGAGGAGCATGATACACGCTTAACCTATAGTGCATCTAGGGATATGTGTGGCCAATTTATGGCTCACATACCTTTCATATTATCTTATTTTATTTATCTATGTTCTTAATATATTCAAATTATGTAATCACCATAGATAAGTAGAGTATACATAAGATGTATCCATTAGTATTTGATCATCGTATTGAAAATTCTACTCTTATTGCATTATTGTGTAGGTTTCCCCCTCAAAGTAGCTCAGTCATTATTATAAAGTATTCTAATCTTTCATAAATTATTATTATGGATTTGATTATTTTTCTCTTAATTATTCAATATATTATTCCATGTAATGTTAGATAATTGACCATGGAATAGGTTATTTTATTTAATTTTGAGAGGCATATATCCCTCATATGATAGGTTACTTTTCAAGATTTTGAATACTTTTAATCTAAAAATATAAAAAGGACATAATAAGAAATAAATGGGAGAAATATAAAATGATGGGAAAATGAGAAAAAAAGGTAAACTCTTTGATGGATTAAATTCAAAAAATGACCCAAAAAACCCAAACTATGAAAAATATATTTAGATAATCTCCTAAAAATGAAATATGTATTCATGAATAGAAAATAAATTTAGGCATTAAAACATCAAAGTATATTAATGTATTCCACATACACATGATGTAAATCCTATTATTTTAATCTCAGCAAGACAAAGATCACAAAGAGATAAATGTACATAGAAATAAATAACTTATTTCACATTCAAAATATATTTAATTTATATATCTAAAACATAAAAATATGTTTTAAAAAAGACACAAAAGTTACAATCTTAATAAAATGGGAAGAGAGGAACTTATGTTACATTCACTTCATGTCTTTTGTACTCTTCCACTTGCACTAGTAGTTGCATAACTATTTTTAGCTCATATTTAGCCTTAACACAACTTGAATTTGTTGATGGGTCACTTGACACACCAATTTAGGCTAGATGGGAACTGTCCAACCTCTCATAAAAAGAGACCAAAGATCCCCTAAAGGTCTATTACTGTCAAGTCTTGGATTATAGGGTAACTTAGTGGTTGATGTGAAACTATTTCATTTCAAGAGGCATGTTGGTCTAAAAGTTAGGTTTAAACAAACAAGAGGAAAATACATGTTTATTATTTTGTATAAGCATATGTTTTAGGCATGTTTGTTAGAACAACAAACATAAATAAGATTTTCTTGAATAGATTCAATGGTTCATATTTAAATAAAATATCATATCTAATTCAAAGCATGTTCATTACATTCCCTCTATGTAACATTTTATGATAATAATGAACATATTTGTAACTTGTAGATTTATCCATTCGACAATTTATTTTGAATTTTATATTTACTCTAAATATACACTAATAAGATATTATAAAATTAAAAATATAAGGGAAAAGAGGGAAAGAGTGAGCTTATTTTTTAACAAAGACAAATTTCAAACTCTTGATTAATTTAACCCCATGAAATAGATATCCCATCTAACTCACATATGCACATATATATGAATAAAGATGATTTTATATTCTGAGGATAACTTAACTATGAAGAGAAAGACCACAACCATAATTTACATGTACAAATCATGAACAAAACCCCCATAATATTATATTGATCAAAATATGCATGAAGCACAAGTTTGGTTTACAAAAATCCATTTAGTTATAAATCTTTCCAGCATAAAAACATATCCCAACATTAAAAATAACTAAAAAGTAGTAAATTCATAAAAAAAAAAGTGGTTGCATCCTCTACCCTAATAGAAAATAAAAATTGAACTAGACCCTTTAAAAAGCATTAAACTGGTCTTTTATAGGAATTTCAATCAAAGAGAGGAACATTTTCCCTCCAAAAGTTTTTTGAAGGAATTATTCACCTCCTTTTTAATTTTTTCATTTTCCTTCTAATGGCACTACAAGATAAAAGCATTAATGGTATCATCTTTTGAACATGTAGAATCTCATTCCATTTTGAAAATTGTGTTCCATCTCCTTTTACCTACCAAAATAGCAAATGAAACGTATTAATTATTTGGAAAATGAAAAATTTAGATAACTCATTAAACATGGAATTTATAAAACTATTAAAGTCTTGATACAAAAATGGTGAAAGATTTTAAACCATGCATTTCTCCTAGGTGAAACTTATGTCATGATGATGGGAATGAAATCATATTTATAAAAACTTAAACGACATCGAAAATAGAGTTGTGAGTGAAAATATATTACCAAAAACCATTCACATATACACCCCTAGACCATTTCATACTTTTTATGGACCATGTGCACACTTGTCCCAAAAATCACAACACCATTTTTATCTTTGAGAAGCCTACATGTACCAAGAAAATGAAGTTCAAAAACAACTTTTAAAGCTAATATTTACATATGAAATTTATCATTTTGAGTACTCTATGCAATGTATAAGTTTTTGAGACTCGATTTTAAACCTAATTTGAGGTATGCCAAAATAAACTCATACCAAAAACATCAATAAATATAGAACCATGCACTTATGCTAGTTAAAAATTATTCCATGATAATGGGTATGAAACAATACTTACAATGTCACAAACAACATCAAAAACATAGTTGTGAGTCAACATAAATGACCAAAAAATCATTTGCATAGACACCCCTATACCATTCCATGCATAGCTTACACACTTGTCCCAACTTGCATAAGACCATTCTGTGCACAACTTGAACACTTATCCTAACTTTCACAACACCAATTAATGATTTGGGATGCTTATCCATACCAAAAAATGAATCTCAAAAATAACTTTTCAAGGCAAGGGCTAATAATAAAAATTTATCATTTCGAATTACTCTATATACTAGAGAAGGTTTCAAGACTTAATCATGCACGTAAATTGAGATATACTCAAAATGATGCTTACACATGTGAAAAGTATCTATCCACACAAAATCAACATAAGACTATGAAATACAAAATAAATCTAAAAACTGATGAAATTAAAATTTATATTTCCTTCATATGAAATCTACACCAATGTGAAACCAACAAAACTAACTTTTCAACATAATAAATGAAATCAAAAATTAAATTTTGAGTCAAAAAATATGACCAAAAAAACATTTTTGTGACCCCTGTAGACCATTTCACCCTTTTGGGGCTCATTCAACATAACTTGCATAAATGTATAGACCAATTTTTCCTTTGTGGCTCACTCAAAACAACTATCCCAAGACCATTTTACCCGTATATAGAGGCCTTCCCATACCTGCAAAAGGGAGGTCAAATATGTATTTTTAGGTGAAGTGTAAAATATGAAAATTTATCACATGGACTTTGTATACATAATGAAATAAGTTTTAGGACTTGATCATGTAGGCAAATAGAGATATATTTAGAATGACACTTGCATATATGATCAAGAAACTAAGTGTATAAAATCAAATCACAATTCAACTTAGATTGCAAAAAGTAAGGTCAAACTCTAGAATACCAAAGAAAAAATAGGTACCATTATTTTAGGATAAATTAGGGTGTGTTGTGTAAGAAATAACAAATGATAACTATGCTATAAAATAATCCTAAATATTTTGAAATCAAATAAGCATGCCTATAAACCCATGATCTTTGGATTAGGACAATGCATGGAACATGAATTTTTTTGTGAAAGGGTGAGACTAGCATGGTTATAAGATGAAACTCAATAGTCACCTTGACTAGTGTGTGTTCAAATGTATTCATTACATTTCAAAAATCTCACAAAGACTAATCTTTATAACCTAGATCATGGAGCTAGTGAATTGTACCATTAAATGGTTATTTGTACATTGATTTACTACCAACTAGGCATTCATATCCCTAATTTATTTATCTTTTATTCCACTCAAGACCTTGATTTAATTTTATTCAGACATCCATATCCCTAATAGAGGTTTCTTAAATCACCCAAAATTTTATTTTTTATGACAATTGATTTTCTTTTTCTTATTTTTATTTTTATTTTTTTATTTTACATCACAATTCTAGATTAGGGACCATTACATAAAATGAGAGGTATAATTATATATTTTTCACTCTAGATCTTGGTTGTAATGGTTTCATCTAAGTAAACCTAGAAATAATTAAGCACGTTTTTGGTGTGAGGTTTCAAGAGAATATTGTCATAAGTCGAATAGTTTACCCAAACTCACACCATCATGAACAAATCAAAAACACATGAGACAACTTATACCTTTGAAACCAAACTTGAAAATATAATATTGCATCACAAAACATGTAAAGTGCTTAAGTAATAAAATTCCATTGATTCTACTTATCAACAAAACCCTTTTTTCATTATATGCTCAGCAAGTACCCATAACATAAAAAATCAACAAGACCAAAACCAAAAAAAGGTAAAAAAAAAGGATGGACCAGTAATAAAAATAATAAAACAACCACCTAAACTAATATTAAAATCAATAAATAAAAGAAAATAAAAAAAATAAACTATGTACAAGATACTACTAGGCGAACTCATGCCTAGAAGTAGTTCTTGAGGAACTACCCATTGACAAGCAATTGGCATCTTTGCCAGTTAGATAATTGAGCCTGAATGTATTCTATCTCAATATTTCATAAATCTGGAAGGGGCCTAACTAAATATCATCAAACTTACATTGATGTCCCTTTTTCTCATGATCCTTGTCCTAAATAAAGACTAAATCAATAATATTGAAGGCCTTTATTTTTCCTTGTTTTTCAAACCATTGTTTGATGACTCCTTGACATTTTCTAAAATTCAATAGGGTTTCATCCCATTTTTTTTCTAATTGCATTATGCTTAACAGTCGAGCTTCAATATTATCATCAATCTCAAGGTAATCTATCATGAATTTCATGGTAGGCATTCTCAATTTAACCAATAAAATAAGATCTTGGATATATAAATATGGTATCGAGATGTGCTTTGGGATTATTTAATCCTAGTTCAATTAGACCAAAGTGAAGATTTCAATATGTCATGTTAATCTTGAGGGTTTTATCCAAGATACTCTTAATTCAATCTAATAATTTTTTATTCATTGATTCAGTGACACCATTACCTTGCAGATAATAATTAAAAGAAAACTTGATAATTACCTAGTTGTCATATAGCCACTTGATCAATTGAAAAAATGAGAAGGAAAGGCCATTATCATTTATCAGATTAAATAACATTCCAAACCTAGTGATAGTGTGCTCCTTGAGAAATTTGATCATGATGTTAGCTTTATAATTATGGAAATCTTATGTTTCAATCTAGTGGGTGTAATAGTCAATTTATATCAAGATTAACTTGCATCCCATGAAAGAATTCACATTGATAGCTCCAAAAAATTCAAGCCCCTACTTTGAAAAATGTCAAACTTTAATAATTGGTTGTAATGGCATAGCAGGGTTGTACTTTTTATGTGTTACAACTTGACAAACATAGTAGCTTCATACATTTGAATGAGTATCCTTGAAGACATGGGGCCAATAACCTACTTAAAGGTTCTAATAGGATGTAAAACTACCTGAACCATGTCTAATTCCATAATTTCAATGAAAAACCTTGATTACTTCAATTTTTTCCTCTTTATTTAAACATCTCAAGTAAATGCCTTCATGATTCTTACAATATAATGTTCCATATTTGATCATGAAATTACTTATCTTTAGGTGAAACACATTTATTTAAGTGGATTTCATGTAGTTTTGACACTTGTTTTTCATCAAGTAATGAATGATATCTTGATAACATTCATCATCCATAATGGATTGTTTTATGTACTACTAGCAAACAGTTTGAGAATAAATTTAAGCCATTATTTTACTCAATCCTTACCCTCTAAAAATATTCATTAGCTATATTTCTAAGTCAATTTCCTATAGAATGGTTATCCATTTTCATCTCCATTTGCCTAGTTTTTCATCAAGATTACCTTTACTTTAAGTTTAGATATAATAGTAAACACTTTATTGCATAAAATGTAATTTCTAAACTTATTAATTACCTTGATCATTAAAAACCTTTTTTATCAATGGTGAAATACCTAAATTTAGTAATTCTGAGAGGATAAATCATAAATTACATTTGTATTTCATCTCCATCTTTTTTTATCTAAGTTAGAATAAAAACACTCAAATGTTCAGAGTTGAAAGAATAAATGTAGAAAACTACATATAATTTGGTCTTATTAGCACTAGAGTGTTCACAGTGAACTTATTGATTTCATAAAAAGTAATTTTTGCTTTAGTAATCCATTTAATCTTGGCATCCTTCTTCAACATGTTATTCAGTGGTATCATAATTTCATCAAATCTTGAAATGAACTTGTGCATGAAATTTATCTTACCAAAGAATGATTTCAGCTTCTTTATGTTGCTAGGAAACAAAACCTTTTAAAAAAATCTGCCTAATCTAAATCAATCAATATGCCTCTTTTAGAGATGATGTGGCCCACCAATTTTCCTTAGTAATTACAAATATGCATTTATTCATATTTAAGGAGGTAGCATGCTCTCTACACATTTGTAATACCAACCTTAAGTCTCTTGCATGGTATTTTTAGTTGTTTTAAAACACTATTAGATCATCCATGTAGATCACAATGCATCTACCAATTAGGTATTTTAAGGCAATGCCCATAATGTGTTGAAAAGTAGTGCCTATATTAATTAAGTTGAATGACATTCTCTTGTATGTAAGTGTTCTTTATTTGGTTGTGAAGGTTGTGTTGATTTAGTTTTCATAGTTTACCATCATGTTATTATAATCAAAAAACCCATCTATGAATGACATCATTTGTGAACCATTCATAATTTACAATACCTCATCTAGTTAAGTCAATGGTTAATTGTCTTTCTTTGATGCTTGGTACAGGTTTTTAAAGTCCACACACAATCGTATCTCTTCATCATTCCCTCTTCATCTAACTCAAACTCATCCCTATCATCTTCATCAATGATTTGAGTTTTAAGCACATTAGTAGTTGTGATGAAATAAATTATATGTTGATTATCATTGAACACTTGTAAATTTAATACATTATCTCAGATGGAAGGATTAGAGACCAAATTTATTAAAAACATATTCAATTTTAATCAATAATTGGTTCCAAGGTACTTATAGTTATTGCTAATGCATTTATTATGTGATTAATTATACAAGGAAAATTTTGTATATTAAATGCATTAAAATATGTTACTGTATTACACACTTGGTTTTGATACCTTGACAAGTGATTTTCATTAAAATCATATTGGATTTTGACTTGCTTGACTACCAATTTTGAGTCATGTAATAACTTTAGATACTTAACTGTATTCTTAAGATCAAATTATAGTCTTTAAAATAATGCTTAATACTCAACCATGTTTTTTATGCAAGAAAATTATAGACTTAATGAAACCAAAGAAGATTTTCCCCATGGGTTAATAATTTTACCTCCATCATTGTATCCTTGTTTGGACTTTGAACTACCAAATTCCAAGGTTCATAAGTGATTATCAGTTGTTTATGGTTGATTTAATGGTGTGCATGTTGTAGCAGTGTTTTTATCTTTATTTTTTCCTTTGACATCAAGAAGGTTTATGTTTTTATTCACTTTCTAATGACCATTTTCTCCTCTCCATGGTAGATAAGGCATATGATGGGTTTTTTGAAACAATGATATTTTCAACTCTAGATCTTGGTAAATTTTCTTCTTCACTTGGGCATCTATGTTCTATCTTGTTAATTTTTACCTTTGTTATGACCAATGATGAAAAGAGTCATTTACAACCATATTACACATGTGGATCAACATAATTTAAATATCTATATGTAAGGGTAGTAGTGTTATGTTTTGTTATTTTAAGTTCATAGAACACATCTTCTTCATCTAATTATTCAAGTTCTTATATTCTATTTTGGAGTTGATCACCTAAATTCTCTAATTTTTATAGCATAGACAATATGTTGATACTCAAATTTTCACTAGATTTTGATTTATTTTCAAGTGTATAAACCCCAAGCTCTAATTCTTCATACAAGATTTATTAGTCTTATTATATTCCTTGATCATATGTATCATTTTCATCTCTCTCTTGAATCATTATTTGATTGGATATACCATGCCATGGGAACCACATGTGAGAGAAATCAATTTACATGTATCCATTTAATGTTCTAGACCAATATCTATTGAGGGACATACCATAATAATTGGGTAGATCAACCACTTGAATGTTGACAAACTTTTGAATCCTTGGATCCAAATCTAACTACATGTGAATATTATTTACATCACCAATTACCTTAACTTCAAACTTGTCTAGCTAAACTACCTTTTTATTTCAATTAGGATTCAAACTTGACTTCTGACAAATTGAGAATGACATCATGTTTCCTAAAACACCTAAATCCACCAAAACAATTATGTAATTTCTTACCAATAATGTGATTTTTTAGGATAAAATGAGGTTTTTTCAGTATTTTCTTTGTAAATTACAAAATGAGCATCAATTATTTTATTAATATATTTTTCTTTCAGAGTAGCCAAAGTGTTTAACAATAATTATTTCTTATTAGAAATTTAAATAAATTCAAACATAGTTATATTATCCATAGTTTTCTTCAAGTCTTCAACAATATTATATCTAGGTTTTATTTGCTCTAAGGATTTGTTAGTTTGATAAGGTGTAACATTGTTCATTATTTTTGAAGATATGCCAAGCACCTTGGGTGGAAATGGATTATTACTAGCATTTTTAGTAGGTAGAAATTGAGTGTTGTTTAATGGATTATAGGTTTTTAGTGGTGTTTTTAATTTACTCCTAAATGTGTAGTTATTTACTCTTTTAAATTTTTTGAACATGTGAACTTAATATAATTTATCCTCTAGTTCATTGTCATTTTGTATATAAATTCATATGTTTTAAAGACTAACGTAGTGCATAGATTCCCTCTATTTTGACTAATATTATTCTTAGATGTAGGAATTATATCTATATTTCCCATTTCTTTTTAGAATATGTTTGAAACCAATATATAATCAACATAATCAATTTCAACATGGTCACCTATGTTATGTAATCTACACTAATTAGGTAACATCGAATTATCTAATTTAACCAAGTTTGAGGCATTAGTATTGGTTTAATTTGTGTAATCAAGTAGATTACATACACTTCCATTATTAGGTCAAGTGTTGAACTAATTATTTTGTCTTTTCAAGTTAAAATTTATATTTTTATGAGGAATATTCTTAGCATGATTCTGAAATGAGGCACTTGCCTCTTCAAATCAACCATAAAATTGGCCAATCTTTAAACCATTTTATATAAATTTCCTACCTTATGGTTCAAGTTTGCATTTTGGTTACTTCCTGCTTGCATAAATATGCTAAATTCAAGTGTCATAACATTTATAAACATATAAACATTTCATTACATTTGGTTTGAACAATATTAGTATGTGTCTAATTATCTAGAAATGTGGGACCATCTTGTTGATTTCTATTTAGAGCATCAAAACCATTCATGTTAGGTGTAACATCAATGTTATTATAGACCATAGGGATAATTTATTGATTGTTCACATGAGGAAGCACATGATTTTGAGTCATAAGTGGATATACATACATTAATTTAAAAGGCATTAGAATGTAAATTTAGTTTTGATTTGAAAAAAATACACCTTGTAACTAGTTCATCAGGGGTGTTATGCATGATCACTTTAGATATCATTAGAACTTGGTTATGTGCACTTATCTTTCTTATTAAGGTAACAAAAAATCACCATACCCTTATGGCATCATTTTTTTTGGATAGTGATAGCCTCATGGTATGTCAAAGACATCAATGCAAGTGTCATGGGAGTCCTACATATAAACATAGAGGTCATTTGGGTCTAAATCCCTTGATTAGGTTTTAATATCAACCACTTATATATGTGTGTAGGGGTCTTTCAACCTCTTTTGTAGCTTATCAAAACATGTGTTGAACATAATCATTGGCTCATTTGGTTCTCTATGGGTAGCAGTGAACTAGTGATACAAGAGAGTAGGATCAATAGGCACCTTAAAGTGATTGACAGAGATAGTTTCAAAAGTATTCTAATAATTGATGGATCCATATGTAAATCCAAGATACCAACCATATTCCATCTCATCCAAGTTATAAAGGAACGATCTATAGGACACATCCTCATGGTTAATTTGGGTTCTTATTATAACATCTTTGAATGATTGTATATGTTCTTTTACAATATAAATACCCCCATGCACATACCTAGGGTAAAATTTATTTGGATTATTAGGTAAATAACTAAAAAATATTATTATGATAATAGTTAAATTACCTCCACTGAGCCAATCATCAGTCATTGGTGGGTTTAGAGGGAAAACAAAAGGGTTGACAAAAGGGATAATAGCTGTAAGTGAGCTACTGGCTGATTAGATGTGTATAATTTTTTATTTTCCTTTATTAACTCTTATTTTTTATGTTAAATGAGTTAAAATAATTCAAATTCACACACAATGGACTTTGATCTTGTGGTTATCCTTCTATTTTATAGTTTTATGATCAGAATACCTTAATGTTGGGAAACACCTCTAAATTATTATAATTTTAAATTTCAACATGGAATTTTGTTCAATCCCTCTTTATAACAAAATTATAGTGATGGGTCATTTGCAACACCAATTTAAGAGAGCCAATAACCATCCAACCTCTCTTGAAAGGATACCTAAGAACCTTCAAGGTCTATTACTATCAGGGCTTAGCTTACAAGGTAACTTAGTGGTTAATGTGAAAATATTCTATTTCAAGGGGCCTATTGTTTAGAAATTAAGGTTTAAACAAAAAAGAGGAAAATAATATTTTGGTGTTTTTAATGATTAGGTTTTATGCATGTTTTAAATAATAACAATTATTAGTAAGACTCACTCAAACAAAGTCAGTAGTTCATATTTAAGTAAAGATAATGTAGTTGATTCAAAGCATGTTCATTAAATTACATCCATTTACCATTTTATGATAATAATGAACATCATTCCTAACCTAGATATTTATCTATTCATAAACCATGAGTTTTATATATACTCTAAATATACACTAATAGGGTATTAAAAAAGGGGAAATATAAGGGAAAAGAGGGAAAGAGTGAGCACATTTTGTAATGAATTTTTTTTTAAAACCCTTTATTAAATTAATCCAATTAAATTGATCTCCTACCTAATTTGCATACACATAACCACAAATGAATATTATGCAAGAGTCTAGGGATAACTTAGTTGTGAATAAAAATATCATGACCACCATTTACATGTGTAGATCATGAACAAAACCTCCATAGTCTTATATTAATCAAGCACATACATAAAGCAAAAGTTTGGGTTTATAATAACCCCTTTGGTTACAAATATTTTCAACATAACAACATAGCCTATCAATAAAAACTAACTAAAAAGAAGGAAAATATATTAAAAATTTGCTCTGGTCCTTTATCCTAGTAGCAAATAAAAATATAACTAGCCCCTTTATAAAAAAATTAGCTAGTATTTTGTAGGAATTTTGGTCAAAGGGGGAAAATTTTCCTTCCAAAAAAAATTTAAATAATTATTGAGATCCATTTTGAATTTTACATTTCCCCTCCAATGGCACTATTATCCAAAAGAATTAATGACAACATCCTTTAAAATTTTGGAATATCCTTCCATCTTTAAAAGTATATTCCCTCTCCTTTTACCTTCCAAAATAGTAAATGAAACATAATAATTATTTGATAAATGAAAAATATATCTGACTCATTAAACATGTAAATTATAAAAATGTTAAATTCTTTATATGAAAATGTTTCTAGCTTTTAATCCACACACTTCTTCTAGGTGAAACTTATGCCATGGTGATAGGAATGAAAATAGTTTTTGAATGTCATAAGTTGCATCAAAAATAGAGTTAAAATTAAAAATATATGACTATAAAACCATTCTCATACATACCCTTAGACCATTTTGTGCTTTTCATAAACAAGACACACATTTGTCCCAACAAACACAAAACCATTTCACCTTTTTAAAGGCCTACTCATACCAAAAAAATGAATCTCAAAAATAAATTTTTAAGCTAAAATTTATACATGAAATTTTATCATTTTGACTCACTTTATGTAATGGATAAGTTTTTGAGACTTTATTTTACACCCAAACTAATGTATTCTAAAATAAAGTCTTAATATTAAAAGGTCAAAAAAATTTAAACTATACACTTAACCTAGGTTTAAATTATGCCATGAAAATGGGTATCAACCCATCTTTCCAACACTACAAATGACATTTTAAATGGAGTTACAAGTCAAAATATATGATCAAAAAACCATTCACATGTACACCCCCAAACCAATCTACATTTTTCATGCACAATGTGCACAGTTTTCCCAACTTGAACAAGACTATTATGTGTTTTTTTGTGATTTACACATAAAATGTGAAAATTTATCCCAAATTTAACAATACCATTCTATGTTTTTTCATGCATAACATGTACACTTTCCGAACTTGCATAAGACCATTCTATGTTTTTTCTTTCTTTTTTTTCACACCACACAAATTTGTACCAACTTACATGATCGTTATGTCATTTCCATGCTTTTTGTGCACAACATGCACACTTGTCCAAACTTTCACAAGAACATTCTATGCTTTGTGAGGCCTACCCATACCAAAAAAAATGAAGCTCAAAAATATTTTTTAGGCTAAGATCCAATAATGAAAAAAGGAGAAGGTTTCAAGACTTCATCATGCACACAAACTAAAATATGCCAAAAAACACTCACATATGTTGAAATCAACTAGATATGCAAAATAAAAGTGATATTTTGAAAGACAAAATAAAAATTCAAAAAATTGAAGGATTTAAAATTTGTATTTCCTTCATATAAAACCTAAACCAATGCAAATCTAGTGAAACTAGCTTTCTAATCCAATAGATGACATCAAAAATAGAGTTATGAGTCAAAAAATGACACAAAAAACATTTTTGTGATACCTATATACCACCTTTCCCTTTTGGGGCTCATTTAGCACAAATTGCACAAGAGCATAGACCAATATTCCATTTTCATGCTCACTTAACATAATTGTCCCAAGACCATTTCTCCCCTGTAGATCCCTTCATGTACATGAAAAATAGATGTCAAAAATGTTTTTTTAGGTTAAGTGTAAAATATGAAAAATTCTCAAATAAACTTGGTTTACATGATCAATTCATTTTTAGGACTTTATCATACATGAAAATTAATATATGCTTAGAATGGCACTGGCATACATGAGTGACTAATTGAGTGCATGAAAGTAGAGAAGGATTAAAATAAGAAAAGGGGAAACTCCAAAAGACCAAATTTAAAATAGGTACCATTATTTTAGGATAAATAATAGCATGTTGTGTTAGCAATAATAAACTTCACTTTGAGTTAATTTTCTTTCCCATTATAACATTCATGTACACTTTTACAATATAACATTAATAAATGCACATATGACCTTGCACTTAGTGTATGACTTTGTATATAACTAATAATTATTAATTATAAAATATTTAATTAGGTTCACCTTAAAAATCCATATAATTGTACCCACCACACTAATTTAAGCTTTATCACACTTAGTTTTCTTCCCAATTTATGACTTTACAAAAAAATAAATTAATTCTAAAAATAACTAATATGATTTAATAAAGTCATTTTTTATGTTTACTCTCTAGGTTTGTCCTCCTAAATTTGGTTTGAGATATTTCCATTAAATTTTCCATTTATAGTTTCTTTTTAGACTTGCCACACTAAATTTGGTTTACCCCTATAGGTTTAGCCTCATGAAATTAATAGAGTAAGGATTTATAATATGTATTTTATAATACTAAAAAAATACTATATTAAAATAATTTATAAAAGGATTTTATAAATTATTTAAAGGTGAACTTCATTTGGATTAAAATGAGAGGGGATCAAATTAATTAAAAAAATCTGATAGAGTGGATCAAATTAATAAAAATTTATTGATGAGCTTAATTTTAATAAGAAGAAAAATTGGGGAAAATATTCCCTTGATTATATGGTATTAAAAAATTATTTTCTTTTAAATTACTTAAGTAAATTATTTAATTTGTGACGTATAATAACTATAATTTGTGTAGGTACATCAACTTAGGAGACTCCATTTTGTAAATTTTATCAATATTGGTCTTAAGTATGCTTTGAAGACCATAAGAAGCTTGTTTATACTTCCTTGTTGTCTTTAATATGTCATATTTAGGTTTTGAATGAATAGGTCATTTTCCCACCAAAATATATATTTTGAAATTTTTAATTTTTAATGGTCTCTTAAAGGTGTTTCTTATCTTGGAAAAGAATTTAATGTCATGGTGTTGTTGGTGATGGGGTATAGTATGATCCTAGGACATATTTAAAAGTTTTATAATGTTTAACTCATGAATAAGTGAGTAAATTCAATTAAGGTTGAGTCATCAAGTCTGTTATCCACATTGGAGAGAAAAGTGGAACACTTTTGCATGCGGAGACAAAGAAAGAAAAGAATAAAACATTCAAAGATAATATGGTGGAAGAGTTATAAATTTAATAATAATGTGTAACAAGGAATAATACTCCAATAAATTAAGGATAGGTGAAAAAAAAAAAAAAAAAAGAGGAGGAATTTTTTTGAAAATAGGGGTCTATACAGGGTTGTATTTGTGTTTTATACTAAAAGGAATGAAAGATGGATGTTTAAGTTTGTATTTCCATTTAAATAATATTATAGTATGTAATTTATTTGTTTATTTATTTATTTAATTCACATTAATTTTTTAAAAATATTTTATAAGCATACTATAAGCTTGAGGAGCAAGTACAAAAATTATGAGTCAAGGAAAGTCCTTTTATAGTAAAAAAAGTGCCTTAAATCATGTTTTGGAGATTGTTTTGAATCAAACATGATGTGAAAAATAATGGGAATATTAATTTATAAAATATATGTCTTTAAAAATAATCTCTAAAACTTAAATTAGTAGTTTTTGAAAGCTCTCAGCCTCATATAGGAAACTAGGGTTTTGGAGGTACTAAAACCCTCATAACTTGTAAATGAGCCCTTAAAAATTGTTGAACCTTGGTGGATATGTATAATATTAATTTTTTGAATTTTTTAAGGTGATTTAAATGTTTATGACATCTTTATCTCAATATATTTACAAAAATTATACTGTAGACTTAAAGACAAGGCACAAAACCCCCTATTTGCAGCATTAAAACCTCCATATCTCAAAAACTACTTAACCAATTTTGATGAAAATTGATAGGAAAGTGTGTTAAGATTTATGTGATTAGTTTATAATGGTTTAATATTTTTTTATTCATATATATAAATATATAATAAAAATACAGTCAGCAGTGTTAATTCCTAGGCCTAAAACCCCCTATTTTAGCATATTTTCAATTTTCAAGCAAATACAAAACCCAAGATCAATTGGATAAGTTGGAATGACATTATATAAATGTGATAAATAATTTTTATCCAAATAATTATTTATTTTATTTTATTTTTTATAAATAAGGCTAATTAGGCTTGTAGGCCTAATTTATCAATCAAGTTAGTTGTAAGTTTGATCATCTTCCTTAGTCTTCTCATCAGTAATACAATTAAGAACATATCTAATAATTGGTTCAATATTATAATTTTATCTTAAATAACCTTATATATTTTTGTGATCTATTTAAGGAAGAAATATGAGTCAGTAGAGGTATATTTATCTTATTATCCAATGTTATTGATGTATTCTTATTAGTTTCATGGTTAGTGTCAAGATTTAAATGACTATGGATAGAATCATAAGGTGAGTCATGAGTTTTACACTAGCGAGATATCTCATATGAAAATGTTTTTCCTATATATCAAAGATGATTTAATGATGGATAAGCATTTAAAATAACATATCTTTGAGAGGTGGAAAAATACTACTATTAAATATGTGTTACTTTTCTAAACTTGATGGTTAATAGACTAATACTTATATGTAATAATTAAAACTAATAATATATTCATGAATATCATCATTGAGACCCTATTGAGTAAATGGGGCATGCTTAAGTGTATCATGAGTTATAATATTAGTGATAAATTAATCTATTTAAGTTTCTTGAAACATTTTAAAATTGAACAAGTACCCACTTGCTGGAACTTTTTCAATAATGTCTCCAAGGTGACTAAGGATGTTGATGAGATGTTATGTGTGCTAGAATGACAATGACAAAGTGTGCTTCAATGTTCTTGCATAATTATTCATTGATTGACATGGATAATAAATTGATGAATGATATTGATGATATGGACATGTTTTAGACACCCAATGGGGTGTTATGAGTGCTTGAATTTCTTTTGTAAATGAAATTAATTCATAGAACAGTCATATGAGTGTCTAGGTTCAAGTAGTCATCTTGATAGATAAGTTGAGTAAGAAGTTTGATGACATCATATCTCACATGTGTGAAATTTTTAGGAGCATTTTGATACATGGATGTATTCCCATATGAAAGGTGGTCATGTGGTTCAATTTTTAGGTCATGAGGTTGAGAGTATAAAAATTTATTAAGGTGTAAAGTTGGATTCTCAAGTAGAGTTTCCTAAGTTACCATACTTGGCCAAATTTGCATTATCAAAGATCTATGGTGAGCATTTAATCAGATCAAAGATCTAACAATGAGAATTTAATATAACTAGATAAGGATATAATAGAGTGCATGATCTTATTAGTAGTGATCCAATGGCGTGCATTTAGTCAATATGTCAAAGGTTTCTCAAAAGACACAAGGGGATGCCAAGTGGTAGAAGTTCATTAGAGACTAATAGCAATATGTGTAGAGGGCACATGAAGGTGTCAATTGTCTTAATCATGGAAGCATGAATCTAAGATCAATGATTAGTGATGCAAGGTAAATACTAGGATACTTATAAGGATATTGATGTAGTGAATTTTTTCAAATTTTATAGGGAACATGAGATGATGATAAAGTGTCTATTGTTTAGCATTTACATATTGACCATTGGAATTTAAATATTCAAATTTGTGAAAGAAAACTAGTGATGGGTTTTTTATCTATATCTTGAACATATGGTAGAACTTATTGCTTTTGTAAAAGGAAAATTTAAAGAGGATTTCAAGGCACATCTATAGAAGTTGATTATAAGATTGGAATGTTCATACAGTTAAAGATATTGAGCTTCAAAGTTGACTGTGTGTTTGACCATGTTTTTTAAGTGACCTAAGAAGGATATTTGAGTTGTTCTTGATAGTATTTTAATGTTTCAATGTGAAATATATATTTTAAAGTATTATAGATTCCATTAATACCATCTATGTGGATTTTGGAGGTTTGATCAATCCATATTTAGTGTGAACAATTACTTATAAGTTGATTGTTTATTGAATACATTGGTAGATTGACTGACCATGTTGTAAGAGTGAGTTGAAGGTATTCTTAGCATAATTGAAGAATAAAATAAGTATGGAGATGTTATTTAAGTATATAAGGCTTATGATAAAGTATTATATGTCATGATATTCCCCTGATCAGATATGGAGAGTCAAAATAGTATGATTATATTTTTGACTATGTGACCAGTCTAAGTGGTCACTTTGAGAGAGTTGATTTGAGTGCTAAAAGCTTGTGTTGAAGTTTTTAAATAACATGGAGGTGTATTTAAGGTCCTAAAGGGTTCGACCATATTATCTATTTGTGTGTGTGTGTGTGTGTGTGTGTGTGTGTGTGTGTGTGTGTGTGTGTGTGTGTGTGTGTGTGTGTGTGTGTGTGTGAAATACTTGACTATTTGCTTCAAAATTTTGGGATTATGTTTTCTATGTATGAGGACTGAAAGAGTGAGGAGACCTAATTGATAATTTCAAGTGTTGAGTTAGTGTTCTAGGTGGCATGGACCCATGAGGGAGTAAGAAAGGGTCTATTATAGATATTTTTTATATGTTCTAATCATTGGTGTAAGTTAAAGGTAGTCCAAGAGGTTAGAAGAGTAATGTGTGGATGTGAAGGCCTAATTATTTTAGGTCTCACCAAGACCTAATGGTGGTTTGAGGTCAATAAGGTAATGACCAACCTAAGGAGTGTGGTTTTATTACATATAACATGTATGAAGACTTATTTCAAAGGTAGAACAAAAATGTTAAGCATCTTGGCCAACCAATATGGGTTAGATGAGTGTCTAGTATAAATACTAGGCATAATTGACCTAGTTGGAGGTGTTGAAAGAGTGTGTGAATACATAATAAAAATATTACTTGAAATGATGACTTAAGTACTTTTGTGAATAAGAATAATCAGACTTTGAAGATCAATAATTAGTCAAGAAATGAAGTTGCTAATAGAAGGAAGACAAATAAAATTAGACAACCAGATGCAATGAGGTATGTAAACTTTAATGGTTACTACTACACTTATAATCAGTTTGGTCATAAGGATAGAGAGTGTAGAAGACCTTCTAATAATGAATTTTCTTGGAACTATGAATGGAATCATCAATCAAGTATTGTGAGTCAAAATGAGTGATAGAGTTGTCATGACATAGGACAAATTACAATATTTTATCCTAAAAAGGTAAGACAAGTTAATTTTCCATCAAGAAGAATGGTTTGCTACAATTTTTTAGGAATTGATCACATTGCTAAGTTCTATAAACAAAGGACATCAAGTCAAAATAAGTCATTTCAGGGTCCTAGAGTACAAAGCAAAATGTTTTTTAAAATATGGAAACCAAAAATGGAAATTATGTGCCATTACCAATTTTTAGGTCCAAGTGGAATATTTTCCATGGTAGAATTTGCTACAAAGGTTGAAGAGAATCAAAATATTTCATTGTCTGCTCATTTTGGGAATGAAGAGACCAAGCTCAAAGAGAAGAACAAGATGTTAGTTGAGACTAGTTCTGAGGTATGTATGAATATAAGTGAACAAACTAATGTTGTTGAGCAAGTTTCTTATAAAGACTATCAGTTGACAATGTTAAGTGTTAATGTTTTGAAATGTGATACTGATACTTCAAGTGAAAAGGTATACCAAGAATCTTTATTTTTTCCATGTATTGTCAATACCATCCTATAAGAAAAATACAGTGATAAAGAAGATAAACAAGTTGATTCAGTTAAGAAAAATAATAAGAAGAAGAATCATTAGTTTAAGTTTTCCAAGAAGGAGAAGGAATATGAGGATTTATGGGAAAGTCTAGGTTTCACATAGTTCTAGGATGTTATGGGTTAAGGCATCTCTATTTAGGCTTCAAAGAGACACTTGACATTAAGAAGAATCATGGTGAGTGTTAAAATGTGATTAGCTAAGGGGGAGTAATGAGTTTTATGAATCTTCTCCAAAGTGTTGTGATGGAATGACTCAGAAGACATATTTAGGGGCAGTGATCCTAAAGTCAAAGTTATAGTCAAATATTTAAAGGATGGCCTAGTTAGTCAAAGTGGTGAAGAATGAAGCTATGTATGCAAGATCTGTAGTCAAGAAATGAAGATCTTTAGGTGTCTAATCAAATATGATGAGTTGTCAAAATATTCTATTGCATAGAAAGGTATGTTGATCATGTTATGATGTGCTCAATATGTGTTCAAGGTTTTTGGTCCTAAAGATAAGAACTTATCAATTTTTGTTGCTTAAATTTATTAGTCAAAATGATGAAGAATAAAGACAAGGTTGGTATAGAGTATGAGGAGAATGTGTTGTCATATTATTGGTATCATGGAGAAGCTTTTAGAGTTTTGTATATGATAAGTTATGTCTATTATAGAGCTCTTAATGATCTGAAGATGAGATAGTTCCATGAGAGTGCTTTTAAAAGGTTATAAACCATGATGGCTTGTATAAGATTAAAGGCATTTTTTTTAGATCCATATGAGAGTTATTCATGTCTAATTTATTTGCTTAAGTTGATCTAATGAAAATATGATATTTATTGGTGGTTTCATAAAGATATTGACTAAGTGTGGACAATGTTGAAGAGCTACTGGTAGACCTAGTTCATTGATAAGGTTAGTTGGATATTATTTTCAACTAGAGTGTGGAGTTAGGAGGGCTAACTCAAATAGTTTGAAAGGCTTAAAGAGTTGTGCATGATGTGAGGGGGAGCATATGTTAGATGTTCCAATCATAAAGGAGATATGAAGACGTCCGATACAGATGTAAACTCAAGTATGTTGATTTGATGAATTAATCAAACCAAGGTAGGTGAGTCTCCAATGTATTGAATAGTCATTCATGAATAAAGGGGGATCTTTTTAAATGGTTAGGTCCTAGGATCAGAAGTCTGTGCAGTAGAATCTGAGAGAGAAGGTATGGAGGCATTTATGCTATTTTTTCATGGTTAGAGATATCTAAAGGTGATCAAAGTGTCCATAATCTTAGGTGACTTTGGAGGGGGGTCCCTTTTAATGTTTTCAAAGTAATTTCATGAAGTTTTTGATGTTCATGTATGTTTTGTCTTCATAAAAGCTATGTATGATCAAAGATGAGTGTAGTCATGAAGCATGTTTGAGAAGATCAATGTAAGAAAAGGTATGTAAAATTTTAGGGGGAGTTTGTATTATATATTAGAGGTGTTCCTTTTCCTATTATTGTTCCTTTAATTCTTTTTAGGTTCATAATATTAGGAGTTGAGCCCACTTTGTCATTGTGTCAAAGGGGGATAAAGTTCTTAAAGAGAGATATAGAGTCTGAACATAAATTTTGTATTGGTGTTTGACATCATTGACAAAGGGGGATACCATTGGAGGTTTGTTAATAATTTATCTAATGTGGCCAATGATTTTGATTAGGTGTTATGTGTGTTAGAATGATAATGACAAAGTGTGCTTCAATGTGCTTCAATGTTCTTGCATAATTCTTCATTGATTGACTTGGATAGGGAATTGATGGATGATATGGATATGTTTCAGAGACCCTATGGGGTATTATGAGTGCTTGAAGTAATTTTAGAAATGAAAGGAATTCATTAGAGTAGTCATATGAGTGTCTAGGTTTAAGTAATCATCTTAATAGATAGGGCTAAGTAAGTAGTTTGATGATCTCATATTTCACAAATGTGAAAGTTTCAAGAGTATTTTGATATATGGATGGATTCCTCTATGAACTTTGATCATGTGGTTCAAATTTTAGGTCATTATGTTGAGCGTATCAAAATTTATTAAGGTGAAAATTTGTCTTCTTAGGAAGAGTTCACTAAGTTCCCATACTTAGCCAAATTTGCATTATCAAAGATCTACAGTGAGCATTTAATTAGATCATGGATCTAATAGTGATCATTTAATCTAACCAGATAAGGATCTAATGGATCACATTATCTTCTTAGTTGTGATCCAATGGTGGGTATTTATTCAATATATCAAAGGTTTCTCAGAAGACACATAGGGATACCAAGTGGTGGAAGTTTATTGGAGATTGATAGCAATAGGCATAGAAGGCACGCGAGAGTACCAAGTGTCTTAATCATGAAATCACAGATCTTATATCAATGGTTAACTATGTAAGGTAATTAATATATTAATTCTAAATATATCTATGCAGCATGTTTGTTCAAAGTTTCTAAGGAACATGAGATGATGACAAAGTGTTTAATGTTTAACATTTACATACTGACTGTTGGAATTTAAATATTCAAATTTGTGAGAGAAAACTAGTGATGGTTTTTTGATCTCTATCTTGAGCATATGGCATAATTTTCTGATGGTGTAGGAAAAGTTTAAGAGGACTTCAATTTACATCCATAGAAGTTTATTATAATATTGGAATGTTTGTACAATCAAATATATTGAACTTTAAAGTTGACTATGTGTTTGACCATATTTTGCAAGTGACCTAAGAAGGATATTTGAGTTGTTATTGATAGTATTTTGATGATTAAATAGGAATTATCTATTGGATAGTGTTCTATACTCCATGAAGACAATATGTGTGAATTTTTAAGGTTTGACCAATCCATCTTCAGTCTGAATAATTGCATAAAAGTTGACTATTTAATGAATACATTGGCAAATTGAGTGACCATGTTGTAGGAGTGAGTTGAAGGTGTTCTGAGTATAATTTAAGAATAAATTATGTAGAATTTCTATAATTATTTAAGTCTTATGATAAATTATTGGATGTTATGATATGCCCCTAATCAGATATGGAGAGTCAAAATAGTATGACTTTATTTTTGATTGTGTGAGACCAGTTTGAGTGGTCACTTTGAGAGAGTTGATTTGGGTGCTTAGAGAATATGTTGAAGTTTATAAAGTACATGGAGTTTTATTTGAGATCCTTAAGGGTTTAACCAAGATGGGTTAGATGAGTGTATGTTATAAATACTAGGCATAATTGACCTATTTGGAGGTGTTGAGAGAGTGTGTGAATATATGAGCAAAAGATTTGTGAAGGCTATGAGAGCTATGTGGATGTTTTGAGAGGAAGACTAGAGTTTGGATTGAATGTATCATCTTTTGGTCATAATTATAATGTTAAATTTAGATATTTGATGCATGAGAATAAGTGAAGGTGTGTAGATTGATCCAAAAAGTAGTTTTGGATGCCTTGCTTATGTGTGAAGGTTTGAATGAGTGAAGAGAATTGAAGGAGATTATTTTTTAGGGTTTATCCATAATATTTAGAATAAATCATAGTTATAGATTGTTTAATTTATATTTATAGGGTTATAGGGTTTCTCCATCATATATGAGTGAAACAAGCAAAACAGAAACCCTTAGAGGGAACTGTTTCTACCTCAAATTTCGCTTTTCAGACTAAAAAGAAAGAAACTAAAAGAAAGTAATGGACAAGGCTTGGAAGTACCTGGACTAAAGATTGCGCACCGTAAATCCAGACGTTTGTGAGCACTCCTCTTTGGCTGTGGAGGAATGACACCTGCAAGAAAAAAAAGGGAAACTAGGACAAGAAAAACGTTATACAGATGGGCAGTGGGTTGCCAAGCAAAAGGCTTGTTCCCAGAAGTGTAAAAACTTCCTTAAGGGAGGTCAACCCACTGTTTTGATGAGATAAGTGACTGATAAAAGACAGAATGCCAGAATACAGAAATGACAAAGAAAGTAGAAAGGAAAGAAGCAAACAAAATGATTACCTGAAAGAGCTGTTGGGCTGAAGACAGTCGCCGAGGTCGGAAATGTCGCCGGCGTCGGTTATCTGATCTGCCGGCGTCGACTATCCTACCGACGTCGGTTGGGGAAGTGACCGGCGTCGGTCGGGGTTGTGGCCTGTAGTCAGGTCTGGGTTGCTTGTTGGACTGTGGACGGGTCTGAGACTAAACGGGGACAAGTTTGGATGGATTGGGGAGTGGCCTGGTTCGGGTTGGGTACCTGTTGCAAGGTCTTTTTGGCAGAGGGGTGAGGAAGTTGAAAGAGACACAGAGGACAGGGAAGAGGAGGATTCACAGAGGATGGGGCCTGAGAAGGCTTTGCAGCCTCTCAAGGGGGAAGGACAGAGGGAGCAAAAGACAATAGAATATAGATGAATGAATACAATGAAATAACAAACCCAGACTAGCTTACCTTTAGCTTACTGAATGAAGAGAGAAGAAGATGTTGCTGGAGCCATAGAAGAGTTGCTGCAAGGAGAAGATGCTGATCCAGGGCCTTTTCACCTGTTGCTGCTATTGCACGAGGTCAAGACAGAGGAGAGATCAAAGCCAAAGCGTCAAGAGAATCTGTTTTCGAGCTCAAGAGTCCAGGGGGTGCAACGGATGCAGAAGGGGATAATGAAGGCTGTCGATGCCGGCAGTTTCGCCGACGTCGGCCGAAGGGTCGCCGACGTCGGCGGTCGCAGGATGGGCACAGAGGCTAAAAATAGCCTCTGCCCACTCTTGCACGCTGCCGAGCGAGGGGTCATGGGCAGAACGGTCATGAGGATGCCAAAATGGACGAGGGGGTATATAATGGTGAGATTTGGCCTAATAAATGCTAGGGGGAAGGTGGAGGGATTCAAGGGAGGATCCAAGGTGGCAAGGGTAGGGTGGAAAGGGGGCCTAATTTAATTAAAAATAGATGTTAATTTCTAATTAATAAGCCCTAGGTGGGTTAGGGACCAAGGAGGACTAGGTGGGAAAAAGGGCCAAGGGGGAGAACCAAGGTGCAGACACGTTTGCGGTGTCTACATTTGCCCCTTTTTGTCTTGTTGGTTGTTCTGAACGAACTGCAAGACAAAAATAGGGAGTGGTTGCCCCAGGTGAAGGATGATGTATTCCCCCTCAAAGCAGGAGTCGAGAGAAGGAACCTAATGTCGGGTGCTGATTTGACAAAAGGTGAATGAGAAAGAGAGAGGTGAGTGAAAACGCTGCAAAAGTCGTGATTGCGCGTATACCACGTCACGGGATAGTCGGGTCAAATTGTCGCATGGTCAAGGGTCAAGGAGTGCCAAAATTGAAGTAACCGGGCCCCAGCATTTAGTCGTCTGCTGATCGGGTTACTCAATCTAAGCTGAAGCTCCAAATGGTCATCGTGTCCCAGGTATCTAGGGCTCAAGAAGTGCTCCCAGAAACACGAAAAGGTCACAAGTAGTGGGGATCAACTGGCTCGCGATCCTATACTTGTGAAGGGTCAAAAAAAAGTCTGCGGACAATTCTGCTAACCAGCCATGGAATAGCATACACGCAAAAACAACCAAGGCAACATTGTCTTGGAAGTGGTCGAGGTCGAAGGAGATAGGCATGATCGCCAATGGTCATTGGTCAAGAGGATGGATAGATGAAAGGATGCGGCCGAGCTAACCCCAGAAGACATGTTATCTGAGTGCTGCCTACATAGCCCTGGTGACAGGGCCTCAGGCCGATGTAGTTCTCCCTAAAAGGGAGGGGGGGTCGGAGGGATTGATAGGTCTTGGTCAAAGTCGATGATTGGTCTTGGTCAGAGGTCTATGATTGGTCTTGATCAAAGGGAATGATTGGTCTTGGTCAAAGTTGACGAAGTTGGGTGTGATAAGAGTCAAAGAAGAGAAGGTTTGTCCATCACAGAGATGAACAAACAGGGGTGGTCGAGCTAACCTCAGAAGATGTGTTATCTGAGTGCTGCCTACATAGCCCTGGTCGTAGGGCCTCAGACCAATGTAGTTCGGACGAAGGGAAAAGATTGATCGATGATTGGATGTGGTCAAGTGTCAAAATGATGAGGGCAAGATGATGCTATAGATGTCACATTGGTCGAGAGGCTTTCATCCCTAGCAAGTTTCCATAGTCATGATGGATGTATGCTAAAAATGAATAGAAGGTCTATTTATGCTTCAGCAAGTATTGGTTTATGCTTAACATAAATTGGGTCTGGTCGGTAGTTTCCATGGGTATTGGTCTCCATAGAAACTATGCGAAAAGGACAAGGATGATGCCTGATGTCATGTTGGAAATGTCGAGGCTGGTTTGAAAAAAATGTTGAAGTTGGCTGGGTTTAAGGATGAGTCGATAATTGACGTGGCCAAAGCGTGACCAAAGTGTAGAGAAAAGGTGAAAGGCAAATTGCTCTTTCATTGACACGGACCAGAAAGGAAGCATAGATAGGGGTTATTAGAACAAAAGCCCCGTTCATGCATTGCGTCGATGACCAGTGTTGAGTTAGAACGGTAATCGAATCACTTTGACATTAAAGTGAGCTCGAAGTCCCTTGAGCCGGTGATAGAAGGGGGATAGGGTAACCCAGTTTAAGAGCAGGAATAACCTTGCCCCTTTTGTAGGAGACCCTGAGACAACTACAAGCCAATGTCCGTGACTCATTTTTTTTTTTTTTTTTGTGTGTCAGGCTGATCGATGCGGGAAGCCTGCATAGAGATGTCACTTGATGTAATGGTCATGTTGCGAAGCTGATCGATGCGGGAAGCTTCTAAGAAAAGTGTTGTTTATTGCCAGAGTAGTCATAGCCATCCTTCGAGGGAGTGGTCTATATTTTTGCTTAATAATGTTTGAAAAGTTGGCCTAGCTGTCCTTCAAGGGATCAGTCTAGTAATACAACAATGATAGTATAGCTGTCCTTCGAGGGATCAGTCTATCTTTTTGATTTGACTTGACTTGATTTAGTGACCATGGATATGTTTTGACATCTTGATTTGGATTTATTGATAGGAATGAGAGTCACGGACAAGACTGTAGAAGCTCAAGGACGCCCCTTTTTATTAGGACAAAGCATCACTGCATCCTAAAAGGGTTGTAGAGGACTTGTTAAAGGGGAATAGGGTTGAAAGGGATGAGGATTAAGAGGACGAGGATTGCTCAAGGGACGAGCTTAAGTTACGTGTCAAGTAGACGAGTACGCGACTAACAGAAAAAAGGTCGAAGATGCAACGCATTAAGAGGCTCAGGTTCCAGCCGTCCGTCGAGGGAAGACAGACGATAAGTCCCTGACCCATACTTGTGTGTGATGATAAAAGTTCCAAGCCAATTGGGGGCGAATTTACCTCGTTTACTTCGCTCCATATTGGTCACGTGCTGATTCTCTTTGAGGACGAGGTCTCCGATGTTAAAATCTCGTTCTCACAGATTTTTGTCGTAGGCCCGCTTTATGCGACTTTGGTAGACATGGAGATGATTAAGGGCAGCAAGACGACGCTCATCGAGTAACTCAAGTTGAGCTAAGCGATCCTGACGAAAGTCGTCATTGGAGAGAATGTCATGCAGGGAGATGCGGAGAGATGGGATCTGTACTTCGAGAGGTAAGACAGCCTCTGTTCCGTACACGAGAGAAAAGGGGGTAGCACCCGTAGAGGTTTGGATGCTAGTGCGGTAGGCCCACAAAGCGAAGGGGATATGAACGTGCCAATCCCTTCCTGTATCGTTGACCACCTTCATGAGAATTTTGGTGAGAATTTTGTTGGAAGCCTCGGCCTGCCCATTTGCTTGTGGGTAGTAAGGCGAAGAAAAGCTGAGTTTGATGCCAAATGAGTCGCATAGTTTTTGGACAGTCTTGTTTTTGAAGGACTTGCCGTTGTCGGTGATGATTTTGTGAGGGACACCGAAGCGACAGATGATGTGGCTACTGATGAAGTTGGCAATTTTGTCGGCTTTTGTGGAGATGAGAGGAATGGCTTCCACCCACTTGGTGAAATACTCAGTGGCAGTGATGATGGACTGATGACGAAGAGACGAGTAAGGGTTGATCTCACCGATGAGATCCAAGCCCCACTGAGAAAAAGGCCAAAAATCCTGAGCGACTTGCAAGGCGTGACTGGGGAGATGAAGCAGGTTAGAGTGCTGCTGACACTTGATGCAACGCCGAACATAATCGCTACAGTCTTGATGAAGGGTGGGCCAATAATAACCCAGGCGAAGGAGGCGCTTGGCAACTGAGTTTCCACTGAAGTGTCCACCACAAATCCCGTCGTGGACTTGCTTTATGGCTTGAGGAGCTTCAGCGGAGGTTAGACAGCGAAGAAGGAGGCCATCAAAGCCTCGCTTATAGAGAAGGCCCCCTAGCATGGTATAGCGAGCTGTGCGCTTGATGAAAGCTCATCGCGCATTGCTAGAGAGGTTGGGAGGAGTGACGGAAAGAGACAAGTAGTCCACAAGTTGCTTATACCAGTCATCTTGTGGGCTAGAATTGACAGTATTGATATGGTCGATGTGAGGAGGGATGTATGAAGGCAAGGGTATGCGATGCACTGTGACAAAAAGGTGGGATGATGATGATGAAGACGGGATATGCGAAGCAAGAGAAGCCATGGTGTCGGCAAACTTGTTCGTAGAGCGTGGAACAGTCTGTAAGAGGTAATGGTCGAAAGATGCCAAAAGAGTGTCAGCACGATTCTTATACCTCTGTAAAACTTCATTTTTATAGAGATATGAACCATTAACTTGATTAACAACGAGCTGCGAATCGCCGAAGATGTTGATAGACTTGATGTGGAGAGAAAGGGCAGTCTGAAGTCCCAAAATTAAGGCCTCGTATTCGGCCATATTATTGGTACAATTGAAGTCAAGCTTGAAAGATAGAGGCAAGGGCTCCCCATCGAGTGGGATGAGGATGACCCCCGCACCCCCACCGAGTTGACATTTGGAACCGTCAAAGAACATAGTCATCTGGTAGACGGTGTCATCGGTGGAAAGTGTGGCGATAGACTCGTCAGGGAACTCACAGTGTGAAGGTCGGTTGTCGGGAAGAGGGGCATCTGCCAGTTGGTCAGCAATGGTTTGCCCCTTGATAGATTTCTGTTGGATGAATTCGAAGTCAAACTTAGCAAGCAGCATGAGCCACCGAGCCATACGTTGATTCTGGTATGGCTTGGAGTGCATGTACTTGAGAGGGTCAGTGTGAGTGACGACAAAGGTTTTGTGGTTGAGAAGATAGTGGCAGAGCTTGGTAACGGAGAAGACTAATGCCAAACAGAGTTTCTCGGTATGAGTATACCGAGTTTCATAGTCGACCAGTGTTCGGCTGATGTAGTAAACTGCTTTCTCGCAATGATGCTCGTCTCGGTGCGCGATCATGGCACCTAACGAATGGTTGGTAGCAGAGATATAAAGGTAGAAGGGTTGGTCATCCTTAGGTGGAATGAGGACTGGTGGAGAGACCAGATAGCCTTTGAGGGCCTCAAAAGCCTCTTGACAGTTCCCATCCCACTTAAAGGAGATGTCCTTCTTAAGGAGGTGATGAAAAGGTTGGCAGCGGTCTGAAAGTTGCAAGATGAAACGGCGAATGGACTGGAGCTTCCCTTGTAGACTGCGAAGCTGCTTGAGATTGGTCGGGGGCGGCATTTCGAGAATAGTGCGGATCTTGGCGGGATCTATCTCGATACCACGGAAAGAAATGATGAAGCCGAGAAGTTTGCCTGAGAGGACCCCAAAGACACACTTCTTAGGGTTGAGGCGGACATTGTATTGAAGGAGACGAGAAAAGATGATTGTGAGAATGGTCAAGTGGTCGCGGCAGAGCTTGGACTTGCCGAGAAGGTCATCCACATAGTCCTCCATGATTTTGTGGAGGAGATCGTGGAAAATGTAAGTCATGGCGCGCTGATAAGTGGCACCAGCATTTTTTAGGCCGAAAGGCATGACTCGATAGCAAAAAGTCCCCCATGGGGTGATAAAGGTAGTCTTGTGCTGGTCTTCCGGTGCGATCAGGATTTGATTGTATCCTGAAAACCCGTCCACGAGAGATAGCATCTCATGGCCGGCCGTGAGATCAACAAGCTGGTCGATGTTAGGAAGAGGAAAGTCGTCTTTGGGACAGGCTAGGTTAAGGTCGCGATAGTCTGTGCAGATCCGAATCCCCCCAGTTGCTTTAGTAACTGGGACGATGTTAGAGACCCACTGTGGATAATCGATGGGTTGGATGAAGGAGACAGAAAGAAGGCGCTGAAGCTCCTCTTTGATAAGAAGCGCAACGCGAGGATGCATCTTTCGAAACTTCTGCCTAACAGGCTTAGCCTCTGGTTTGGTGACAATGTTATGGGTAGCAATGGTAGGGTCGATGCCAGGCATGTCGCTGTAAGTCTAGGCAAAGGCCTTGCTATGGTTGGAAAGGAACTGGGCATAGTCAAGTTGCTCCTGAGTGTCTAAAGATTGGCCAATCTTTAAGACGTGAGGAACATCGGAAGAAGAAGGGAGGTTGATGTCAATGGTGGATTCATTTAACATAACCTGGGTCTCAGAAGGGAGGAAACGCTGGACGAAAGAGTCATCGGCACCCATGTAGGAAAGGATGGCGTCATCGTCAACGCAGTGGACAGTGTGAATGGTTGCCGACTCATCCTCTACCATGCCAGGAAAGATGAGAGGGAGAGACCTGGGCACCCCATTGAGCTGATAGGTCAGGGGTTCCAGGCGGATGGTGTTTATGAAAAAAAAACTAGGAGGGATGGAAACTACCGACTCCGTAGGTGATGAAAGAGAAATGGGCGAGTCTGTAAGAGATTGGTCAATGGTTGGTTTGGGACAAAGGTCGGAAGGAGCCTCAATGGGGTCATGATATCCCAGGCCATACCGTTTCTTGGCATCATGATCATTGAGCGGCTCGATGGGCTGATGGGAGCCCTGCTCATAACGTCCAAAACCAAAACCCTTCCATGCACACCTGTGAAGGTAAGTGTGTGCAAAGGCGGGGTTGCCAAGAAACGAGAAATTAGATGTGAAAGATCGAGGTGAAGAAAGAGAAGTGTCGTAGGTAGGGGCTTGATTAAGCCCCCCATAGACAAAGTTGGTTTGGAAGTGAGGAGGACCATAAGGTAAGACCGTCCCGATTCGAGGGTCGTAATTAGGACTGAGGTGAAGGCGTCCATACTCTTGTGGAGTTTGGAACATGTCGAGGGTCAACAAGCGGTATTCCCCAAGTGATAGTCGTTGGAAGATGTCTTCCATGGGGTCCTTGGTCGGCGCTTGAAGAGGAGGGGTGAGGGCAACTGCCGATTGCGAACTGGTCGAGGCTTCCGCAGATGGAGGCGGTGCCGGAGTGGACGGCTTGATGTGAATGAGGACGTCGTTAGGACGATAGGTGGTGTTGCAAGTCTTGAAGGGTGAAGGGTCAGCGAGAATGGTGTGGACTTGCCCGTCATGCTCAAACTTCACACAATGGTGCAGGGTGGAGGGGATACAGGCCATGGCATAGATCCAAGGTCGGCCAAGTAAAAGGTTGTATTGAAACTCTCCTTCGATGATATAGAAGAGCTCCGGGACTGTGCGTGGGCCTACGCGAATGTGGAAGATGACTGTGCCAATGGTCGTGGCGGTGGTGTCGTTAAAAGAGCGTAAGATCGCGTCAGTTTTGGAGACGCAGTTTTTGGGAAGAGCCAGCTGATCAAAGGCGTGGGTAGAGATTATGTTGATGCTAGCGCCGCCATCGATCATAACGCATTTGATGCACGTCCGATCGACGTAGGCAGTGATGAAGAGGGCGGCGTCCTGATCTTCCGTGTTAGATGTGGGAATCTCAGAATCGCTGAATGTGATGGAGTTGACAGGAGATAAAGAATGGATGAGGGCAGCGAGTGGTTGGGGGTCCTCGGGTTGGACCTCCGCTACCTGCAAGGCTTGGATAAGGGCTTGACGGTGCTGAGGTGAAGTTTGGATAAGGTCGTAAAGAGACATCTTCACTGGTGTTTGGTGAAGCTGCTTCATCATGGAGTTGTGAATTGGTCCAGAAGAGGAAGATGAAGAAGGTTGGGACGCGCCAAGGATAGAAATTTCAGGCTTGGGCGCAAGGGGTGGCTTGACGAAGGGATAGGTCCAAGGAATGGTAGCTTTTGCTTTGGCCTTGTCCTGCTGCAACCTAGTGGTTATACGGATGGCATTGATTTCGAAAATGGGAGGCGAAGAAGGGGTCATGTTTTGCTGGTGAGATGTTGACGTGTTTGAAGAAGTTGGACAGGAAGGAGTCGGGGTCTGGTCAAGAGTGTCCTCAAGGAGAAGAGTGTCCTTCTCCATATGGCGGCGGATGACGGCCTTGAGGGCACAGCAAGTCTCGGTGTCGTGTCCTGGTGTACGATGATATAAGCAAATTTTTGTATCGTCGAACCAGGAGGGCTTGGACCTGAGAGGTTGGAAAGGCTTGATGGGCGGAAGGGTTATGTCGGAAGTCTGGAGAAGTCAGCGTAATATTGACGAGTATGAGCCCAATAGAGGGTCTGTGCTATTTGATATGCGCGAGGTTGGTGACTTTTGCTTAGGCGAGGTTAGAAGAGGTTTCCGTACCACCTTATGGGTTGATGGCGCGGTGACAGATGGAGATGGCTCTGGCCTGGTGATTGAGAACGCCTTTTTAGGAGAGGGACGACTGGAGGTAGGCAGAGAAAGCAAAGGAGGCAATGAGTTTTGGTTGAAGGTCAGAGTGGGAAGGATGTTAGCCAAGGTCGAAGGATGGGGGCCCAAAATAGATGGCAACGGTGACGGAGAAGGAGGCGTTCATTTCTGTGGTCTAGCAGTCTTTCTTGACTTGGTTGGAAGAGTACTGCTGGTTGGGGTCTGGCCTAGGTCCACCTTCACTTGCGGGTGAGTGAGGGTGGAGACAGGACGAACGCCAAATGACTTGATGGGTTTGGACGAGATAGACGCAGGCTTTGGTTTGGACGGATTTGGTTGAGGTTTGAGGGTCTGGTCTTTGTCAAGAGTCTGATGAGATTCTGCCTTGGGAGGATTAGCGGCATGTGATGAGAGGGCGCGGGCATGTTGAAGGGCTTTAAGATGCTCCCATAACACCTGAGGCGTCACTTTCCACGGAGGGAGAAGTTCAATCTTCTCCACTAATCGGAAAAATGGCTGAGAGGAAGATGTTGATGGTTGCGAGGGTGAAGACGAGACGGGTGCAGGGTATGGTGAAGTCATGACAGATTTAGATGAGGACGAAGGAGGGACAGGTTCTTCCCTGGGTGGAGAAGAAACCGGGGAGCGAGGCTCCTCCAGCGGGGAAAGGGCAGGGATGACGGGGCCCCCCACTTGCAGCTGAGGGGTAAGAAGGGTCGGGTCCTCCATAGGCAATAGAACGGGGGATGGCGAGACCGGAGGTGCAGGTAAGGCCGAGGCATCCTCCAAGATGAGAGAGGTCAATGGAGAACTAGCTGGGGAGAGAGGTTCGTCCACATGTGATGGACTGATTGATGGACTAACCTCAAGAGGTTGATTGGGGACGAAAGGGGAGACCGTATTGACTGTTCAAACGTTGTGCTCATGATTGTCGTCAATTAAGGTCTGGACGTTGTTCTGAGTTGGCAGATGATTGGGAAAAGGTTGTTTGAAGATGTCGATGGCCTGATTAGGGGGTGCATTTGGATTGTCTAAGATGAGATCCCCCTTTTTGAGCATGTCTTGTATTATGTTCTTAAAGGTTTTGCAGTTCTCCGTGTCATGGCCCTTAACACGGTGGAAGCTGCAGAAGTCATGCTCCCTATACCACGCGGGGATGGCGTGTGAGGGATCGAATTGCGGTGGAGGTCGGGCTTGAGGGAGATTGAGGGCCCCCTGCTTGAGAAGCTTTTCCAGCACAGATGCATATGATTCTCCGAGAGGAGTATATCGTCGCTGCATGTATCTTTGCTGGAATTGTCGAGTAGCGCTCTGAGATGTAGAGGGCTCAGGCTGATTGGTCGAAGAAGATGAAGGTCTGACAACCACGGCATTAGCTGAAGCCTTGGATTTAGAATTGGATGATGATGGCTTGGCAGAGGAAGAGTCATTGGCCTTAGAGCTGGGATTCTTATTCTGCAACTTGACTTTGTTCTCCTCGATGGCACGTAACTCTAGTTTGCGGGCCATCGTGAAGGCCTCGTCAAAAGTGCGGAAGGTTTGAACCCTCAGGGTGGAAGAGATATGTCGGGCACAGGCTTGAGAAAAGAGTTCAATAAGCTCAGCCTGGGGCAAGGAAAAGGAGAGTTAGTTGATGAGGCCTCTCCATCGAGCAACGAAGTCGGCTATGGACTCGTCCTCGAATTACCGAATAGAATAGAGGTCCGTGATTGAGACTTTCTTGGTTATGTTGATAGAAAAGTGATCGAGGAATAGCTGAGCCAATTGCATGAATGAGAAGAGAGAATGGCTAGGAAGGGAGCTGTACCAGTCAAGTGCAGCACCCGAGAGAGACATAGGAAAGGTGCGTAAGAGTAACGCATCATCATGGCCAATGAGGTAGCAGGCGTGTCTGAATGCCCGCAAGTGTTGTTGGGGGTCTTCCTTGTTTTGAAAGCGAGAAAACTTCGGAAGCTCCCACTGGCTAGGATATGGTCTGATTGGGACGGAAGGATGAATGGGCTCGTTACAGATCTGCTCGTATGAAAGAGTGTTGTGCGAGCCGGAAACAGAGGTCTCAAGACTGGTCATCTTGTCCATCAGCATCTTGATGATGTCTGTCGACGGATTGACGGGTTGCGCGCCCCCTAAGTTGTAGGGCGCTTGGAAGAGGTTAGAGGAGGCGAGCGACATAGTCGGTTGTAGAATGTACGGATGACTAATCGCAGGGGCAAAGGTGGATGCTAAAGGTGGTTGGTTAGAAGACATAGCTGGGCCCGTTGTTGCCATGAGAGGTTGGACTGTGGTAACGGGGGCCAAGGGGTAGGAAGCCACCCTGGTGTTGATAGGGGCCAGGGTAGGCGGGATAGAGACAACAAGGTTTTGAAATGGAGTGGATAGCGGTTGAGTGGGTTGAGGTTGACAAGAGGCCGAAACCCCGGTGGAAGTGGGCCCAATGATAGAGGGGGAGGCCACACCTGGGAGATTGGTCAAAGTCTGGTCAGTGGTCAAAGCGATGGCTTGGGTGTCCGAAGGTTGAACCACGGATGCTGTCGATACAGCCGTAGTCGCGACAAGGGAGGTTGGCATTCCATAGATTGGATTGCCCAAGGAGTCTCGCGTTCGGCTATGCGCGAGATAATGTTGCAAGGCCTTAACGTTGAGGTCCAAGAATCGCTCGAAGTCTTGGTCCCCTTCTTGGACAATGGGAGTCTGCGGCGGGGTTGGACGAACGGGAGTTCTTTCGGTCTCCGAGTTGAACTCCATTGTAGGCTTGGTCACGGACGGGGTGGACGGAAGTGGTTGACGGCTAGCGTGGTTGACAAGACCTTTGGCTTGGCTTCGAGTCAAAACCATGCAAGGCAAAGAAGGTTCAGGTCTCAGGAACTGTGTTGCTCAGTTCCAGAAAACCAGGATGGAGTTTTTCACAGAGAAAAGACAGGCTTCAGGTTGCTGGTTTTGAAAAAAAAGGACAGTGACAGAGACCGACGTCGGTTTAAAAAACTGATGTCGGTAGGAAATGAGGCCGGCGTCGGTCAGATAACCGATGCTGGTAACAGATGAAGCCGACGTCGGTAGCAGAACCGATGCCGGTGACAGGGGAAGCCGACGTCGGTGGCAGAACCGATGTCGGTCACTGTATTTTCCAGAGAGCCAAAAGGTTCTTGGAAAAACAAAGAAGAAAGCGTCCTCACACACTCAAACAAACAGATGAGAAGAGGAAAACAGAGAAGGACAGACAAGCCTAAGCGATAAATCCTAGGAATTAACCTTAGAAACTTGTGGCTTATGCCTTAGATGAATGTTCGAGGAGATTGGCTGAAAAATGGGTCCTAGAAGAAGGCAGTCTAAAGATGGTTTCGGGTGTTGTTTTAGGTGCTCAAAGATCTGTGTTAGGGTCTGGTACGTGGCCTGGTGCTAAGGAGCAAGCTCCCCTCACTTCACGATTCCAGTGGTTAGCTGGTCTCACTTAGCCAAGATATACCTCGCCTAGAGTTTATCCTCCGCCAGAGAACGGAGTGGGCTTCCCCCTTGGTGATGAAATCCAAGTAGGGTCACCGGGACGGGTAAGGTATCCGCTGGGTGATGAAATCCCAGTCGGGCCTTGTCTCAGGTATGTTTTATGTGTGTTTTAGTGCATGTGATTCGGTAGTGTAACATCAAGTGTCTAGATTTATTCAATATGCGCCTAAGTTACTAGATGTGGACTAATGCAAGCACAAGCAGAAATGAAAGTGCAATATGTTTTAATGCCCAAGTCGAAATGTGATGTTGTTATGAAGACAAGATGGAGAAAGGGACGAGAGTATGATATTTAGACTAGTCTAGAATGCAAAGAAGAAAGATTCGTTTTAGTCCTTGCTTATAGTGTCATTTGGAATAGAAGAAAGAGATAAGAGAGAAGGAGCCTAAATGCACCTAAATGAATGAAAAAGAAAAAGGAACCCAGGAGGAACCTAGGGTCCCACCGGGCGTGCCAGAGATGTTTCTACCTCAAATTTCGCTTTTCAGACTAAAAAGAAAGAAACTAAAAGAAAGTAATGGACAAGGCTTGGAAGTACCTAGACTAAAGATTGCGCACCGTAAATCCAGACGTTTGTGAGCACTCCTCTTTGGCTATGGAGGAATGACACCTGCAAGAAAAAAAAGGGAAACTAGGACAAGAAAAATGTTAGACAGATGGGCAGTGGGTTGCCAAGCAAAAGGCTTGTTCCCAGAAGTGTAAAAACTTCCTTAAGGGAGGTCAACCCACTGTTTTGATGAGATAAGTGACTGATAAAAGATAGAATGCCAGAATACAGAAATGACAAAGAAAGTAGAAAGGAAAGAAGCAAACAAAATGATTACCTGAAAGAGCTGTTGGGCTGAAGACAGTCGCCGAAGTCGGAAATGTCACCGGCGTCGGTTATCTGATCTGCCGGCGTCGGCTATCCTGCCGACGTCGGTTGGGGAAGTGACCGGCGTCGGTCGGGGTTGTGGCCTGTAGTCGGGTCTGGGTTGCTTGCTGGACTGTGGATGGGTCTGAGACTGAACGGGGACAAGTTTGGATGGATTGGGGAGTGGCCTGGTTCGGGTTGGGTACCTGTTGCAAGGTCTTTTTGGCAGAGGGGTGAGGAAGTTGAAAGAGACACAGAGGACAGGGAAGAGGAGGATTCACAGAGGATGGGGCCTGAGAAGGCTTTGCAGCCTCTCAAGGGGGAAGGACAGAGGGAGCAAAAGACAATAGAATATAGATGAATGAATACAATGAAATAACAAACCCAGACTAGCTTACCTTTAGCTTACTGAATGAAGAGAGAAGAAGATGTTGCTGGAGCCATAGAAGAGTTGCTGCAAGGAGAAGATGCTGATCCAGGGCCTTTTCACCTGTTGCTGCTATTGCACGAGGTCAAGACAGAGGAGAGATCAAAGCCAAAGCGTCAAGAGAATCTGTTTTCGAGCTCAAGAGTCCAAGGGGTGCAACGGATGCAGAAGGGGATAATGAAGGCTGTCGACGCTGGCAGTTTCGCCGACGTCGGCCGAAGGGTCGCCGACGTCGGCGGTCGCAGGATGGGCACAGAGGCTAAAAATAGCCTCTGCCCACTCTTGCACGCCGCCGAGCGAGGGGTCATGGGCAGAACGGTCATGAGGATGCCAAAATGGACGAGGGGGGATATAATGGTGAGATTTGGCCTAATAAATGCTAGGGGGAAGGTGGAGGGATTCAAGGGAGGATCCAAGGTGGCAAGGGTAGGGTGGAAAGGGGGCCTAATTTAATTAAAAATAGATGTTAATTTCTAATTAATAAGCCCTAGGTGGGTTAGGGACCAAGGAGGACTAGGTGGGAAAAAGGGCCAAGGGGGAGAACCAAGGTGCAGACACGTTTGCGGTGTCTACAGGAACATAGGTATCAAACCCTATGTTAGATATAAGAATCTTGAGATCACCAAAACTTGAGGAACATATTTGTAAGGTGAAAGGATACAAACACATATGGATATGTTGGAACTAGTATAAATAGTCAAGATATAAAAAGTTAGATATTGGAGACAAACTTAGAATTTAGGAATAAAACTTAGAACATCAAATGCTAGAGGAATGAAGAAAAAAGAAAACCCTAAGGTTTGATTTGTCTAAGAGTAGAGAGTTCACCAAAAAATTAACTATTTTTGGTTTAGAGTATGAATACTACATGCACAAATAATTAAAACTAGGGCATAATAAAATATTTAACAATACAATTACCAATAATATTAAGATATAAATTATGCCTAAAATAAAAGTTGAAAGTATGACAAAATATTAAACAAGCAATGAAATTAAACAAGAGACAAAAGGAGATGGAAATTGACACACTCAGTCATTATTACAAAAATTTTAGTTTGGTAACAAGATTTAGAATTTTTTTGAGATGAAACCATGTGATCTAGACCTATGTTATATAAAGGGGAAAATTGATAGGCTATTGATTTTGTATTGGATGGAATAGATAGGTTACCAATTACGTACCTTCATTTTTTTATTATGTACTTGATCATTACTTCAATAACCTACTAACTTTATATTTTGTTAACATTACAGGTGGATGTGGAGTGTGTTGATGATCAACTACCCCTTAATCCTAGAATGGGGACCCTCTTTTCCTATTTTTTCAAAATTTCCCAAGATGCCTAGCATAATCAAATCATTTGACTGCATGGCCTTGATTCAATATACCATTACTTATGCTTCTACATTTTTTGGTTAATCATTCATTTTTCAATAATGATTGAATCTTAAGAATATTTGAAATATTTTAGGTCTCTTCAAATTTTCATTCAATAATGAATCATTAACCATTGAAACTTCAAGAATCTACAAATAAGCTTTCACTAAGAAAGTACAACCTAGATTTATAATGGACATTAACACAAGAAGTTTCATTAGACTTACTAAGCTAACATTATGTTGTGTTTAATTATTTGGTTGTGAAGTTATATTTCTAAACCTATTTAAATTTACTGAAGATGGGTTATGATGTCTTCAAAAAACTAACTTAGCTTCTCACTTGACCTTGCATGGCATCAAAGTTAAAGCATAGTTTGTGACACCTCATGGGATGTCAAAGTTTAGACTACAACTCAAAAGGATAGGTTTCCACCTCATTAGGATTCATGATGCCTTAGATATTTATTTTATCCCATGCAAGACACTTGGAGTAAATATACAAATTATATGAGCCATGTGGCATCATCTAAATAGCTTGAAAAGGAGCTAGACATTGGAACTCAAATCTTAGGTCTATGTGTCACAATCTTAACCCCCATGAGTGGGCCCATTTAATATGATCTTCCATGCATCCCACTTCAATCTAGATCATGTAAGATGCCACTTTATGTCTCAAGTGAAACCATAGACTTTATCAACCCTCTACAGTGATGTGTGTCCCTTAAAGATTCATCTAAGATATATGCATGTTCATACTACATTATATCCATCTAAATCTTGTAAGATCTTGCAAGGCATACATTTGGGTTTTCCCAAGATATTTGATTAAGGCATAATGGCTAATAACTATTTGAGGCTCCTTCTAAGAGAGACACATAGTAGAAGAATGAACAAAATCCCATGAAAATGGTGTGTGTCCCCTTTAGACCCATGTAATGATGCCACATGTCAATCTTGTAAAGCTTCATTTCAAGATTAACTATATCATCTCTAAGAAGGATGTGTGTCTCCAACTGAGACATGTGATTAGCACTACGTTGTTGATAATTATCTAAAATCCTTTCAAAGGTGACACCTAGTAAATAATATCTCTGATTTCTTATGAAATTGACACATGGTACTCCCACAACTAATCAAAACTAAAAGGTCACCTAAGATCTCACCATGAATTGAAATATGCCATGTGGTAGGATACAAATGTGTCACCACATTGAGCTACATTTAAAGAGCCTATGAGGTAATCAAAATATGCCATGTGTCTAGACTTCAAGTTGACTAATCAACTTCATCACATTCAAGCCCTGTAAGTACCTAGCTAGATTTGAGGTGGTAGTCACATGTCAAAAGGTGGTAATCTTTAACTTTAAATCTAAAATTAATTATGGATCAAATTCAAATTATAACTAGATTTGGATTCTAAAATTCAATTAAATTCAGAAATTAATAGCTTAAAATTGTTATAATTATATGCAAAGTTGTTGAGCTCACCATTAATATGACATAAACTAGAATCACCATCTACATTGCATTAATCAAAGCAATCTTTAAAAAGGCTACCCAACCTAGCTATTATTACCCACATTTTTATTTCAATCTATATGCATTTTTTCTCTCTGCTATCTACATTTTCCTAGTATGATAAAGCTCAAGCTATCCATAGATTGCACCCTGACCACCATCATTGGAGCTCAAAACTGGAAGAGAGATACAGAAGGATGTTGGTTACTACAATGATATTTTAGAGATGGCATAAGTAGGTCCCTCCACTCTAGGTAAGAACATTTATTTTGAAAATGATGACTTCTTGTTCCAGTATGGTAATTCAATTATTTTTAAGGACATAGAATTCATCCTCGAGGCCATAACATTAGGGGACATGCATTATAATAGTATTCAACTTAATATATAAGTATATAGGCTATTTGATGAGGTTGATACAATACCTAATATAATTCAATTAACTTTAGACAACCTTGCCATCAATGCTATTAGTTTCCACAAGGCCATATCCAAACTAGAGGTCATGTCATGCAAAGACCTAGTCTATGGCATCTTTGGGAGGTTGAGATGTGAGGATGGGTTGCTCAAATTAATGAAATAAGGGCATATGATCACCTTAATATTAGGGACAATATTTAAAAATTATTATGACCTTCCTACCCCATAAATAGACTATAACCAAAGCAAAATTGACAACTAGTATGAGGTACACTCCCTAGAGAAGGTCTTGGTTACTTGGATAATTGACCCAACATGAGCTATTCTCATGGATGACTAAAGGAGCATACCTATCCATAAATTAAAGAAAGGGGTCAAATTGGACTTTCTCTCCTTAATATGTTATTTATTAATCCACATATTAGTTACATGGACATAAGGACCCTTTTATTATTGCAAATCATCTTGGAGGATAAATAGATTCCCCCACTTAGGGAAATCATTAGCAACATCTTGTTATACATGATAAATGAAACTTGAAATAATGGTGCCCCATTATTCAAGATGAGTTATTTTTTGGATGCTACTTATGTAACTTTCCTACTAGGCAAGAATTCATGGTCTTCTGAGTGAGATGAATTTGTGCCCCAATTATTTTTTTCAATGCACATTCATCACTTCAAATGTGACATAAAGGTGATTATAGAAGACTTTCACCCCATTGTCTATAAGTAAATCACCACGTATGAGATTTTAAGGGTTCTTCTAGAGGTTATACATACATTGAGAGATATGGGAAGATACTAGCTATACCCTGATTGCACAACCATCTAAGTAGAGGGAGTAATGATAGCTACTCTTAGGTTACCAAGATATGTGCCTATGAAGTTGGCTGAGGAAGAGATAGACTATAAACTTATATATGGATTTTATATAATATTTTAAAAAAAGAATAAATTCCCCCATAATACTCCTTAAAAGATAGGGAGGACTAAAATCACAAAATGGCATGATATCATTGTGGCTGTAAGGCATAAGGACTCATACCTATTGCCTAAATATGACTTCTTAGTATGGGATCCTAATAATGTTATCACTAAGCACCTATTCAAGTTTAAAAAGGATGTATCAATAGAGTATAAGAGTCAAGAATAAGTGAATGAATGGATTGAACAATATGTTATGAATGATGAGGTGGTCTTAAGGAATGCAGCTAGGAAGAACATAGAGCTTGAAATGACATTGGATAGAGAGAAGTAGAAAGGAGACATTATAATGCCTTATCCACCACCATCCCATAAAATCATGTTTGATGTATATTACAAGGAGAGACAAGAAGAAGAATAATAAGAAGACAATGTTCCTCTCATTAGGAATATACCATGCAAACCTCCATTACAAGCCACTTCTAGTAGTCAAGACATGCCTCCAAGCTTTGATCAAGGAGGATATAGCATCCAACCTAACCCCTCCCAAGGTTCTACATTTATCTCTACATCTATTATGGTAGATAAAATAGAGATCCTAAATCAGTCTAACTCTGATGTCATTGATAGTTAAGAATTGTAGCAAGGCATTAAGCTATCTATGGAGTAAATGCAGGCACTGATAGGGAGGAATATTGAAAAAGTTTACAAAATAAAGGAGCCCAGGACTACAATGAGAAGAGTAATACCTCCTCTATCAAATTATCAAACTAATACCACTAGCACATCATAAGCCCTCGATGTAAGTACTTTCCCATTACCTCCTTTCCCAATTATAGCTACTTCTGCTTCTACTTTTGCATTTGTTCCCCCATCAATAAGCACTTCCACTTAAGCTACCACCACCACTCAATCCATAGGTGACATTAGCATGAGCAAAGATAGTGATTTATTTGGATTTAATGTTCCCCACTTCATTTACCATTCCACTACCAATATTTCATCTTCATCAACCTCCCAAATCACTAGTGCTATCTAAGATATGGGTTTCACTCCTTCCCAGGCAACCACTACTAGTGCATCACTTGCCCTTGGATCCATTGAATTTATTAGCCCATTGAGGCCCATCTCAAAATTATTCCCATATCAAACCCTATTTAATATTACCACATCTTCTAAAGTGAATTTGCCTTCAAAGTTTACTTCATTCATTCTTGACATGGGCCCTACCAAATCTCTATTTAATACACTCAAGAAACTAGACCCAACAAACTTATACATCACTACTACAATTTTGGCTTCTTCCTCAACTCAATAATTTATATTATATCCACCTCCCACAAATCCAACACCTAATTCTACCCTAAATTAGGTTAGAGACATCATACAAGAAGTAAGACAAGAAAGGCCTCAAGTAGTCCTATCTACTCCTCAAGTTGGGATGATATTTGATGCTACCACAGGCATGATAAAAAGGGTGGTGAGAAGGTAGGTAGAGAAGCCATAGTTGAGCTTAGTTGTGGTCCATGAGAGTGAAGAGTTCCTCTTTACTTTGACAAATAAGATAAAGGCTGGCCCTAGAGAGGTGAATGAATATACAAAGGACCCTATGTCCATAGTTCAAGCTTGGGAAGAATCTACAATAGCGTTGATGAAGGGTATGCAAAAAGAGTTGAAAAGGTTGAAGGAAAAACCACTACCCACTTTTATATAAGGCAATATAGGTCAAATAATAAGCATTGTCATCAATGTCTTCAAATTTTATAAATTCATGAAGGGTAGGCAAGAAGATAGGACCCTATAATTCAAGGTGGTCATTAAACTTGACCAAAAACTTGTACTTTATGATGACAAGTTAGAAAACTTGGTTAGAGTTGCAAGAATTAATAATTTCTCAAACCTCAAGGTTTTTCCACTTCAAGATATCATTCCTACACAAACCATCCTAATGAATAGGAGAAGAATATTGAAGAGATAACTGGATCAGGTTAAGGATGCAACTACATCTTTGGAAAATTTTGAATTCAAGATTGCCCTCCTACTGAAGGATGTCATGGTTACAATGTTGACCAAACCTAATGGCACCTTCATATATGATCATGAATTCAACACCCAAATTAAGGTGTTTCTTTTCATATTCTAGTAGGACATTGCTAGTGAAAAGATAGCTTCTGTGGTGATGAGTATTGTGGAATTCACCAACCAAAGGCTAGAGAAAGTAGATGCCATTAAAGAAGCACCAGGGCCTATACTTGTATAGCATGGCAGGCTAATTTAGGAGATACCTAACTTTTTTCCACCCATGATCCTAGACCTCAATGAGATTGATCAATATTACTTGGTGTGCATATAAGTGTGGACAAAATAGGAGGTAGAGAAGAAATAAAGGTAGAAATAGTAAGCTAGCCAGCAGCCTTTTTTAAGACCTCAGGGAATATTCCACTTTGTTTTGTAAATTTGGATTAAGAATATTCTATTGGAATGCATAGAATTTTAGCCACTTGGCTATATGTTTGCACCTTTCATGGTCCCACTTGAACTTGTGTAGGATGTTTTGAAGCCTATAAATAGGGGTGTTCCCCCTCATTGTAAATCAAAAATAGTAATTATAAGAATTAATACAAAAAAACCAAAATTCTAGAGTATGTCTAAAATGTTTGATTGTGTATTTATGTATTTTTTATTCCTCACACTTTTATATGACTAATGGATCCTTTACTATTGAATAATTTGGTAATTACATTCAATATTTGCATCTATTAGCTTGAGTTTAACACTAAGTTAACAATTCTACTAGTATATGTGCTCTATTTTCATCTTATTTGTAACTAAATGTGTTAATGCAATTTACTATGAGTGAGTAACATTTTTGCAATGTATGCTTTTAGATATATGCATTTCTTTTCCTCTAAAGTTTCAACTACATTTATTTATCTTTGAACATTAATCTAGACTTGGTGAACATTACTTTTATGTGTTTTTTCCTTTGATATTAGAAGAACTGGCATCTTTGATTATCTAAAGCAAATTCTCTTATCTACCTTACCCTACTTACTCTTGGATCTACCTATGACTCACTTTATCTTAGTTTATTCTATAAGTATCCATTGTTTGTATCTTGAGTAATAATTGGCAAAGTCTAAGACAATTTCAAAAAGATTAATAAGAAGTAGTGTCACTATATAACATTTGTTGTCCCTACATCAGGGTTTGCTTGCAAACTTTTAAGTGGTAACCATATTTATACTATTTGTGTTATTTTAGTAGTATTTGAGTACAAAACTCAAGCCCTGACTCTTTGATATCTTAAAATTGAGTTAATTACTTTCCCCCAGTTCCCTAGTGACACAAGGAACACTTTATGTACATCAAAAAGAAGGTAAAAGTTTGCATTAGAAGGAGAGCCATTATGCAATTACTTTCATTCATCTTTGTATAATTATAGGGTATTTCATTAAAATTATGTATAATCACTTCAAAGTACACAAAAATTATTGAAGAACACTAAATATCTACATTCTTTACATGAATCTATGCATTATTTGCATCCTTTAAAGGATTTCATCAAAGTTAGCATTTATTTGTGAAAATTTGGTAAATAATCATGATATTTGTCTAAATTTGTGCAAATATATTATTATCACTCTAGAGTGCACCCTGCTTGAAGCTGTGTAAAACTTACCCTCACTCCAGTTGATACAATTGGAACTTATTAGAGTGTGGGTGACTCTATAATGAGAAAAACCTCTAGAGAGGATTGGTCCCCTTAAGATTTATCAATTAAATCTGATTTACTATGATTTTGAGATGAAAAGGGGAAGGGAAAACTGAAAGGAAATCTTATCTAATTGGGTGATGCACCTGAATTGTTTATATCCTCTAGAAGCCATTGAAACTCATACACACATGTGAATCAATAAAAGTCCTATATTTCCCTCAAGAATAAATATTTTAGATGAAGGATTAATAGAACTTTGGATTAAAAAATTCCTTTTTACCTCTCCAAATGACCTACATAAGGTGAGATAGAAAGCAATAGGTGAGGAATGGACTTGCCAAAAGGAGATATAATCTCACTAATATTCTAATACATAATCAATTACACTCTATTATCTATCAAAACTCATATGCAAAATAAAAATCTCTTTTCTTGATGTATGGTCTAGATTATAATTTATGTTTTAGCTCTAGGAATAATGAAAAAATGGCTTGAAAAAAGCTAATATATATGTCTCTAAACCTAATCCAAGCCCTAAGTGGTGTTATAAAGGGATAACATGTGGTCTTGGTTGAATTTACTCAATACAACTCCTTTTACAAAGTTTAAACAATTCAAAAATCCTTTAAACTCCACAAAATTTGCATGAAAAGTTTCAAACTTTGGCATAGGAATAATATGGTGGGCCCAAGTTTGACAAGTAAAACTCTCTTTCATGTATGAATCTACACAATTCCTTGGGTGGATAAATCAATATTGAATATTTTAAAGTGATTTAAAGCTTTTAATAAAATAAAAGCATCAAGAATAGATGTGGCACTTGATAAATAGTCAACTGAAGTAAGACTAGTCAATCCCAAAATAGCCCTCCTTTACATGAAAATGGACCTTGAAGATTCAAATGTGCATGAAATATCCATGTAAAATTATAAAATTGGCATGGAAATCCATTTATAATTCTTTGATGACCAATCCCAATGCCAAACTCCAACTTGACTTTTGAATAACTAGGCCAACTAAGTTGAATAGGCCTATTAGCCAACTTGTGCACTTGAACACCATGAAACCTACAAAAATAAGCCATGAAACCTAAAAAAACCAATAATTATACCTAAAACAACTTTTTTAATCATCAAATATGTGATTTTGATGTCAAAACCTTCATCATTCAATCAATAGGGTTAACTAGGCTAATTTTGCTCCATTTTCCAGTAGACTAGCCATTTTGATTGAGCTAGTAGGGACACTTTTGGGATGATTTATATTTAGATGAATAATTTAATATGAATAACAAGTACTAATATTTGATTTTCATTGATTATATTCCATTGAATTCCCATGTACTTTATTTTACATTCTTTTCTACAAAAAACATGATTTCTACCCTCATATGTATAGTTCCATGCATAAAATTTACATTTATTTAATTCATTCTAAGTTTAATTGAAATTTTAAAAGGTTTTATATTTATCCATGGTGATTTGATAGCAAGAAAATCTATTTTTATCAAAATTGGTTTATTAGGGGTTTAGGAAGGTTTTAAAGTTGAATCTTCAAAATGATGATTCATGAAGTACAAAACTCCAAATCCCAAACCATTTCCATTAATACATAGTGTATTGACTTCCATAACATCCCTAAATATATTGGGCTCCCATGTAAAAGATATGAAAATTTACCATGTAAATGAAATTTTCCTACAGGGTTTAGCTTGCATTATGGGCTACCTACACTCTTAAAAATTATTCATAAACCATAGATTATAAAATAATATTAATTATTCATAAATTATAAGTAAATATGGATCCTAAAAACATACTAAGAATGTTCAGCCAAAATCCATACATAATGAACAAAATGAGCATCTGAATAGGAGGCTTAGAAGGGTGCCTAAAACTGTAAAAAGTCAAAAACTTCACTAAATTTAAAATAGTTCCTTTTAAGCTTCTAATATTTAAAATGTAATTTTCGGACCTATACCATTCTATTAAAACACTTTTAAAATATTTTTTCTTGAAAAGTCAAAAAATGCCTTTTTAGCCTAAGTGCCTATTTGCTTGCATAATCTTGTATGAGCTTGGTTTTCATAAAATTTGGAGTTATTACACTCTTTAATGGGATTATTATTATTTAAAAACATCATTCCATGATTTTAAATCCTTTACTTGGGCTTATAAGCTTCTGAAGCACTCCAAAATGAAGCGTGTTCCAATGGTCACCTTAAATGAGTAAGATGAGGTTTGAGAAAAAATAAAGTATATCCACTTGTAAAATGGACATTAAAATTATTCATATGGTTATAAAAATCATGATGACCCTATGTACAAAATTTTAGGTCTTAACTCCACTTGTAGCTCCCAAAATCTTCAATTTTCCCTCAATTTTGATCTCTGTGCATGGACTGTCTGCCTTTTTGACTGAATTTTGGAATTTTTGAGCTGATTTCATGGTATATGTATTATATAAAATTTAAAATCATCATTAATTATCATCATATTCTTTTCAATAGTTTGTAAAACTCCTTATCCCAATTTTTAAGCACACCAAAACCCTTGAACAATGCATTTAGGCTTCAAAATGATTGTGTTTTCATGTTTTGAAGGTAATATCATGGATGTTTAGGGGTTTTCAAGGTCAAATTAACTTTCAAATCTATCAAAAAATTCCTCAATAATATTTAAAACACTCTATCCTCCTATTCTTATAATGTTTAGACCTTGGAACAAGGCAATTAGGCCTTCCCTTGACCAAGCATACACTTTTATATATGTGTATTGGTTAGGTTTGAAAAATATTAAAGATAATTTCATCTTCAATATAAATTTATAACTATTTAGATCAAAATAGGTTTCCTACCCATCTCCTTATAGCTATTTGACTTTTTTATGCAATGTTTTAGGCCTCCATACTATGCACAGTCTGTATAATAGGTCTATACCACCTCCTTTCAAACTTTGCAATGACACTTAATAACTTTGATCAGGCTAATAACAGTGTGAGTTTCATTTATTTAAGAGAGATTAAAAAATGATCCACCCTAAACCACCTTTTATCCAAGAGAAACATTGAATTATGTCTGAGTAAAAGACTGAGGGGCTAATATGGCTGTAGGAGCAAGTTAGGTTACCTTGATTATTCCCTTTGATGTCCTTTACAATGAGTTATGACTATCCATGGACATGATGGTGACTTTCAAACAATACATTCCTTTTTAAGTGGCCAACCAACCCTTTAAACATACTTGAAGCATTAATGACCTTTTGACTATGACATCTTCTTGGTAACTAGAAATGGATCCTTAAGTAGCTTAGGTCACTTGAATGAGTTGAATATAGGTCATTTCTCCTCCTTAATCCTTACTTGAAACCCAAAATTTATCCTTGTGCATGCATGACATGAATGTAAGATTATTAGTATGATAAACCCTATAATGATCACCTCCCTATTAAACACTTGCTTTCATTCCTTCTTGGACTTTATAAGCTCTGCATACTAAGACTATAGGATACCTTCATGCATTTTGAAGTGAAAATATTTTGAGAAAATTATGTTAAGTCCTTAGTGAGTTTGGTGTTAAGAAACAAATTCCACTTATAAGATTCACTTGCTACTTTTCTTAACCCTTTCAGCCTCCTTTAATACTTTTAGCCCTCAACACTATGATCATAAAAACCTGTAGGTTTTGTCTAAAGCTAAAGGTGAAGAAATTTTTGTTTAAATACTAAACCCTACCCTTAAAAGTGTCTTATTTATACTTGATCTTACTTGCTTCATTGGAAGATAATCAATCACCAATACCTTCTTGAACATTCAAAACCCCAAGACATCCTTGATTGTGATTCCCTTCATGGAGTTATATGTCATCATTTAATGTTGGTTGTAGGTGGTTATATAGACTTGTAGGTCACTTTTACTAGATTCTTTATACCTATATCATCATGATTTATGCATTAGATGCCACATCACTATGTCTTCCAAACCCTAGATTGATGCATGCTTTCATAAGTGTCTTAGAATGTTTGATTGGTGACCAAACCCTTGACTATAGATGATATTGTATAATGACTGTAGGTATATTATTCTATGTGGCTATAGGTTATCATTACTAGGGCCTTTGAAACTTGATCTTGCATTGAGCTAAAACATCTTAATTAAGACAACTATCTTCATACAACTAGTCCCTATCCATTTTCATAGGCCTTGAAAATGTCATGATATGGATTAACTGAGATTTGACTCTTGTCAAGCCTATAGGATGCTTTCATAGTATTTTAGGTAAGCATTATGACTTGGAATTTGTCTCTAATCAAAGCATAACCACACCCTCTATATGTCTTGTGTGTAATAAATTCACTATCACACTTACCTATGCATCTAGTGATTAAACCCTTTCAAGTCAAAATCAATAAAGAAAATGATTGATGTAGCTTTCAAAAGGGCTTGTTAGTTGGAAGTGTGTATGAGTCTTAAGCATACTGTAGGTGCCCTTTTAGCTCCCCTCAAAATATATTGATAGCTTACAATCTTGTTCCCTTGAAACATTTACTTGAGAAAAACCACTATCCTTATCACCTATTCCTTTTGATCATAGACTTTGTATTAGGTACATTGACTATGTTTTCATACTTATTAGCCTTGGTATGGACATAGAATAGAGCCCTTGTGTACTTAGTGAGGGTAAATAAACATATCATGTCATTCAAGTCATCATACTATGTGGCTTCCTTACAAATATCATATATCTTTATAGAGCAATCAAGTCCTTGATGGAGACTCAATAGACCTACTTGACTATGTAATTCTCCTTGCAAGCTATATGTATTGATTCCTTAGGTCTGCTGCAGGCCAACCTTAGTTGTATTTTATGTTTGATAGACCTATTCACGTTTTTAGACTCATGGTGACCTATAATCAAACCCTTGACCCATTCTATCACTTTGATCCTTAATCTAGTCCATTGTGCCTTTAAAAACCATTCAATCCTCCATTTATAATGACATAGGCCTATAAGGTGTTTTTTGGGGATTTTAGCTATCATTCATCTTCCTCTTGATGCTTTTGACCATTACATTAGTGACCTTTAAACTCTTGGCTAAGGCTATCCTTTTTATACACTTATTAATGTTTGTAGGGTTCCAAAACATTTGACAAGCTCTTTTGATAACCAAGCTATTATCACTACTCGTGTGGTCCATACAGTGGACTATAGGATATCGTTTTAGGTATTGTAGGTAGCATTTGCCATTTGCCTTCTCTCAAGATTGAATTACCTTTAGAAAACCCTACCTTACATGCTTAAAACCCTTGAAAAATCATAAACTCTTAGCTTATAGACTTTACTCCTCTTCTATGACTCTTGGCTATGGTTTGCATTGTAGAATTCACTGTAGGTGGACCCTTTTGAATATGTTAGATGCCCTGATTTGGCCTACAAACCTCTTGATCATGCTTACCATTGGATTTTGGACTAGACCCATGGGATGTAGGTGGATTTGAGGAGTGAGTAGAGATGGTATGAAGGGTGATAGGGATAAAGGAATGTGGAAAGATGAGGGAATCATGAAAAGAGGGTGAAAATCAAGTGAAAACTCAGTGAAAAGGTAGAATATGATAGTGATATGAAGTGAATGAGGTGGAGGTGGGGAACAACAACATGGAGGCATGTTAAGACCAAGGTAAGGAAACAAATTCAAACAAGTACTCAACATCATCACACCATCATAAGTTGTATACCATTGAATGAGTATAAAGAGGTGAAAATTGAATCATATTCTTCCTCAAAAACCTTAAAATATGTAAAAAATACTTAAAGAATACTAAATAGGCCTTTTAATCTCTTTGAAAGCATAGGATGACTTCTTGGAAATGGAAATTAAATAATATCTATGAATTATGCATTGAAACCATAAAAACATGATGAAAACCCTATCAATAAGAATTCTTGAAAATTTGAGTCTACCTCTTCCTCTTTAGACTGTATAAATTCTCCTTGCAATTTTACCAACACTAGAGATTGATTGGCTGAGTTTGAGACCTTTTCTTGACCTTGAATTGGATTAATAACACATTTATAATTCCATGTAAAGGTAGATAACATCCTCAAAATTCTGTAACAAGTTAAATTTCCATGAAACTCTACCTATGTGAGGAAAAATTGGAGAAAAATAGTGACATTTTTGGTTGTTAGGCAAAAAAGTTGACTTGACTTCAACTAGATGGTTCATGATCTTGGAGAACCCAATTTAAAAAATACTTATACCATTAGGAAGCCCTATGAGTCTACTTTTTTCACCCAAAAATTGAGAGTTGTACCCTCCTCCAATAGATTTTACCATTAGAAAACATATAGGTAGGTCTCTATGTGCTAATGAAAAAAGTACCAAAAAAGGACTATTTTAGGGCTTGTATGGCCATGAATTGAAATTAAACTATTTTTAAATCTTTTAAATGGCTTGATATTGATCTTCCCTAACTTGGATTCTATGGAAACTATACGGATTTTGTATTTCTCTTAGAAATCAGGTGAAAAAAGAGTCTTTTCTTGCCTTTATAAGATAAACAAAGATTTCCACCACTTGGTAAAAAATATTTGAGAAATATTTCATGAAAATAATGAAAAATTAGACTTTTTTATGTTTTAAACTCACAAATTTGGCATGTGGGAGCTATTTTAAGGCCTTTTTGGCTTAACTAAGATATCAAATGACCTTTTCATGACTTGAACTTTTAGAATTCAGCTATTTTCACCATTTTGAACCCATTCAAAGCTCTTTTGAGATAATTTAATGAATTTTAAAACCATTTTTTACCCTTTTTACCCCCTTTTTGACATTTTTGAATAAAATTTACATTTTTAGACTATATTTCACCAGTTTGACCATCTACAAAGGGGTAAGAACTAGATTTTGGAAAGTTTAATATGATGGGTAGTAATTTGACCTTGATAGGCCAAATTATCAAAAAAATTGGCAAATTTTGGGGTTGACCAACTTGTTGACCAAAATAACTCAAAACTTTGGCAAGGATAGAACATGATAAACACTAAAATTGGGAAAGCTTGTAGACCAAGACACAAAAGGAGAAACTGATACAAATGACAACAAACATGTGGACGTATTCAATTAGAGGAAAGGAAAACAACACAAAAAATAAAAAAGAGTTATTGAAAGCATGTGTGGAAAAGCCCTTAGAGGAATGAAACTATGACTATATATAAAGAAGTGACTCTCTTAATAGTAGTATTTAAGAAACATCCCATTAAAGGGAATGGGAAGCTCTTCTCCACTCAATATGGATAACTAAAAATCATTATTCTTTTTATAATCAATGATAATATAAGGTCCACTCCAAAGGCTATCAAATTTAGAGTGTTTACCTAGCTTTGCATGCTCTTCATCCCATTTGAGTACTATGTTTCCTTGCTAAAATGTTTTTGATGAAGCCCTTTCTTCAAATATCTTCTTGACTTACTTATGATTTGACCACATGGTGTATATATCATCATCTCTTATCTCCTCCAATTCTCTTGATTCATTCATTTTGACTTCCATGGCATCACTTTCCAAAAGTTTTAGCTGGTGTGCAAGCTCTAAGCTAGAAGCTCTAATGAGATAGGAAACCTTGCTTCTCTTCCATAAACTAAGAGATAAGGTGAATGACCAATGTAATTCTTAAGGGTGATCCTATCATCCCATAAACTAGTCTTCAACTTTATATGCCAAGATTTCTAATTATCTTCCATTTTTCTTTTGATGATCCTAATCAGGGTCTTGTTAGTAGACTCAGCTAATCCATTACCCTATGGATAGTAATTTGATGATTATGTAAAATAAATACCATGTTTAAGAACCCATTCACATACCTTTGTATTTATGAATTCCAAAGCATTATCTCATGTGATAGTAGAAGGTGTTCCAAAATGAGTGATTAGGCTCTCATAGAATTAAAGCATAAAGTTCTCATTTGCCTCTTTTAAAGGCACTGCTTCCACCCACCTAGTGAAATAGTTTGTAGTTATCAAGACCTAATTATGACTAGCATTGGATGAAGGATTAATCATGTCAATTAATTTTAAACCTCATTGTATGAAAGGCTGCTCAACATGAATTGGCTTTAGTGGCATAACAGCTAGTCTCTATTTCCCTACAAACATTGCACACTTTGTACATTTCCTAACCCATGCATGTGCATCTCTGAATAAATTGGGCCAAAAATAACCATCTCTAATGATTTTTTTAGCTGTGTTATTGGCTAAAAAATGACCTCCAGAAGGAATATCATGAAATTGCTCAAAAAGCTTATCAAATTGACTAGGTTCAACACACCTTAAAAGCATACCTTCAATGTATTTTTTGAAAATCACTCCATCAATAAAAATGTATGGTACTGATTTCAACCTAAATTTTTTTATTTATGATGCATTCAAACCCCTTGGACACTCTCTAGTTTGAATAAATCTAACAATGTTTTGTGTCTAGCTTGTAGGAGGTGTATTTTTAACTTCATGTTAGTGTCCTAAATTATCAAAATTGTTTCTTTTTCTTATTTCACATCTTCTAGAAGATGTTCACATAATCCTTTTCCTTGGACCAAATTTTTAACCTTAACTTCAATGTCATATTCTATGCATTTATTGACCCATCCAACTGTCTTTTCTCTCAATTCCTTGTTGAGAATGAAGTCCTTCACACTTAGATGAGCAACCATTAGTATAATCTTATTATTTAAAACTAAATTTCTAAAAAAAATTAGACTTTTTAAAATAGAAAGAACATGTTTTTATACAAAATAATACCTCTCTTCATAACCTTTTAAATATTGACTAAAGAAAGCAATGGTTTGTTTCAAACCTTTATCATTTTGTTGCATAAGCATGGTTGAAATAGTACTGGAAGTAGAGAAAGCATACAAGATTAAATCCTTACTAAAATCTAGATTGAACAAAGTAAGAGCTTGGTTGATTACTTTATTGATAGCTTAAAAAGTTATTTTACCTTATTTACTTCAAGTGGAATCTTGGTGTTTCTTTAGCATTTGAGTAGGTGGCTTTACTAGTTTTGCAAAACCAGGAATGAATCTTTTGATAAAGTTCATCTTACCCAAGAAGCTCTACAATCCTTTTTTGTGTTTAGGCAATGATAGAGCAAGGACTACCTCTATTATTTTTGGATCAATGGAATGACCAGCTTCGGACACCACATGCCCAAGAAGTCTCCCCTCATGCACTAAAAAAATGCATTTCTTTAAATTCAATGAGACTCCAAATTGTCTACATCTATCAAAAATAATTCTCAAGTGTGTTAGATGATCATTAGGATTATTTGAAAATACTATAATATCATCAAGATAAACTAGAACCATTTCACTCAATAGACCATGAAAATCAACATCCATTTCCCTTTGGAAGGTAGCTCTAACATTGGAGAGTTCAAAAGGCATATTATTATAAGCAAAAGTACCCCATTTGGTGGTGAAAGTTATTTTATGATGGTCTTGCTCTTTCACCAATATCTAGTTATATCCTGAGTACCCATCTAGTAAAGAGAACCTTTGTGAACTTGATACTCTCTACAATATTTAGTCCATTGAAGGAAGTGGATAATGATCTTTCAATGATACTCTGTTCAGATCCCTAAAATATACACATAACCTTATCTCTCCATTCTTCTTTCTTACTGGTACAAGATTTTATACCTATGTTGAATGCTTTATAGGAAAAATAATACTTCATTCAATCAGCTTTGTAAGCTTTTTCCTCATGAGAATTTCAACCTTGGGACTGATTGGCCTTTGCTTTTGTCTTATCAATTTTGCATCCTATTCCAATTCACTAGTATGTTGTGCCAATATGGGTTCAAAACCTTTCAAATCATGGTATTCAAAATCAAATACATTAATGAATTCTTGACAAAATGAAATGAAAGCTACTCTCTTAGAATCAGTATTAACTCTACCCAGCTTGAGTTGCTTACCTTTAGCTATGTTAATTGGCTCATAATGTTATTTCTCTAAATAAATACTCACTTTGTCTTTCCTTAGATGATCATCTTCATTAAATATGCTTTCTAAGGTCACCAAACCTTTTGGCATCTTGTTTGATTTCAATTTTACAATCTGATTTTCATATTGATCCTATAATCTATCATGATTTCTTTGGAAAAACTCTACCTCATTTTGTAGAAAATATGTTATTTACTTATCAGAATCACAAACTTTACAACTTACATCAATATTTAGGACTGAAGGCCTACATACAACCTTTATTTGGGTCTAGTTTTTATTGTCCTTAATCTGATCTAGAATATCATATTGTGCTCTTATGGTAGCAAGTCTATCAGTATGTTGATTTACTTCTCTAAAAATGGATCTAATGTCAAATGCAAGGAAATATTCCATGAGATTCAAAAATTGATGTTTTTAGGCTTTCAAAACAGTATTATTTGCTGCACTTAAACCTCTAACTTTCTAGATTACAAACTCATTATCACCTTTCACTTACAAGAGCTTAATATCCCTCTTTCTATCCCATTGAAGACCATAAATAAGAGATTCATACTCTATAGTATTAGAAGTACAAATAAATTGAAATCTAACAAAAGAATAATACCTTTGATTTTTTGGTGAAACCAACATTACACGAGCCCCACTTCCATTCTTTTTTTTGGATCTATCAAAGAATAGATTCCAAACTCCTTGATCCTGCATTGAGCTAGTGAGACTAGACAATAAATAACCCTCTGTGTACATACAGTAGACTCCAAAAACAACATCTTCAATACTTTTATAGGGGTCATGTCTATGATTATCAGTAACCCACTCATCTAGGAGAAGATCTAGTATGCCTTCAAGAGGCTTAGAAGGCTCTTACTCAATGATGTTATCATCTTCTTCTAAAATACTACAATTCACATTTGACATATTTAGCACATATGGTTCAAGGTGAAATCTAGAAATAGGCTCAGATCTAATATTAACTTTAGTCCCATACCTAGTTCTAAAAACCATGTATGACTAATCTAAGGAAAGGTAACCTCCTACTTTGGCAATGAAATCTCTAGATAGGCATAGTGAAAAATATGGAGGTAGATCAACAACAATAATATCTTGTAAAATGGTGAAATTTAGACAAGCAGCAAGTATGATTTTCATATCTTTCAACACACTTAAAGTCTTGGTAGGAGAGCCATCTAATTGTAATACACCTTTCTCATAGGGTTCATACTGTAATCATAACTTATTAGATATTGATTTGGTCATGAGAAAGGTACTAACCCCACTATCAATCATATAATTATGAACTAAACAATTCCTAATGATAACAAAAAAATAAAATGGAGGAGGCTTAGTCACCCTAAGAGGTTGAGACTAAATAGTTGGATTAGAATTAGTTAGGACAACACTTACTCTTTCCTTTTCAAATGGTCTCTTAGATATACTAAGCTTTGAAATCTCTTCTTGTAAATACTCCTTTTGTCTTAGGATTAGTAGAGTATCCCACATTGAAACTGATATTGAAGTCTTCTTCATATGATTCACAATACTAAGTGGAGAACTGGATACCCTTGACTATAATTTAAGAGTAGAAAGATCTCCCAAATGTTGTGTAAATTGAGGTATGTAAGGCCCTTTCATGTTCTTATCCTTTGGATCTTGAACTTACTAATTTGAATTTTTCAAAGGCAACTCATGTGTAGTCATCTTTTGTTGTGGCTGAGAAGAAGAAGGGGTTGTCCTATCAGGACCTAAACCTTCACTAATTTCTCTTTTCTTAGATCTAGTATGAGATACAACTGAATTATTAGTATTAGGTAAATATTTACTTTGACTTGCACTCAAGTGCTCAAAAGAATTCTCACCTTCTTGGAACCTCACAAATGTAGTTTTAGTAGGTGCCTTACCACTACCTTCTCCTTATTGATTTGGTACTTATGCTTTAGTGAATGAAGGAATGTCTTCATGAGAAAGAGAAGCTTTCTTATTTTGAGAAGGTGGTTGGTTTTCAAATGAAGGAAGAACTGAGCTTTGTTGCATAAAATATTGATGAGAACCCTCACCAATTGGATCCATTACCATGGTGTTTACTTAATCCCATTGATTGTTCCATTTCCCTTCTTGAGTAAAGTTGCTCTGAGTTGGTGCAATAGCTCTATAATTTCTTGGAGCATTAGGATTATACTACCTTGATTGAGAATTCTACCCTTGACCTTGTTGATTGGATTGATATAATGGCCTATTAGGTAGGTAATTTTGATTACTATTCTGATATGGCCTATATAGTGGATCTTATTTCCTCTCTATCACAACCAACTTATTAGTTTTGTAGACACTTAAAATTGGCCACCAATGACCTTTGACCAAGATTTTGACCAATTTCTACCTAAAATGCACTATTTGGCCTAAAAACTCTAAAATGCATTAAATGAGTTGAAATTGATATATTCAAGTGCTGATTTTGGCCAAAGTATCATTAAATATGGCAATGCAATTTATGGGCCAGCTAATTTTGATCAAATCATTTTGTGTCAAAATGTCAATTTTACACCTAGGTACTCTAGATTTCTCTTTCCTATCAAATCTCTTGCATAAGGCACATGCCTTTGTTATTTATTATCAGTAACATCCTAAATGGGATAATAGATCTAATGCATCTGACATCACCTTCCAATTCCAATCCAATCAAATTTTAGACCAATAACAAGGCATTCTGATCAATTTGAGTAATTTATGCACAAAGTGCTTAAACATGATTAAGATATAATTAATCTAATTCAATGCCTAATTAATAATTCTAAGGAAACTTATTGAATAATTTGTTTTGAAAATGAATATTGAATATTTGCATCATCAGGTGACCTCATTTCTTGGGAAGACATCCCTAGGCCATAAATGTCACAAATATCAAGATTCATGCCCTCCATGCCTCATCAATGCCTTCCATGATGCCCTACATGCCTCTTAATTTCCCATTCTTCTAATGTCATTATGATGATAATTATACACTTAATTCTAAAAATTTAATTAATCCTCAACCACACATCTCAATCTCAGGATGGATGTTTCAAGTTGATTCTAGACATCTCAAAAATCTATAAATAGAGAGGCCATGAACATCATTTTTAAGACATGATTATGAAAATTTATAATGTAGGATTAGTTCTAAAAGCTTTATGAAACTAATGTTACCATGCCAAATTGATTCCAAGCTAAGTCAAGCCACAAGCCAAAGGTACGACAGAGAGATGGAGGTAGCCAAGCTTCCATTGATGAGGACTTCACGAGCACAAACTGAGCAAACCACTTCAACAAGCACTTTGGAGCATCAAAGGAAGGTAAAATAGGGTTTATTTTGCATTTTAGTTGTGTGTTTTATTCATGTTTATTAACTAAACTCTTCCTAGTGTCCAAGCCTAAAGATGTTATACTAGTTAGTGTATTACTTTCATTTTATTTTCATTTTGAAACGAACACAATACTAACCATCCTCTATTGAGTCAAATTCCTAGTTCACATATGGCACACCCAGTGGGACCAGATGCATCCCACACATGAAGAAGATCATTATGCAACTTTAAAATCTTCATTTGGATCATTAAAACTCTTACAATTTAATTTTCTAACTTTGTTTTGCCATTTTTATTTGTCATGGGTTTACACAATAACTGATATCAGTTAGTAAAACCATCATCAATTGGATAGATATCATCAGTCACTATTGGTATAACCGATGTTGGTTAGGTAACTATAATATATTAGTAAGTGTAACCATCATCGGTTATAGAACCAACATTGATCACTATGTTTTTATTAAAACACAAACATAAAAGCTATTTTTTTGAAGTTCATTATTTCAAACCCAAAATAGCTTCAAGGCTAAAGGACATGCTAACATTTTTTTGTAGGACTAGGCTTGAAATTTGCTAAAAACATGTTTATATTACCTTTTACATGCTTAAAAATGAATTAAGAACATTATTTTGGTGCTTAAAATAACATTTAAGGTGCTTAAATAAGTGTTTTTAACATTAGTTTTCAATGTTACAACTAAGACCAAGGGGTCAAATGAACACCACCTCAAATTTTGAATTTGGGCTTTAAAATGAACTCACTTTTCCAAGATTTTTATATTTACTTAGTTGTTTAAATTAGATTTTTATTTGGAAAAAAGAGGGATGTCACGTATATGTTCTTCCATTTATCCCCTTTAGAGAACCCTTGGAATCAAAAGCACCATTCCTATTGCAAATAGCCTAGTCCAAGGCTTAAAAAGAAAGTCATCTAAAACACTCCCCAAAAACTCATTAAAGTTTGGGTGACCTTGAAAATGACCATAAAGTATTTCTTTTTATGTCTTTCATTTCATTACATCTTGGCTTGTGAGGGGGATGTCATTACCTCCCATGAGTTTTTAAGGGAAGCTTTGACTCGGGGTTTCATCTCCCAACACTGATTTCAATTACTCCTTTGGAGTTGTACATGAGACATATCTACATTTGGACATCACACTACACTGAGAAAATAGCATAATGTAGTGGTTGTCAAAAGGACTAGACATTTTTACAACTAGCCAATGCCATGGTCACCTAATTTTTATGCTTATCTTTTTCATATTTTGACATGAAAGTCATTATTAAATTAATTCCCCTAGAATGTTCAAAAACTTATTAGATCTTAGACAAATCTTCACTTTCCATGGAAGTATTGTTGGTGCAAGGTATGCCTCAAGGTCCTTGTCACAGTAATGTCATTTGAGAGAAGGGGGATGTAAAAAACCTAATATATAATGTGCATTTAATTTTGGATGAACACTTAAAATTCTCTCAAATGACATATATTGATGGATTCCAATAATACCAAGCAACCTTTTTAGTTTAGAGTCTTAGAGAGATTAATCAGTGAAGTCTTGTCCTAGATTAAAATCTTATTTGGAGTCAAAACTTGGTGTAAACAAATAATTCAAACAAAAACACATGGTCCTCATTTTTATTTGAATAAATATGTGTTATGTTTCCCACATGAAATCATCAATTTTCCTTCTTCAAAATTCATCAAAAGTTTTGGAGTCATATCATCCACTTTGTCATAGTTATGCTGCCCAATTGAGTCTAGACCTTTACCAAAGTTGTTTAAGTCCTTCACTTATAATCTAAATTTATAATTTCACCTTTATAAGTTCATAGGTTTGATTTTTTAAGTGGATTCACCATTTTGACTAATTTTGAGGGAACTTAGGTTCAATTTTCCATTTGGGTTGAAGGTCATTTTAGACTCAAGATCATTATCACCACTTGATAGACTTAATCCATTTTGTGCTAAACACTTGCACTTTGATTATATGCACCACAACATTTTGAGTCAAGAAAAGTAGTGTTATGCTATCAAAATTGTGGGAAACTATCTTTGCCTTAGAGATTTTTTGAAACAAACTTTTTTGCCACACCTTTTGGGTAGTGTAGCATCATTATGCTACCCAAAACATTTCAAATATTGTTTCAAAGACCCTCTTGCATAGATTTCAATTTTTTCCTATATTTTTAGACCAATCCGAGTGTACTTTTTTGATATTTTTTCTAGCATAGTTATATCATTCACTTTTGTCTAGCTTATTTGTCAAAAGAACCAAGTTTTATACCATTATTTATGAGAAAATAAACTATCTCTAAAGTGCCTTTTGTTTCATACCTTATACCTAGTTGATCGAGTTCATGTCCAAGAATCAAATGTGTAGTGTTTGTTAGAAGTGTTTCAAATCTATTAGATTAAAAATTTCATCTATTTCAAAGTCTAGATTTTGACACTGTTTGGCCAAGAGTCCTAGCACATGCCTTGTTTGAGTCTAGATTTTGATGCCATGTTTGGCCAAAAGACTTAGCAACTTTTAAATTCCTAGATTAGATTGATTTGAAACACTTCAACCTTAGAGTTTGGCATTTGAATATTTGGTCCATTTACTTGCTTATCTTTGTGTGAACAATGAAATGTTAGATACTGCACACTAGCTTGTTTCCTCACAAATCTTTGCATAAACCTTCTGATCCTTTTGATGAATCTAGATCAAGTTAGAACATCATCTATTTTAGATATTATCCTTTTTAGATTTTGTATAACTCTTTGAAATTTTTTCTTAAAGCATTGACTATGGATCCCAACATGTATTCCTACACTCGTAGTGGACTCATGTATAATCTAGGGATTGGTAATATAGTTGCACAAGAAAGAATGGTGCAAGACCCCTACATGGATAATATTTATTATGAGATGGATTCTTATCCCTCTTATAATACTCAATTAGAGGCACAAAGCCAAGATCCCTTGGCTAACTATTTGGTTAACAAACTACCTTAATTAGAACAAGACCAAGAATAAACCGCACAATACCCATAGTGGATGAGTCAGTTCTTCAACAGTCATATTCTACTAATATGAATTCCACTTATGATCCATTTTTGTTTGAGTGACATTTGTTACAGAACAAATATGAGATTTTAATTAGAGCCATATAGGTAGGGGCCAAGTTTTTGGTATACTTCCCCCATGATAATTTACCAAGCCTAGTAAGAGTGCCCCACAATATCATTTATGGTTAATAGGCTTATTATAACAATCATATGGATCTAGTCCAAATAATGTATCAAGACCCTAATATAGCTAATCAAGTAAAAAACATCATGGAAGACCACTTTAACCAAATGTAGATAACATATCAAACCTACCTAAATCTAGCATGTAATTCCAATCAGATGAACATGATGAACAAACCTCTTATTGACTTAGTTCCTTCAACAGGAGTGTTGATAGAGTTAACTAGATAAGAGAACCCAAGTTATAACCCATTCATGAAAATTGCTTCAGTAGATAACTTGATGCATATGCCCATTATTGAAGAATTTCCTTTAGCCTCTATGTAGAATAGTGAGCCAAACATAGTGGACAATGTGCAAATAGCATCCAATCCCAATCAAAGTGGTACTAACACATAAACAACTATCCAAAAACATGTGCCTATAATTAATTCCTTGAGTGGATCATCATACTAGGGAGTGGGAGTTTCTACATCCCAACCTCAACTAGCTACTTCCTCAAGTGTCCAACCTATGGGATTAGGTAGTCAAACAATGGCCAATGTCATGCCACAATGACAAAATGTGATGATTCCTACTCCTCAACAAGTAATGAGTAGTATTCCATAACAATAGGCATAATATAGTGTACCAATACAATAGAGTACAAATATATTTCCACCTCAATCAGGGGAAACTAATGTTCCACCTTGCCAAGTAATGACAAACATACCTCTTTAGTTGCAGACTAATATGCCAATCCAAAGCCAAGCAATGACTAGTCAACAACATGCAAATATTGGTCAGTGATAAATACCAAATCTACAACCTATTTTCACTTCCCCATAGGGATTCATGTAACAAGGAGGCTCCCATGTTTCTCAAGTACCTACTAAACAAATATTGGTTCAAAATGTGCCATAAATTCAGAGACAGGGTCTTGGTCCACAAGTTCCCACTCAACAACAAGGTTTGATTAGTCAATTTTCAACCATAGTAGGTATAGTATATTTATATCCCTCTATCCCAACCACAAAATCCTCCAAGTCAAACCTTTATCATTAACCTAAACTAGAATATCACATAACCAAATGTACAATTTCAAGTACATCCTAATCCATGTATGCATATTCTTAGTTCATTCCCCAACTAAACCAATATCCCTTAATAGATATCTCCATCATACCCTAGTCAGATTTTCCCACTTGTGACCTCCCAACCATCTACCTAAACCAATACTCTCTCTCAAACCAATATTCCTTCTAGTTTCCTATCCCAAGAATTATAATAGATGAAGGATGCAATTGCTACCATTCAAGCTGGGAAATAGATAAAAAAAAATTCAAGTTGGATGACATGTGTTCTTATCCATTCAACATGGAGTATTTATAGATACCATTTCTTCTAGGATATGAACCACCAAAATTCAATAAATACAAAGGGAAAGGTGACCCTAAGGCTTATTTAACCAAATTGTTTGTCGCATGTCAACCAATGGCATATAGCAACATATACCTTTTTCTATTGTTTCCAAAGAGATTGGCTAGACAAGCCTTGGAATGGTTTTTAAATTTGCCCAAAAATTTAGTAACAAATTTTGATGATCTTTTTGATAAGTTTGTGCAGCGCTTTTCCTATAATCTCAAGCATGAGATTTCATTAGTAGACTTAATGCAAGCAAAACAAAAAGATAGTGAGAGTTTTGAAAGTTATCTATAGTGATGGAGAGCCCTTGCAAGTTGTTTCACCCATAGTTTACCAAATAAACAATTATCTACTATGTTTACCAAAAATTTGCATAGTGAGATAACATATCATCTAGAGCTATAATGTGCACATACATTCAAGGAAAACATCGACAAAGGCTTGTTGATTGAGTGCAATATTATAAATAAAGGGATCATCAAGATTAATTCAACCAATCAGAATCTAGGTACCAATCAAGGAAATGGTCAAAACCAACATCCAATGCAAGCAGAAGCATCGTAACTGGCAAAAGCCAATAACCAAGAAAGACCAAAGCAATTCAACCATAATAAGAATGTTGTAGGAAATGGAGTAACTGAATCACATCATGTCCAAATGGTAAAAACATCATTTTCACCACCTTTTCAACTTACTCCTACCCAAAAACCTCTCTAACCAATGTCTAAAGCACAATAACCAAGACCTACACAACAAACACAACAACCTTTACCATTACGAACCCCTCTATGCCTACACGCCATGTCTTTAGTGACCTAGGAGAACCTATTGAGTCTATATTTCACAAGCTTGCTACCACTAATTTGATTAGTTGGCCTATACCAAAACATTATCCACAAGGCATTCCTTATCTTGATTGGTACCATGAAAATGAATTATGTGACTATCACCAGGTCAATGGGCATAATCTACAAAGATGTGTCCAAATCAAGCATTTAATTAAAAATATGTTGGAAAATAGGGAGATAACATTAGATAATGGTGATTCCACTTCCAATCAAACTCTTGGGATTTATCAAAACCTCTTTCTTGGACATAATAATTAGTAATAGTAGAACAATCAGCAACAATAACAATAATGGCCAGTGTAGCAACAAAATCAATAGTATCAAAATCAAAGGCCAAACCAACAAAATCAGCAAAATCAATATCAAAACCCATAATGATAGAATAATGGATAAAACCAAGGTCAAAATAATAACAACTAGCAAACCTACCAGGCAGTTACACATGACTAAAAGAGGGTTATAATTCATATTATAGGGGGTATTGTTAATACCATCTCTATTAATCTTAGACCAAGCACTAATCAACCTAAACCATTGTTAAACAACAATATTGAGCCAAATTACATGGATAGTCCTTCTTTGACTTGGGAGTGCATACAAGCAAACCAGTAAACTAGGACTTCCCCTTTTAAACCTTATATCGACAACTCATCCTTGCCATGTGACCACATACGAGTGCACTGGTAACTAAGACTTGTCCTATCTGGTCCCACACCATTATCAACATTTATTAGCAATAATGGTCTAGTGTTTAATCTTGATTATGTAATCACAACTCAAAGGTTAAAGATTACTATACTAGGCCCATAACCATCTACCACTTTGCCTATCATCCAACCAACTGTTCAGCCTCAAAATAAGCCATTCACTACTAACCAAGACAAGAAGTTTGATATTATGAAACAATTCTAGAAGACACTAGCACAAATTTATATTTTAGATTTGCTACAAATGTTAATAATCTACAAGAACATCTCGAATGAGTTTTTGACCCAATCACTATTTCTAGTGACATATCCCCTAATAAATTTCAAGCTTTGGTTGGACACCTAGCTCCAGCTCAACAAGTCACATTCAATCAAAGTGATATGTCTTCCCTTGGCCCACTCCATAATAACCCATTATATATATAAGTTTATATAAAGTGGCATAAAGTGAAACATGTCCTTATAGATAATGGATCAGACCTCAACATAGTGTCTCTAAAGCTCATCAAGATTCTTGGGTACATAATGATAGATCTCCAACCAGAAACAATAACCATCAAAGCCTATGATAATCAAGAAAGAGAATCACAAAGAACCATTAGCTTACTAGTTATCATTGGGCGTTTGACCCATGATACACTTTGCCATGTGCTTGATCTTGAATTCTCATATAATATGCTTTTAGGTGGGCCTTAGTTACATGAGATTCATGCAATCCCATCAATGCTACACCAATGTATCAAGTTTTCCCACTCAAGGATGGAAGTGAATATTTCAAGATATTTAAACCCATATGAACACTACAATCATCTTGAGGCTAAATTTCAAAATGAAAATATTAGTACAACATGAATCCAAGTTCCAAGTAGGATAAATGCATAGATCCTAATACCTTAGATTACCTTTCCCACATGCCACCTCTTGAAGCTTCTAATCATTTCACTATTTTAGATAATGGATTGGGAGAGTATGTGACCCATGATACATTTCATATTTCCAATCTTCCTTACAATCCAAAAACCTTTGGGCAAGCTAAAGTCACCCCACATATGCATTGGAAATAAAAGAACAAAGATAAGGGATCTGTCACATTTGTACTAGCATCTGGCCTAGAATTTATCCCTCTTAAAAGGGGATGAATCATGGTTATATAATGACAACCAAGCTAATTGCTATAAAATTACAAAGTATCCTATTCCCAATAGGATCATGGAGCATCAAAATTATGAAGGAAGAGGCCTCAAACTAAATCAACAAGGAACCATCGAGCCAATTTCCATGATTAAGTATGAAAGACCTTATGGACTTGGATTTAAACCACCTGGGGGTGACCCCACATATCTTATTCAAACTCCATCACCACTGACTAGTGATGATGATGTCGATAGTGAATTAGAGTTTGATCATAGCCTCACCTTTGATGACTTAGCTAAAACTAACTTATTTGATAATAATGTTATTTTTACCCTTACCCTAGTCATTCATTACAACCCATTACCATTATATTGTCCCCAAATGATAGATTGGGACCAACAGGAATTCAATCTATCAATTGATGAGTTCTAAAATGATGAGGCATTTTGTGAATTCTTAGGCCTTAGAGACAACATTCCATTGGAAGATCACAAGTTAGTATTTTTAATTACATTGTATCTTGAAACCTATTTTAGAGAGTGGGTGAACAACCTTAGCCAAAAAAAATAAGTAAATTGAGGTCTCAAAGTGAAAACCTCTTTGAGGTGATTTTTGACTAGGGAAAAAGTAAAGATAAAGGCAAATCTAGTGGTGAAACCTATTTCAGGTGCCATTAGATGGGGATGTTCATTATTCTTCAAATTTAGACCAGGAGACCACCAATGATGAATTTGCCTATGGATCCAAGTTTAGTTTTTCACAAGTATTTGATCAAATTCTTTAATAATTTTTTACTACTTTGTCACATGGCTAGATCTCCCATTAGGGGACTCAGAGTCATCATGATTAGGATAATTTGAAGAGCAATTCCTAACAGAGGACCTTGACATAGTCTAATAGTTCAAGTCATTGCCTACTATCCTAGAAGATAGTTCAACCCTTCTAGTGGAAGATATAATAGAGGGGGACTCCATTAGACCTATAATAGATAAAATTAGGCATGCCCCTCACTGAGGAGGAACATGAAGTCTTTACAACTCTATTGAGAGAATTTGTAGATATCTTTGCATGGGCCTATTCTAACATGCCAGGTTTGGATCCCACCTTGGTTCTACACCAGTAAAACAAAATAGTAAAATAAAAGCTACATAAGATACATCCTCGCATTACTATATTGGTAAAGAAAGAGTTGGAAAAACTCTTAGAAGTAGGATGTATCTGATCCATTGACTACTCAGAATAGATCTCTAATGTGGTACCTATTAGTAAAAATCCTAAAGGGATCATAATCTGTACTAATATTTGAGACATCAACAAAGCTCGTCCTAAATATGATTTTCCATTGCCTAATATTGACATGATTTTCAAATCCACAACAGGTAATGAAATGTTTTCACTCATGGATGGCTTTTTAGGATACAACTAGATCATAATAGCACTAGAAGACCAACATAAAGCAATGTTCACCACTCTATGGGGAACATTTTGTTATTAAGTAATACCATTTGGCCTTAAGAATTCTGGAGATACATATCAAAGGGCCATGAATGTCATATTCCATGATATGATGTATGATATTGTTAAAGACTATGTTGATGACATATTAACAAAATCCAAAACTAGGGCCAACCATCCAACAGTGCTACCTAAGATATTTGAAAGATTATAGGAGTATAAAGTCAGACTCAATCCAAATAAATATGTGTTTAGTGTAGCCTCAGGGAAATTACTTGGCTTCATCATATCTCATAGAGGTATTGAAGTTGATCTAACTAAAGTATATGCTATAACCAAGATGCTAATACTAACCAATTTAAAGTAACTCTATATTTTTTAGGGTAAGATCCAATCAATATGATGTTTCATCTCTCAATTAGTAGAAAAGTTTCATCCATTTACACACCTTCTAAAGAAGGGAGTTGCATTTCACTATAATGATCAATTCTAAACAACTTTTCAACAACTCAAAAACTATCTTATTAATCTATCAATTTTATTACCTCCTATGCTAGGAAAGCCATTCTTATTATACCTATCAGCTACTGACCATACTTTGGAGGCACTCTTGGATTAACATGATGCTAATAGAAAAGAGCATGCCATATACTACCTAAGTCATATCTTGGTCACATATGAACATAACTATGCACCTATTGAAAAATCTTATATATCCATGGTCTTCATAGCTCAAAAATTGTGCCATTACATGTTGAATAATAAGACCATGGTCATTTCAAAATTAGATCCACTCAAGTATCTACTATCTAGAACAACTTTTCAAGTTAGAATGGCTAAATGGATCATGCTTCTCAGTGAGTTTGACATAGAGTATGTCAATCAGAAGGTAATCAAGGGACAAGTTCTTATAGATCAACTTGCTAAAGCACCTCTCATAAACACACAACCACTCACATTTCAATTTATTGATGAATCCATAATGATCATCATTAACACACCCCTTGAGGAGTAGCCCTATAATTTGTATTATGATGGTTCATTTAATGCACATAGATCAGGGACAGGCCTATTGTTTATTACACCATAGGGGGATCTAATCTCCAAATTATTCAGAATCAACTTTCCTTGTACAAACAACATGGCTGAGTATGAAGCACTTGTTACAAGACTTTAATAGGCAGTGCATTGAATATATCTCATCTCCAAGTTTATGGTAATTCTTAGTTAATCATCAATCGGGTCATAGATCCTTTTCATACCAAAGATATCAAGTTGGTTCCCTATAAATCCATGGTCGACACTCTTAAGCAACAAATTACCAACATTCAGTTTGAGCACATACCAAGGACTAGTAATAGAACTGTAGATGCCATGGCTATTATTGACTATTTGATTTGACAAATAGATAAAGCTAGAAAGTATCAGTTCCTCATCAAGAATTTGTTAGCACTAGCTCATAAACCTTCAACTGTTGCAATGATTTGTGACATTTTTGGTCCTAATTCTATCTAGTACCCAAAAACTTATAACTACCTTCATAACCAATTTATACCACCTAACCTATCTCAAAAACAAACCAAAGCATTCATTCATCATTCCACTCATTATACTCTACTTGGATCTACCCTTTACCATCATAGTTTTGATGAAACTCAACTTCATTGTTTAACTTTAGCAGAGTCTACACTAGCATTAAGAGAAGTTCATGAAGTGGTATATGATATCATTCTAACAAGGTTGTCCTATCCAAAAAGCTCTTGCATACTAGTTATTATTGATCCATGATAGATGCAGATACTGCTACATATGTAAATAAGTGTGAAAAATTTCAATGGCATGCTAATCTGATGCATGCCCCAACCAAAACTCTGAATCGGATGTTGATACCATGGCCATTTTCTACATGGGGACTTGACCTCATTAAGAATATCAACCCCACTTCATCTGATGTTCATAAACATATCCTTACCACCACTAAGTATTTCACTAAGTGGGTTGAAGTTATACCCCTCACTTATTTGACTGGAAAGCAAATTTCTAAATTCATCTTTAATCATCTCATTCACCACTATGGTATCCCCTCTAACATTATATCTGATAGTGGAGGATCATTCAAGAACAAGGATGTAGACTAGCTATGTACTAAATATAACATCACACAACATTTTTCTACAGCATATTACCCTCGAGGTAATGGCAAAGCTGAAGCATCAAACAAAACCATTATCAATATTCTCAAAAATATTATCAATGATGTCAATCATGATTGACACCTATAGATATTTCATACCCTTTGGTCATACCATACCAATCATTATACCCCCATAGGAGCCACTCCATACTTATTTATGGTATTGAAGCCATCATTCCCATTGAGGTTGAATTGCCTTCACTATGCATCTCTTTCAAGCATGTCCTAGATGATCATGCCTATCAAGTAGCTCACATGCAAGAGCTATACCTAATTGATGAGAAATGCATAGCTTCACTCAATAATCTTCAAAAATATTAGAACCAACTCAAAGGCCACTATAATCAGTGTGTTAAGTATAGAACATTTGAACTTGGTGATCTTGTTCTAATATAAAACTAAAATAATACCATAGCTGAGAAGAAGCATAAAGGAAAATTTAAACCAAATTAGATAGGGCCTTTCATCATTACTATATATTATAGATCAAGAGCATATAGGCTTGCCACCCTAGATGGAGATGAACTTCCTGAGTTGATGAATATTATTAATCTCAAGAGGTACTATGATTGAGCACTAATTTTTATTATCTATAAGGACTATTTTAGTTATGCCATTTTATCACTATTCTTATTTGTACAAATATCATCCTTATCCATCATCTTAGCTGTATTCACTTTTTTATTCTAACCTATCGGCCTAGTGTGTTCAAAATCCTAGCCCATTTGACCTTGATTTTTGCCATTCATTATGCATTTTTAGCATCAAGTTATATAATCAATTTCATCAATTAGTTCACATAATTTATATATAGATCATATGTTAGAGTAGTGTGATAGAAGTTTTAGTATTTGCATCCTTCGTTTTTTATTCCTTTCTTACCACCAGTCTTGTTACTAATTATAACTACCTTTGGGAAAATTAGTACCATTGATCCATGTTGTTGTGTCCTAGTTATAACTACCTATGGGAAAACTAGGGGCAACATTTGTTTATTAAGCCTTAATGTACCAACTTGCCACTTCTTATGTTGTACTATGCCTTTTTACCAAATATGCCTATTTTGTTTGAATTGATTGCTACACTAGTCAAATTCCTCTATTGTAGGGTAGAACTATAGTGACTAGATGTCCTACTCTAGGACTATGTAGGTAGTGCTCACTACTTGTCGAGGTCCACTCATTCACCCTTCCCACCACACTCTCATTGTTTTATGAGCAACCTAAGTTTGAATGCTCTCATCATTTTGTGAGCAACCTCAGCCACTCTCTCACCATTTTATGAGCAACCTTAGTTTAAATGCTCTCATCATTTTTTGAGATTGAACCATTTAGTGTCTCATCATTCTTGATTGAGTTGAGATACTCCAAAATAATTCCAAAAACATTTGAAAAAATTATTAGAAAAGAACAAAAATATTGACCACTTCTTTGCCTTAAGGATTCTAGGAACCCTTACTAAGTTACAAGCAAATCACTTGTCATTTAGTTTCCCCATCCTTTTTGGCCTTTTTCTCTCACACACTTGTCATTTTTCAAGGCCATTCCTATTATTTTATCACATCCATTCTATTCGTTTTCCTTAGTTATCACATTCTTCCCATTCTCTAGGCGAACAACATTTGGCCTAAAGTTTTTAATTGGATATTACATCTATGAAACTATGTAGGTAACATCTACTTGCTTAGTGCATATGGAGACAACTCAAACACCCCCTTCCTTTTCTTCTATTCCCCCATTTTATTCATTTATTAATTTTTCACCTATTTTCTAGGGGCAATGTTCATAGGGTTTATATTACATTGTATTTTTGTTTGTCTACTTATTTGTTTGCTTTCAACACTGTTGCCTTGATTTAGTTTATGTGTGTTCATTATGTGATTCCTTTCCAACACTTATACTTAATCCATCCATAATCATATTTTTACATCATCATCATCATCATGTTTTTTTATCATTGGTTCATTGTTTTTTATTGAGTATTGGATTATGGGAGTCAGTCCTTATGCATATTTTGATCAAGTCCTCATGATGTTAAACCATGATGCCTACCGACACATGTTATAATAAACCTTAGCTTCAAGAAGTTTATTCAACAATGGTGTCATCTCTTCAGCACCAACATCTTGATTCTATCCTAATCATATCCCAAATAGAGTAATTAAACATGAAAGAATTTCAATATTTATTAGTTTGGATGAGCATCTCCCTACTATTAGGTTGTTCCAATTCATCATTACCCTATGTGTTAAGTTCAAATCCTCCTCAACCAAGTTTATCATTTTTTTCCATAATCAAGGTTTAATTATTATAACTACTTATGGGTAAATCATTACATACCATCCCACCTGTATTTCTCAATGATTATAAATACCTTTGAGCAAATCATTATTTTTTCACCATTTTACTTCTTTTGCCCATACAAGGGATTTTTATTATCTTGTTTGTTTGTCCTAACTGGGATAGCTCCATCTTCTCAATGTTTATAACTACCTTTTTGCAAATCATTGTGTTATCATACCATGTTGTAACTATTAGGGTACAATGCTTATACCTGCCTATGGGTAAATCATTGCACACCATCCCACTTGCATTCTCAATGACTTTGACTACTTTTTTAATATCATTATGTTTTCACCCCATCATCCTTCCTTTCTTTGGTCCCCTCATTTTTCTTCTTTCTTTTTGAGGGATTGTTTGTCAACATACTTGTGCCAATCATTCCCTTGAGGGGGGCATCATACAGTTAGTTTATCATCATTGTAGTTGTAGCCATATAAGACCTTTTCATTCTTTGATAATATGTTACTCTTTTTATAGCTTTCAATGAATTCCCAAATAGGGGCAAACTATAGACACCTAAATCTGGCCACCAATGACCTCTAACCAGGCTTTTCACCAATTTCCACCTAAAATGCATAATTTGGCCTAAAAACTCTAAAATGCATTAAATAAAGTGAAATTGATATATTCAAGTGCTGATTTTGGCCAAAGTATCAATAAATGGGGTAATGTAATTTATGCGCCAGCTAACTTTGATCAGATAATTCTAAGTCAAAATGCTAATTTTACACCTAGGTACTCTATATTGCTCTTTCATATCAAATCTCTTGCACAAGACACATGCATTTTTTATTTATTGTCAGTAACATCCTAAATGGGATAATGGATCCAATGCATCTGACATCACCTTCCAATTCCAATCTAGTCAAATTTTCGACTAATAACATGACATTCTGATCAATTTGAGTAATTTGTGCACAAAGTGCTTAAACATGATTAAGAGATAATTAATCCAAATAAAGGCTTAATTAATAATTCCATGGAAACTTGTTGAATAATTTGTTTTGAAAATTAATATTTAATGTCTACATCATCAGGTGACCTCATTTCTTGAGAAGACATCCCTAGGCCATAAATGCCACAAATATCAAGAGTAATGCCCTCCATGCCTCATCAATGCCTTCCATGATGCCCTCCATGCCTCTTAATTTCCCATTATTCCAATTTCATGATGAGGATAATTATAATCTTAATTCTAAAAATTGAATTAATCCTCAACCACACATCTCAATCTCAGGATGGATAGTTTAGGTTGATTCTAGACATTCTAAAAAATCTATAAATAGAGAGGCTATGAACTTCATTTATAAGACATGATTATGAAAATTTATAATGTAGGATTACTTCTAAAAGATTCATGAAACTAGTGTTATCATGCCAAATTTATTCCAAGCTAAGCCAAGCCGCAAGCCAAAGGTGATAAGGAGAGATGGAGGTCGCCAAACTTCCAAGGATGAGGACTTCATGAGCACAAATTGAGCAAGCCGCTACAACAAGAAGTTTAGAGCATCTAAGGAAGGTAAAAGAGGGTTTATTTTTTTATTTTTTTGTTTTTTATTCATGTTTTTTAACTAATCTCTTCCTAGTGTCTAGGCCTAGAGATGTTATGCTAGTTAGTGTGTTTCTTTCATTTTGTTTTTATTTTGAAACTAACATGATAATAACCATACTCTCTTGAGTCAAATTTATAGTTTACAAGTTTGAGCCTTAAGAAGACTTTCTATATTCCCCAATATATCAGTTTGATCACTTTTTGTTTGATGTAACTTTGATGACTCTAGAATTGGAGCAATAGTTTGAGCAGGAGGATAGATCTCTAGAAAAAGAGGCATTAGTGGCCTTGGAGATAACTTACCAACTTGTATAAGGAAATTTTCAGCCTTGATTTATAATTCAAAACATTTAGGTAAATTATTACCTCCCATGGATTGGATCATGATAACCACATCTGAATTAAGAGCCTTCAGATAGTATAGAAAAGCATAGTTGGGTGTAGGCTTGATCACTGAAAGAATTATGTCCCAAGTCTTTTGGAATATGTAATTGAAATCTACCATGCATTCATGATTAAATATCTTAATTATTTTAAGCTGATCCACAAGTGAAAGATAATCACTTTTGTCTTCAAAATTTTTGCACAAAAGTTCTCTAAATTCATCCCAGTTATTGATTGATGCAAGATCTAAACCTTTGTACCACTGAAGTGCCTTCCCTTTGAAAGAAGTTTTCAACAACGTCATTACTACATTTTCCTACGTCACATGATGAAATAAAAAAATATTATAAATATCTAAAATATGTTCTATAGGATTCATTGGATTTTATCCTATAAAATAAGGAAGAGCCTTTACAGCAAAAACTAGAATATCATCCCATGGATTGAGATTTAGAGGACTACCACCATTGAATAAAACAAAATTTTGTCTTCTAGGAATTTCCATCTAAGGAATAATATTTAAAATAATATTTGGCCAAAAAATATTGTCTTGGATAGGAGGATTTTGTGTAATAGTAGGGGTAACAGAAGGTGTAGGATTTTGATTTGACTAAGAGGCTTTCTTCTTCTTTGCCGATTGGAAAGATAACTTAGAGAAATTTGTTTTTTTCCCTTTTGAAAAGGATCTTATGACAACTCTTGGTGGCATGAAAATTATACAAATCTCAAAATTAAAATATGTAAATGAATAATATACTCAAATACATTGATAATAATTCAAAAGTGTGAATAAGTAATCCCATCAGGTGTGTCAAAAATTGTTATCACTCTGGAATGCACCCTACTTGAAGCTGTGTAAAACATACCCTCACTCTAGCTAATAAAATTAGAAATTATTAGAGTGTGGGTGAATATATATTTATAATAACCTCTAGAGAGGGTTGGTTCCCTTTATATTTATCAATTAAATCTAATTTACTATGATTTTGGGATGAAAAGGTGAAGGGAAAACTTAAAGGAAATCTTATCTAATTAGGTGATGCACCTAAATTATTTATATCCTCTATTAGCTATTGAAATGACTTCACACATGTGAATCAATAAAATCAATATATTTCCCTTAAGCATAAATATTTAAAATTAAGGATTAATAGAACTTTGGATTACAAAATTCCTTTTTACCTCTTCAAATGACCTATAGAAGGTGAGATAGAAAGTAATAGGTGATGAATAGACCTTCCAAAAGGAGATATAATCTCAATGATATGATAATACATAATTAATTACACTCTATTATCTATCAAAACTCATATGCAAATTTAAAATATCCTTTATTGATGTATGGTCCAGATTACAATTTCTACTTCAACTCCAGGAATAATGAAAAAATGGCTTGAAAAATCCAATATATATGTCTCTAAACTTAATACAATCCCTAAGTGGAATTTAAAAGGGATAAGTGGTGGTATTTGTTAACTCAACTCAAGACAACTCATTTTAAAAAGTTTAAACAATTCAAAAATTCTTTAAACTCCACAAAATTTGCATGAAAAGCTTCAAACTTTGGCATAAGAATACTATGGTGGGCCCAAGTTTTACAAGTCAATATCTCTTGAATTAATGATGATACACAAATAATTGGGTGAATAACTCACTATTTAATACTTTTAATTGCTTGAAAGCTTTTAATTAACAAGATCATCAAGAATAGATGTGGCACTTGACAATTAGTCAATTGAAGTAAGACTAGTCAATCCCAAAATAGCCCTCCTTTGCATGAAAATGGACCTTGAAGATTTAAATGTGCATGAAATATCCATGTAATGACATAAAATTTTCATTTAAATCCATTTGGAACTCTTTTATGACCAATCCCAATGCCAAACTTTGACTTGACTTTTGAACAATTAGGCCAAGTAAGCCAATTAGGCCTATTAGCCAACTTGTGCACTTGGACACCATGAAAATTGAAAAAATAAGCCATGAAACCTACAAAAACTAAGAATTATACTTGTAAAACCTTTCTTCATCGTCAAATATGTGATTTTAATGCAAAAACCTTTGTCATTCAATCAACAATGTTGACTAGGCCAATTTTACTCCATTTTCTAGCAGACTGGCCATTTTGATTTAGCTAGTAGGGACAATTATAGGATTATTTATGATCATATTAATATTATAAGATTAATAAAAAGTCCTAATCTTTGATTTCCATTGATTATATTATATTTAATTTATTTGTACTTCATTATATATTTTTTTAATAAAAAAGTGATTTTTACCCTCATCTTTATAGATCCATGCATAAAATCTACATTTATGGAATCCTATATAAGTTTAATTTACATCTAAAAATGTTTTAGGTTGATCCATGGTGATTTTTTAATAAGAAAATCCACTTTTCTCAAAACTAGTTTTTTAGGGGTTTAGGAGGGTTTTAAAGTTGAATCTTCAAAGTGATAATTCATGAAGTAAAAACCTCCAAATCCTAAACCATTTATATTTATATTTATTTTATTTACCCCACTAACAACCCTAAAAATATTGGTCTCCCATGCAAAATATATGAAATTTTACCATGTAAATGAAATTTACTTGTGGGGTTTAGCTTGCATTCTAGGTTGCCGATGCTCTTAGTGATTGTTCATAAATCACAGACCCTTAAATGGTCTCAATTTTTATCAAATTTTAATTATATATATTTCATGAAAACATACTAATATTATTTAACCAAACTCCACAAATGGTGAATAAAATGAACACCTAAACAGGAGGCTTGGAAGGGTGCCTGAAACTACAAAAAGTGAAAAAAATCAATAAAATTAAAATATTTATTTATAAGATTCTCAAATCCTTAAAAAATAATTATGGGACCTATAACATTCTATTAAAACACTCTAAAAATAACTATTTCTTGAAAAGTCAAAAAATGCCTTTTTGGCCTAAGTGCCTATTTGCTTGCATAAGCTTGTATGATCTTGGTTTGCATAAAATTTGGATTTATTAAACTATTTAATGGGATTATTATGATTTTAAAACATCATTCCATTACTTTCAATCCTTTAATTTGGCTTAGAATCTTCTAAAGGACTTCAAAATGAAGCATGCTCCAATGGTGATCGTAAATGAGTAAAATGAGGTTTGAGATAAAACATAGATTATCTACACTCATATAATGGTAATTAAACTTATTAAAATGTTTATCCAACTCATTATGACCCTATGTATAAAATTTTAGGTCTTAACTCCACCTGGAGCTCCCAAAATCTTTAATTTTCCCTTAATTTTGATCTCTATGCATGGATTGTGTGCATTTTTTATTAAATTTTGGCATTTTTGAGCTGATTTAATGGTATATGTATGATATCAAAGTTAAAATCATCATTAATTATAATAATAGTCTTTTCCATAGTTTGTAAAACTCCTTATCCTTGTTTTCAAGCACAACAAAACCCTCAAACAATGCATTTAGGCTTCTAAATGATCATGTTTTCATGTTTTGAAGGTAATCTCATGTATTTTTAGATGTTTTCAAGGTGAAATCCACCTTAAAATGGCTCAAAAAATTCCTCAATAATCTTTAAAACACTCTATCCTCTTCTTCTTATCATGTTTAGACCTTGGAACAAGGCAATTATGCCTTCCCATGACTGAGCATACACTTTTGTAGATGTGTATTGGTTAGGTTTGAAAAATATTAAAGATAATTTCATCTTCAATATACATTTATAAATATTTAGATCAAAATAGGGTTCTTACCCATCTCCTTATAGCTATTTGACTTCTTTATGCAATGTTTTAGGCCTTTATACTGTGCACAGTCTGTACAATAGGTCTATACCACCTCCTTTAAAACTTGGAAATGCCACTTAGTAACTTTGATCAGGCTACTGATAGTGTGAGTTTCATTTATTTAAGATAGATGTAAAAATTATCCACCCTAAACCACCTTTTATTTGAGAGAAACCTTGAATTATGACTGAGTAGAAGATTGTGAGGGGCTAATATGGTTATAGGAGCAAGTTAGGTTGCCTTGATTATTCCATTTGATGTCCTTTATGATGTGTTATGAGTGTCAATGGACATGATGGTGACTTTCAAATAATACATTCCTTTTTAAGTGGTCAACCAACCCTTTAAGCATATTTGAAGCATTAATGGCCTTTTGACTATTACATCTTCTTGGTGACTACAAATGGCTCCTTAAGTGGCTTAGATCACTTGATTGAGCTGATTCTAAGTCATTAATGCTCCTTAATTATTCCTTGAAACCTAACATGCCTCCTTTTGCATGCATTACATGAATGTAAGCTTATTAATATGATAAACTCTATAATGATCACGTCCCTCTTAAACACTTGCTTTCATGCCTTCTCAGACTTTATAAGCCCTGTATACTAAGACTATAGGATACCTTCATGCATTTTGAAGTGAAAAGATTTTGAGAAAATCATGTTAATTCCTTAGTGAGGTTGGTGTTAAGAAACAAATTCCACTTAGAATATTTACGTGCTACTTTTCTTAACCCTTGTAGCCTCATTTCATACTTGTAGCCCTCAACACTATTATCATACAGACTTGTAGGTTTTGTCTAAGGCTGCAGGTGAAGAATTTTTTGTATAAAGACTAAACCCTACCCTTAAAAGTGTCTTATTTATACTTTATCTTAATTGCTTCATTTGAAGACAATCAATCACCAATACCTTCTAAAACATTCAAAACCCCAAGACATCATTGGCTGTGATTCCCTTCATGGATTTGTATGTCATCATTTAGTGTTGGCTATAGGTGGTTATATATACCTATAGGTCACTTTTAATGGCTTCTTTATACCTATCTCATCATGGCTGATGCATCAGATGCCACATCACTATGGCTTCCAAACCTTAGATTGAGGCATGCTTTCCTAAGTATCTTAGAATGTTTTATTGGTGACCAAACCCTTGACTGTAGATGATATTATACAATACCTATAGGTATACTTTGTTAGGTTTCTATAGGGTATCATTAATAGGGCCTTTTAAACTTGATCATCCATTGAGATAAAACACCTTAATGAAAAAAACTATCTTCATACAATTAGTCCCAATCCATTTTCACAGGCCTTGAAAACGTCATGATATGGATTAACTAAGCTTTGACTCTTGTCAAGCCTTTAAGATGATTTCATATTATTATAGGTAAGCATTATTACTTGTAATTTGTCTCTACTGAAATCATAATCACACCCTCCAAATGTCTTGTGTGGAATTAATTCACTATCACACTTACCTATGCATCTCATGATAATACCCTTTCAAGTCAAAATACATAAAGAAAATAAGAGATGTAGCTTTCAAAAGGGCATGTTGCTTGTTAGTAAGAAGTGTGTCTGAGACTTAAGCATATTATAGGTGCCCTTTTGGTTCCCCTTAGAAGATATTGATAGCTTGCAACCTTGTTCTGTTGAAACATTTCCCTAAGGAAAACCACTATCCTTATCACCTACTCCTTTTGATCATAGCCTTTGTATTAAGTACACTAACTATGTTTTCATACTTATTATCCCCTATACGGATTGAGAATAGGGCCCTTGTGTATTTAGTCAGGGTAAAAAAACATATCATGTCATTCAAGTCATCATACTATGTGGCTTCCTCATAAACATCTTATATCTTTATGGAGTAATCAAATTCTTGATGGAGACTCAACAAACCTACTTGACTATGTAATTCTCCTTCCAAGCTATAGGTATTGATTCTTTAGGTATACTATAGGCCACACTTAGTTGTATTTGATGTTTGATAGACCTATTCTCTTTTTTAGGCTCATGGTGACCTCAGATCAAACCCTTGACCTCTTTTAGCACTTTGATCCTCAATCTACTCCTGTGTGCCTTAAAAACCCATTCAATCCTCCATTTATAATGACATAGGCCTATAGGGAGTTTTTGGGGGATTATAGCTATCATTCATCTTCCTCTTGATGCTTTTGACCATTACATTAGTGCCCTTTAAACTCTTGTCTGAGGGTATCCTTTCTATACACTTATTAATGTTTATAGGGTTCCAAAACATTTTATAAGCTCTTTTGATAACCAATCCCTTATCACTGCTAGTGTGGTCCATACAGTGGCCTATAAGATGTCCTTTTAGGTATTGTAAGAAGCATTTTCCATTTTCCTTCACTCATAGTTACATTACCTTTAGAGAACCATGCCTTACTCAAAACTGCTGAAAAATCCCAAACTCTAGGCTTATAGACTTTACTCCTCTTCTATGACTCTTGGCTATGGTTTGCATTATAGAATTGGTTGTAGGTGGACCCTTTTGACTGTGTTAGATGCCCTACTTTGGCCTACAAACCTCTTGATCATGTTTACCATTGGCTTCTTGACTAGACTCATGGGATAGAGGTGGATGTTAGGAGTGAGTGGAGATGGGATGAAGGGTGATAGGGATAAAATAAGGTGGAAAGATGAGGGAATCATGAAAAGAGGGTGAAAATGAAGTGAAAAATCAATAAAAAGGTAGACTATGACAGTGTTATGAAGTGAGTGAGGTGGAGGTGGGGAACAAGCACCTGGATGCATGCTAATACCAAGGTAAGGAAATAAATTCAAACAAGGACTCAACATCATCACATCATCATAATTTGGATACCATTGAAAGAGTGCAAGGAGGTGAAAATTGAATCATAGTCTTCCTCAAAAACCTTAAAATATACACAAATTCCTTAAAGAATGCTAAATAGGCCTTTTAAGCACTTTGAAAGCATAAGATGACATCTTGGACATAGAACTTGAATAATCTCTATGAATTATGCATTGAAACCATACAAAATTTATGAAAACCCTGTAAATATGAATTCTTGAAAATTTGAGACTGCCTCCTCTTTATACTATATAAATTCTCCTTTCAAGCTTGCCAACACTGGAGATTGATTGACTAAGTTTGAAACCTTTTATTGACCTTAAATTAGATGAAAAACACCTTAAAAAATCCATGGAAAGGTAGAGAAAGTCCTAAAGTTTCTTTAATAAATTGAATTCCATGAAACTCTACCCAGGTGAGGAGAAATTGGATAAAAATAGTGACCTTTATGGTTTTTAGGCAAAAAAAATGACATAACTTCAATGATATGGTTCATGATCCTAGAGAATCTGATTGAGAAACTACTTAGACCATCAGTAATCCCTATGAGTCTACTTTCTTCACCCAAAAAATTGAGAGTTATACCCTCCTCTAGTAGACTGTACCATCTGAAAACATACAGGTAGGTCTCTTTGTGCCAACAAAGAAAGTACCAAAAAAGGACTAGTTTAGGGCCTATATGGCCATAAATTTCCATGAAACTCTTTTTGAATCCTAAAAATGCCCTGATAATTATCTCCCCTACCCTATATTATATTAAAACTGTATGGATTATGTACTTCTCTTGCAAAATAGGTGAAAAAAGAGTCTCTGCTTGCCTTTATAAGATAAACAAAGCTTTCCACCACTTGGTAAAGAATATTTGAGAAATATTTCATGGAAATCATGTAAAATTATACTTTTACATGTTTTAAAATTGCAAATTTGTCACGTGGGAGCTATTTTAGGGCCTTTTTGGCTTATCTAAGATATCAAATGACCTTTTCATGACTTGAACTTTTAGACTTAGGCTATGTTCACCCTTTTAAATGCTTTAAAATCTATTTTGAGATAATTTAATGAATTTTTAAACCATTTTTTACACTTTTTAAACTATTTTTTCACATTTTTTACCAAAATTTGCAGTTTTAGACTATAATTCACCAATTTGACCACCTGCAAAGGGGCAAGGACTAGATTTTGGAAAGTTTCATCTAATAAGGTACTAATTTGACCTTGACAGACCAAATTACTAATAGATAGGTGAAATAACCTATTATTAAGATGTTTTGAAGGTTATTTTGATCATAATTCTAAAGGTTGATTGAAATTTGCTAAATAATTTGGATATTCATAAGAATTTATGCAAAATTTAATCATTGGGACCTTGATTCTAATAGATCTAGGCATTTAAAAACATAACTAATTTAATTCATTTGGATTTATGTAGACTATTGTGTATATTTATGCTTAAAGTTGTTTTGAAATGTTTAATCACTCTCAAGTTGTTAAATTAGACATGAACATGCTTTGGAATGTTGGTTTAACATTAATCTTTACAAGGTAATGTGAAAGATTAATGAAATTTGTGTAGGTATTGAAACTTTTGAGGTTTTAATGCTTGGATCCTCAAATATCAAAGTAAATCTACTTGATCTAAGGCTTTTCTATGAAAATACTAAGTGATCTTTGTATTATTTGTCACTTGTAAATATTTCTTAAAGTTCCTTTGCTCTTAATACATGTTTTACAACTTGAAGTTACTTAGGATTATAACCAAGTCTCAAACTAAACCCACAGTCCCTTTAACATCCTTATAAATCCATAGAAAGGATAGAGTAGACAAAGGTAGACATAGGAAGTCCATGACCCAACCACATTCCCCATCTAACCAAAATTTGCAACCTCTCCTACTAATCATGGCATGGTTAGCTGGTTCATCCATCAATGCCCCTAGACCCCTACATAATTTGCTAAGGAACTTGGAAAAGTATTTGTCTCTCTTTACCCCCACCAATAGAGTAACCACTGAAGAGCATGTTAAGTCATTTAAATCATCTTTAAGGCTACTTAATGTGATCTATGAGCATGTGGCTTGTCACCTTTTTCCCTTTACCTTTAGAGATGTAACTTATGATTGGTTCTTCAACTTTTTAAGAGATTCCATCATGAGATGGGGTCAATTTGATGATACTTTTATTGCCCGAATTGGTAGGTTAGTAATCTTGAGAGTTATGTATCAAGAATTCACTACCCTCAAAAGAGACATAAAGGAACCAATAAAGACATTCAATGCTAGGTTATAAAATATGTATACCTTGACATCCCCACCATACAATTTGATAGATGATTTAGCTTTATAAATATATAATAATGCCTTAGACCCAATGATATTTGTCTTCCTGATAAGGGCCTTGAATATTGACATGTTTATTTTAGTATATGTTGAAAACATCCATATTGATGAGCAAATACACCCATAGAGGCATCCCACCTTTGTTATACCAAATGTTGATCCAACAATGCCTACTCTAAATTTTATACCTAACATGAATCAAAACATGTCTGCATTAAACCAACTAGCTATAATCAACCAGTTATCATTGAGCCACATTTCACCCAGCTAATAGTTGGGATTTTTCAACCAAGCAAATGTTGGAGCACATACCTAGAATAACACCATTCAAATAATGGTATTTGTAAACAACACCAACATCCAAAATACAATCCAAAACAAGATCTCAAACCCTTCAAAGGGAGAATTAGATTCAATATAAATAATTGTTTAGAACCTCATTAATGATTTCTTGGATCTCAAAAAATAGATGGAAAATATTGGTAAGAGTTTCAATAGAAATTATAACTTCCAAATATATAACAGACCTTTCAATAGGTCTTATAATAATATCAAGACCCCTTTTAATAAGTTGTCAAAGATTAACATTTAAGAGACGGCCTTGCCCAATGTGTTGAGTCCATAATATAGATAGACATGAAGAGCTAGACGGCGTTGAGTTTTACCATGCATTTGAAGCCATTCAGAGCCAAATGGAGGGATTTAAAATAAATCCTACTAATCAAAATAATTCTAAAGTCTCTAGTAATACTAATGATGCCTCTAGAGCTCTATAAATAGTCCTCATTGTTGAGACCTATGACTTTCCCAATCAAGATGAAAATATACCTGAAGACAATGTTGAGGAAATACATGTTTTACAAAAATACCACAGGAGTAACTATTCCTTGAGAATTAAAGGTTATAACCCACCTCTAATAACTTCCACTCTACCTAATAAACCAAGTACACCTCTTGATGGGAGGATAGATAATAATCCTCTACACCTTAGATTCAAGGAGATTCATCCACCAATAGAGGCTCCTTACACAATTTCAAAGGGTGGATACAACATAGTGGAATACATGAATAATATCAATATAAACATAACTTTGCATGAGCTCACCCAAGTCACTGAATAACTTAATTTTTTTCTAAAATCATTGAATGAAAATATTAGCTCTAGCAAAGCTAAACAGGCTCATGCAAATGTGGTAATATATAAGAGTAAGCATGAATTTCCATAATTTATGTTGACTATAAGAACTTTTGGTAAGAATATTCATAATTTCTTAATTGATTCTAGTGATTTAACTAAAATTATGCCTTTAATAATCTATGAAAAACTAGGATTAAATCTAGTCAAATCAGAGAAGGTAGGGGTAAAATTAGACAAGTCAAGAGTGAAAGTGGTAGGCAAATTATTGAATATCCAAATGTATCTCACCTAGGAACCTTAAATCCAATAGTTCATCGATATTCAATTCATTGGCATACCTGAGGCTTATAGATTACTATTGAGTTATGATTATACTAAATCCTTGAATGGATACATATCCACTAACTATTCTTACATGTGGCTACATTGGCATAAAATTCCTAATCAGATTAGGATTGATCAAGGGACCAAAATGAAATACATTATCACTGATTATAATTCCAAGAATGAAAAGGTAGATTACCAATCCTCTAACTTGGGTGTTTCCACTTCAGAAACCATTAATTTTTTTGTAAATGACAAGGTGAAAGAAGAAAACAAAGGTCCCTGGGAGTTGCACTTTGATGGTGCATAAGATAAGCAAGGTTCTACCATCAAAATTGTTCTAACAAATCCTGAAGGAAAATAGTATCTAGATTCTTATAGATTACAGTTTAGTTGTACTAATAATTTAGTAGAATATGAAGCTCTTATTTTAGGACTTCAATTTTTAATTAAATATAAGGTAAAGGAACTGTTAGTCTATGGTGATTCAAAATTAATTTTTAATTAGGTTAGAAATGGCTATCAATGCAAGCTTTCTTATCTAAGTAAGTATAAATTTAGAGTTTGGGATTTAATTTAGTACTTTGACTCATTCAATATCGTTTCCTTTCCTAGGGAGAAAAACTAATTGGTAGATGCTCTAGCTTCAACAACAACAAAAATGATGTCTCCAAAACCTTTGAAATTGTAATAATTTGTTGTGGAAATAATTTCATCCCCCTCTATGCTAGACAACATCAATCACTTCCAAGTTTTTGAGGATGACAAATAGATAATTAACTTCCTTTGCAGTCCTATCATATTCGAATCTCACATCATTGATGAATAGGATGAAAGTCTTGTAGAAAGTTCAAATGATAAGGATGATGGAGTGATCTATCTCAAGAAGAACCATATCTTGAAGGGCATGATCTCATTGGAAAGAATTTTTGACCTGGATAAGCAAAGAACTAAAGATAAACAACCCAAGGTGAGCGAAAAGGACTATAAACAAGTCAACTTGGGAAGTCTTGAGAATGAGCAAAGTGTTAACATTGGATTAGTTTTCACCAATGAATAGATAAAGGAAGATACTAATCTTGTAACCAATTTTAAATGCCATTGTTTTATCATATGATGACCTTGAGATATTTGATACTAGTAAGATTACTCACACTATCCCCTTGAAAGAATCTTGAAAACATTTTAAGCAAAGACAAAGACCAATGAATCTAGTTTTGACACCTTTGATTTATAAATAAGTGAATAAATTACTAGATGAAAGGATAATCTTTCCCATAAGGTACTCAACATGGGTTTCCAATCTTATGCTAGTTCAAAATAAGAATAGCTAAATCAGACTTTGTGTTGATTTTGAAAACTTGAGCAGATCCTCTAAGAAATATATTTATCCCTTGCCATCTATGGATGAGATCATTTAGTTTGTAAGTGGTTCTAGAATGATGTCATTTCTTGATGGTTTTTAAGGTTATAACCAAGTCCTAGTGAACAATAATGATAGAATGAAAACTACCTTCACCACTAAGTGGGAAAGGTTTGTATACAAATGAATGCCATTCAAACTAATCAATGTAAGAGCAAATTTCCAATGAGCAATGGATCACACCTTCCATATATTAATTGGTAAGTTCACCATTATATAAATGGATGATCTAATAGTTTTTCTTAAAAATAGGGGAGATGACATGATGCATTTGGAACAAGTGTTGGAGAAGTGTAGGAGGCATGGAATTTATTTAGACCCCAAGAAAAGTATCTTATGTGTAACTAAAGTCAAACTTCTATGGCATGTAATCATCCATGAAGGTATGACTATTGACCCCGATAGGATAAATTCAATTTCAAAGGTAGAAGCCCCTAATAGCAAAAAAGAGTTGAACCCTTTCTTTGCTAAAATTAATAGTGTAAGAAAATTTATCTCTAGTTTTCAAAAATTCTAATACCACTCAATGCCATGCTGAAGAAAGATACAAAGATAGAATGGATTGTTAAAGCAAAGAAGGCATTTCTAGACATCAAGGATGTTATTTTTCAATCTCTTGTTTTGATAAGCCCTAATTTTAGCAAAGATTTTATTTATACTTTTTTGATTTTGACCACACTATTATTTTTGTCTTAACATAGAAAGAGGATGATAAAAAGCACCCCATAACCTTCATGAGCACCAATCTAAATAATGCAGAGCTTAACAATCCTATTCTAGATAAGCAAGACTACACTTTGGTGAAGGATATCAAGAGGTTCAGACACTACATCCTGAGAAACAAGATGTATGCCATAGTGTTAGATCTGGCTATCAAACTGATGTTGGGATAGAATGAACTTGGAGAATGAAGAGGGAAGTGGATGACCAAAATTAAATAATATGACTTAGAGATAAAATCTACTAAGTTGGTTAGAGGTCAAGGTCAAGTCTAACTTATTGAAAATACTGATCCATACATTAATGTTTTACAGGTGGAAGTAGATCAAGTGCCTAGTAGAGATTGGTACAAACATTTTGTTTGCTATTTATTGTATAGAGTGTGTCTCCCACACCTTAAAAAGGAATAAAAAGGGCCCTTAGGTTGAGATCATCTCATTTATGATCAAAAGAGGATTCCTCTATAGAAAAAATATGAGGGGATCTATTTAAGGTGTGTTTCTAAAATTGAAACCATAGAGATCATGAAAATTTTCCATTACAAACTAGGAAGTGGTCACCCTTTAGGGAATACCATAACACACAAGATATTGAGAGCTAGTTACTAATAGCCAAATATATTCAAATATGCCCCTACTCATGTGTGAACATGTTACCAATGTCAAGTGTTTGATTGATATGAGACAAAGGTAGCCATGCATTTGCAACCAATGATTAAAGTGAAGCCATTAATGAATTGGGGCCTCAACTTCATAGGAGTGATCGATCTAAACTCCTCATCTAGACATAAGTTTGTACTCACCGCTATAGATATTACACCAAGTGGACTAAAGTAGTGGCCACCAAGAATAGTAAAATCATTAACATCATAAAATTCCTAGAAGATAAACTCATTACTCATTTTGGGATGCCCCTATCTCTAGTATGTGATAATGGCCTAGCCTTTTCCTTAGTTGACTTCACCAAATGGGTGTATGACAATGAAATAGTCATCAAGTTTGCTTCAAACTACTACCCTTAGGGTAATGGAGTTATAGAATCCACCAGTAAAAACTTGATGAATGCCATCAAGAAGTTTATAGAAGAAAAACCTAGAGAATGGCAATCCTTATTAAAGTATGCTTTATGGGAAGATGGACAAGATACAAACAAGCACTCAAGATGTCCCCATTCTTACTAGTCTATGAGTAGTAACCTACTTTTTTATCATGTTGAAGTTGCCAATTGATTATTTTATGTCCAAGTACATGGAAGATGATGAAAGAGTGCAGTCCCAAATATTGAACATCATCTAAATGAAAGATACCAAAGATGAAGCATTGAAGAATTTTAGCAAACATCATGATATTGTTAAGATATGGTTTAACAAATGAGCCAAAGTTAAAGCATTTTAAATATCAGACTTGGTCTTACTATGGGAAAAGGCCCATGAGAAAAAGGACAACATGACAAGTTCACTCCTCTCTAGATTGGACCATATCAAATGGCAAAAATATTGGGTGAAAATGCATTCAAACTCAAAGATCTAGAAGGGAATGACTTAGCCTTGCCAGTTAATGGGCAATACATAAATCATTATTTCTTTGCTATTATATCAAAAAATTTAGAAGGATAGTAATCTTGTTTATAGTTAGAGTAGGTATGAATAGATTAGTTTACTTTCTTGCTTTGCTTTCCTATTGTTTCCTTCCTTGTTTTTATTTTTTGTTGTTCCCTTTCTTGCTTTACTTTCCTATTGTGTTGTGTTTATTTCCTATTGTGTGTTTTAGCTTAATAATAAGTCCTTTGGATAAGAATTTAATGGATCAATATATGTTAATATGTTCCTTAAAATGGGAAGAAGGGATTGTTGGTCTTAAACATTGGTTATCCAAATTTTAGAAACCTCTACCAGTGTTCCAATTTAAAAAAACTAGGTGGGGTTGATTAGAAGTTAGTTTTATCATGAAAATCCTAAGTCATTTTAAGGTTGTAATATAGATTATATGAATAAGCATTCATTTGAATAATATTTTGAATCTATGTGGACCATCGTGCTATCACTTAAATTCAACAAATAAATTACTAGGGTAGGAATTCATATCTGAAAGTGAATAAAATCCAGACTATGTCTTGATAAAATCCTTACACCTAGCTAATTCTATTTCCCAACCATTATTGTTTATGAATGTAGGTATTAAAAAAAATGATACACCAATGAAGTGAAATAATAAACTACCTTCATATTCCATGAATGGTGATTTAGGCAATCTCTACCAAGGCTATGGATGCTTAGATAGCAGTAGAGCAAGGCCCAGAGTGGAACCAAAGATATCTCTGTTAGGGCTCTGGATGCCTGGCTAATAGTATAGCAATGCCTAAGCCATCCCTAAATAAGCAAAACACAATAATATGAAATCTAAATAATGCATAATTCTTTTCATGTTTGATGTCCTGAAGCTTGAAAGTTATCATTTTTGAACCCAATAGTAATCGTTAATTAACCCCAAAGCACACACATAGTATGATTGTCTACAAGGTTTAAACTTTATTTCTAGCTTGTGGGTTTTCATTAGTTCTAAAAAGAAGTTTTGATACTAACTAAAGATCACAATGAGATAACTAGTTTTTGATCCATCTTTGAACAGAAGATCTAGATTTTAAGATTATGCAATGTTTTTCCATAGAGGTTACCATTTTTTTATGATCAACTACCCTTATTCCTAGAATGGAACCCTCATTTCGTATTTTTCAAAATTATCCAAGATACTTAGCATATTAAATAATTTGACTGCATGGCCTTGATTCAATATACCATTACTTATGCTCCTATAATTTCTAGTTGGTCATTCATTTCACAATAATGATTGATGCTTAGGAATATTTTAATTATTGTATGTCTCTTCAATTTTTCATTCAATAATGAATCATTAACCATTAACACTTTAAGAATGTGCAGATAGGATTTGACTAAGAAATACAACCTAGATTTCTAATGGACATGAGAAGCTTTGTTAGATCTTACTAAACTAATATTATGTTGTGTTTAATCATTTAGTTACAAATTTCTATGTTTAAAATTATTTAAATATAGATTTAAAAAGGGTTATGACATCTTCAAAAAACTAACTTAGCTTCTTGTTTGACCTCACAAGACATCAAAGTTAAAGCTATCATTTGTGATGCCTCATGGGATGTCAAATCTTGGACTCCAACTCAAAAGGATAGGTGTCCATCTCATCAAGATTAATGATGCCTCAGAGATTTACCACATCCCAAGTAAGACACCTAGAGAAAATCTATGAAGTTTTCAAGCCACATGGCATTATATAAAGAACTTGTGAAGGAGCTAGCCATTAGAACTCAAATCTCAGGGATATGTGTCACAATATTATCCCCCGTGAGTAATCCCATTCAATATAAGCTACCACACATCCCTCATGTATCCCACTTTAATCTAGATCCCATTATATGCTTCCACATGTCTAAAGAATGACCAAATAGACTTGAGAAACCCTCCATGGTGATGCATGTCCCTCGAAGATTCATCCAAGATTAACACACGTCTACATCACATTACATCCATCTAAATCTTACAATATCTTGTAAGGTACACATATGGGTTGCCCCAAGCTATCCAATCAAGTCCTGATGGTTGATAGTTGTCTAAGGTTCCTTCTGAGAGTGATACCTAGAAGAATAATGAACAAAATCCTATGAAAATGATTCATGTCCCCTTTGGACCCATGTGTCATTCTCATGAATTTGTATTCCAAGATTAACTAGATCATATTTGAGAAGGATGTGTGTCTCCACCTAAGCCATGAAATTAGTACCAAGTTATCGCGAACTATCCAAAATCCTTTTGAAGGTGACATTGGCAAAAAATAGCTCTAATTTATTATGAGAGTGACATGTGGCACTCCCACAACCAATCAAAACTAAAAGTCCACCCAAGAGCTCACCATGAATTAAAATATGACATGTGGTAGGAAAAAATGAGTCACCATACTAAGCTACATTTTAAGAGCCCATAAGGCAATCAAAATATGCCATGTGTCCAAAATTTGAGGTGAATAAGTATCTTAGTCACATTCAAGCCTTGTGAGTACCTAACTAGATCTAAGGTAGCAGCCACATATCAAAAGGTGGCAATCTTTATCTTTAAAGCTAAAATTGATTGTGGATCAAATTCAAATTAGAACTAGATTTGAATTCTAATGCAATTAAATTCCAAAAATTAATAGTTCAAAGTTAATGAGCGTTCCATTAATACAATATGAACCATAATCACCATTTACATTTCATTAATCAAATAAATATTTCAAAAATGACCAAACTTGGATATTTTTACCCATATTTACATTTAAAGCTATATACATTTGCTTTATTTTCTATCTACATTCTCTCAGTATGACAAAGCTTAAACTATCCATAGATTTCACCCTAACTACCATAATTGGAGATCAAAAGTTGTAGAGATATATAGAAGGATATTGGTTTCTATAAGGATATTTTAGAGATGACACAAACATGTCCCTCCACTCCAAGTAAGAACATTTCCTTTGGAAATGATGACTTATTATTCTAGTATGGTAATTTAATTGATTTGAAGGACACAAAATTTATCCCCATGGCCATAACATCAGGGGACATGCATTACAACAACATTTAATTTAATATATAAGAATATAGAGTAGTTGATGAGGCTAAGATAATACATTGAATAATTCAATTAGCTTCAGACATCCTCACCATTAATGTTATTAGTCTTCACAAGGCCACAACTAAACTAGAGGTCTTATCATGCATAAACCTAGTCTATAGAATCCTCAAGAGGCTAAGATGTGAGGATAGGTTACTAAAATAAATGAACCAAGGGCTCCTAATCACCTTCATAGTATGGCCAAGCTTTGAAAATTATTATGACCTTCCTTCCCCACAAATACACTATAACCAAAGTAAAATCAACAACTGGTATGAGGTACACTCTTTAGAAAAGATCTTGGCTACTTAGGTACCTAACCCAATAAGAGCCATTCTCATGGATGAACAAGGGAACATACATATCCATCAATTTAAAAAAGGGTTTAGGATTGGCCTTGTTCTCCTCAATAGGGTATTAGGCAATCCACATATCAGCTACATGGACATAAGGACCCTTCCATTACTATAGATCATCTTGGAAGATCAATATATTCCCCCACTTTGGTAAATCATTATCAACAATTTGATATACATGATGAATGACACTTTAAAGAATGGTTCATATTCTTCATGATGAGTTATTTGTTAGATAGTATCTATGTAACTACCCAACTAGGCTAGAATTCATGGTCTCTTAAGTAAGATGAAGTTGTGCCCTAGTTATTCTCTGTAATGCACATTCACTACTTTAGATGCAACATAAAGGTGATTGTAAAAGACTTATACCCCATTATCTATAAATCAATAACTAAGTGTGAGATGTCAAGGGTTCCCATGAAGGTTAGATAGACATTAAGAGATATGGGCAGCTACTAGTTATACCCTAATTTCATGGTCATCTAAGTAGAGGGAGTAATGGTATCTCCTCTTAGGTTACAAAGATATGTGCCTATGAAGCTAGACAAGAAAGAGATGGATTATCAAATTCTACATGGATTTGATGGTATCTTCAAAAACAAAAATAAGACACTCCCCCACAATACTCCTTATAAGTTAGGGAGGACTAAAATCATAAAATGGTACGACATCATTATGAATTGAAGGCATAGCGACTCATACCTATTGCCCAAATATGACTTATGAGTATGGTACCCCAATAATGTTATCACCAAGCACATGTTTAAGTTCAAGAAGGATGTATCAATGGAGTATAAGCATTAAGAATAAGTGCATGCATTTATTTACTGAGATCATATGAATGATAAGATGGTTCTAATGAATGTATTTAGGAAGAACATAAAGCTTGAAATGAGATTAGATAGAGAGAAGTTGAAAGGAGACATTGTAAGGCATAAACCACCACCAACACATGAAAGCATGTTTGATGTAGATTATGAAGAAAGATAAGAAGAGAAATAAGAAGAAAATGTTCCTCTCATTAGAAATAGACCATACAAACCTCCACTATAATCCACTTCTAGTAGTTAGGGTATACCTCCAAGCTTCAATCAAGGAGGATCTAGTAGCCAACTTGACCCCTCCCAAGGTCGTACATTTGTCTTTGCATCTACTATGAGAACTTCCCTAGAGATCCTAAATCAACTTAACCCTAATGTCATTGATCTTGAATAATTGCATCAAGGCATTAAGATATCTATGCACGAAATGTAGGCCCTATTAGGGAGGAATATTGAAAAATTTTACAAAAGAAAGAAGGATCCCAAGACTACCATGTGAGGATCAATACCTTTTCCATCAGCTTCTCAAGATACTACTACTACTACCACTAGCACATCCTAGGACCTTAATGTAAGTACTTTCCCATTACCTATTTTCATAATTTTAGCTACTTCTACATTTCTCCCATATCAATAAGCACTTCCACTATAGCTACCACCACTCAATCCTCAATTGACATTAACATGAGCTAATCTAGTGATTCATTTAGATTTAACATTCTCTCAGTTCATTTCCCATGCCACTGCAAACATTTCATCTTCATTATCCTACCAAATCACTAGTGCTAGCTAGGCTATGGGTTTCATTCCTTCCCAAGCAACCACTACTAGTGCATCACTTGCCCTTGGCTCCCTTTAATCTATTAGGAAATTGAGGCCCATCTCAAAATTATTCCCCCATAAAAATCCATTAAATATTACCACATATACTAAAGTGAGTGTGCCTTCAAAGTTTCCTATATTCATTCTTGACATGGGCCCTAGTAAATCTCTATTTGACACACTCAGGCATCTAGACCCAATGAACTGATACATACCTGTTATATCATTGGCATCTTCCTCAACCCATGTACTTCCATTGTAGCCACCTCCCATAAATCCAACATCTATTTCTTACCCAAATTGGGCTAGAGATATCATACATGTAACAAGGCAAGAGAGGCCTTGGATAGTCCTCTATACTCCTCAAGTTGGGATGATATTTAATGCTACCATAGGCATGATGAAAAGGGTGGTGAGAAGGTAGGTAGATTAGCCATATTCAAGCTTAGTTTTGGTCCATGAGAGTGAAGAGTCCCTCTTTTATTTGAAAAGGAAGAGAAAGGTCATCCATAGAGAGGTGAATGAACATGCAAAGGACCTTATGTCTATAGTTCAAGCTTAGGCAGAATCTATAATAGCCTTGATGAAGGGGATGCAACAAGAGTTTAAAAGGTTGAAGGAGTAAGCACTACCCATTATGCTAGAAGGCACTTTAATTTAAATAATAAACATTTTCATTAATGTCTTCAACTTATATAAAGTCATGAAGAAGAGGCAGGAAGATGGGAGCCTACAATCCAAGGTGGTCATTAAACTTGACTAGAAACTTGCACTCTATGATGCCAAGTTGGAAAAATTGTCTAGAGTTGAAATAATTAATAAGCTCTCAGACCTCAAGGTTTTTCTACTTAAGGATATCATTCCTATATAGACCATCCTAATGAATATGAGAAGAATATTGAAGAAATAGCTAGATCAGGTCAAGGATGCAACTACATCCTTAGAAAAGCATTGAATTCAAGATTGCCCTCTTATTGAAGTATGCCATGGTTACAAGGGTGACCAAACCTAATGGCACCTTCATGGATAATCAAGAATTTAGGGCCCAGATGAAGGTGTTTATTTCCAAGTTCTAGTAAGATATTTATAGTGAAAAGATAACTATCGAGGTGATAAGTATTGTGATATTTTCCAACTAGAGGCTAGAGAAAGTAAACACCATTAAGTAAGTACTAAGGCCTATAACTGAAGAACATGACAGGCTAATTTGGGAGATATTTGACTTATTTCTACCCATGATCCTAGACTTCACCCAGATTGACAAAGATTACTTGGCATACATAAAAGTGTGGACAAAAGAAGAGGCAAATAATAAACAAAGGAAACAACAATATGCTGACCAGTATCCTCCTTCAAGACCTTAAGGAATATTCCACTTTATTTTGTAAATTTGAATTAAGAATATTTTATTTTAATGCATAATATTTTAGCCACTTGGACATATTTGGGAGCCTTTCATGGGCCCATTTGAACTTGTGTAGGCATTTTTTTAAGAATATAAAGAGGGTTGTTCCCCCTTATTGTAAATTAGAAATAGTTTTTATAAGTATGTAGCTAATTGACCTTTGAAATTCCATAAAAATTCTTGAATAATAGAAATATATAAGACTTTATTCCTCTTGATACTAATTATTTAAATGTCTCTAGGAGACTTTGTATATAGAAAGATTTATTGAGTTTTAATTAGGAACCCATTAAATAAAAAGAGGAAAAAATGAAAATCATAGGTTTATACATAAAAAAGAGGAAGAGAAGACATAAGGGCCCACAAAATAGAAATGCACACAATTGGAATATTTTTTGATTCTATCCTATATGGAGAAAATATTAGGGATGAAGAGAGAAATAAAATATGAACCTTATAGGAACAAAGAACACAAGTAAGAAAGAGAAAACAAAATAAATATAATAACATGGGAACATAGAGAAGAAATCAAATGAAATAAGAGAGGGAAAAAAAACAAACAAGTTTCAAGACCCTAATTTAGCCCAATTATCCATATGCACAAAATGAGACTTAAAAATTACATTAATAATCCTTATATAAAAATTAAGTGTATACACTTGGATGCCCATGGATAAATAAAATGAGAGCCCTCACATCAGCATAACATTAGTGGATTAATCTTTTGCATGATAATGGAGTATTTAAGAATCATGGAACTTACAATGAGTTACCTATCCCATATAAAAAATAAGATGAGATGCTACCTAAAGTGATTTATAAAAATTAAAGCATTCATCTTTATGAAGTATCTCTTATAATTTCACCATATACAATTATCATTTATATATTTATTACATTTACATCTCCAATTCCTATAATTACAGCTGCTAAAGCCACAAATTTTATAGTTTCACTACCGATATATATAATACTTACTCATCCATGTCCTAAGAGAGTGTTATCATAAACTTATGTGTATATTCATGCCCAAACACCTTTAAAGTGTTTAATTATATTAATAAATATTTTTATTAATACAAGTGATTATTTTCAAAAGGATAAGGTGGATCATACAACCTATTCTCATAATTATTATCTTAGTGATGATGATTTAGATTACCACACAACTCATGATTGCATGATCGATTTTGCATCTCAAGATATTTTTTCTCATACTTTTAGTGAGGCACCTAGTTCCCAATGGTCATGGGCATCCCTTTGTAGATGTATAAATAGGATCATTGTTTAGCCATGTTATCCCATTACTTGCACTTCATTGATACATTTGAATGTACATATATTCTTTTTTCATCCTTCTTCAATATGTCATGCCTTTCATTTTTCTTCCTCCCTTGAGATTTTTCCTTCATGATTTCTCTAGATTTGACATTTATTCCTTTTCTCGGTTTGAAAATGACATTATTTTGGCCCCATGGTTTAAGTTTCTTGTTATGTTACATTATACCTTGCCTCTTGATTGTTTATCCCATTCCAAACATTTTTGTAGACTTATCGATGATGATATTATATTGATCTAGACCTTATGTCCTAGTGTGAGGTAATTTCTTAGGGAAGTTTTAAGTTGTTTGGATTCCACCTCTTCTCCTTTATTTTAAAACTTTTCCACTTTTATTCCCCTATTATTCCTCTTAGATTCTTTTCTTACCTAGTTGAGTTATCCTTGATTCTTCTAGATTATTCCCCTTAGATTCCTCCTTGTATGATCCTCCTTTTATAAAATTATAAAAATACAAAAACATTGTAAAAAACATAAAAAATAAAAATAGTTATATTCCTTTATCTTTGTTGATGGATACATTTCATGCTTATCTACATATGCTATAGGTTTACATACACATGTTACACAGGATCTCATGGTATTATTTGAGTAGGTGGATGTAGGATATATAGGTTGTATATGATTATGGTCTTATAGATTCTTGGAAACTATATTTATAGGCACACCCAAAGATATTTTCACATGGATGACATACCTTATGTATAGGTCATATCTTTATAGTGGTCTCATGTGATATCCTTACTATATTTCATGTATAATATATAAATACTTATATTGATTACATGTATCTTGTTAGTTTATACATCTTGAATGTTACATGGATACATTATGGTTTTTATTATGTACCATGTGATTTCTCAATTATTTGTATGTCCATTCATATACTTTTATGTGATTGTGTGGGTTACATGTCGATGTATTGTCTAATGTTTTCCATAGAGGATCCTCTAATAGTCATTTCATCTCAGTGATTTCTTGTGGGTCATATTTCTTACTCGATGATTTCCTATTATATGTGTGATTTCCTAGTTGTGTCTGATTACATTACTATATTATGTGATACTACACCTAGTATCATGATCAGTATCATCCAGACTACTACTTATGGTATATTATGATTACTACCTATATTTATATGGTCTTTACCATGTATCTATTTGGGAATACTATTACTTTTATGTTTTCTTCTTAACTATATCTTCCACACATAGGGATACATTGATACATCAAGGCATATCCTTTATCCCTACCTTTATCATGTAATTAGGGACCTTATCATGTATATATTGTGCATTCTTAACTTAATAAACTATGTGCCAATTGGTCCTACACTAGTTATATCAAGACACTACATTATCTTACTAATTTCTTATTACATAGGGATACTACATGAATATATTGGGTATTTCCATATCCTACAACAATGGGAACATATCTTTGTTCCCTTTCATTAGGTTATATCATTGCATATTTATTGCCCATGACTATCTCATCCTCACATGAGGTCTATCATCCTATTGATCTTTACATGATCATATTTTTATAAATCCACATAATGTGTTTCCAAAGATATTTTTAAATATTTGATCAAATTTAGCTATATTTTGTATGATTACACATGATGCACATAACTCTTTATTTTGAGAGGAGTGAGTTCATGAACATGCACCAATCCCTCATGTAAAAAGGATACATATATCTATATATTTATACATCCAAATATTTAATTACCAAATTAAAACTTACATTAATTGTGATTTAATAAAAAGCACAAAATATATGTTTCCCTAATCAAGAAGAAAACTTTAGTTTCTAGCATTCACTCTAAAATCATTGAGATTATAGAGTTACCTTAAAATTTTGTTAGTACCTAGATTTTAGATTTCAATTTTATTCATCCTTTCATCCCTCATGTAATGTTCACTTACATGCTTAATTTTTTTTACGTTAGCATGTACCTACATTCATTCACACACACCTCAAAGTTGGGCATTATGTAGAAACATAATTTTGGTACAAAACCTTTTTTCATAATGTATTTATCATGTTTTATTGCACTTGATCCATTTATGTACATTTTGTTATTTTTAAACACTTTTATCCCACATTATATTCCCTCATAAACACCTCAAAACTATTAGTTTTTAACATTAGTTTCCCAACCATCCATCATCTATTCAACTCAATCCTCATTTTGAGCCTTTTTCCCCTTCAGGTTAGAATGGGTTGATCATTGATTCTAACACCTGCCATTTTTTGGATCCTTTTTTCCTTGACATAATTACTTGTTCCATTATTTTAAATTATCATTATCTTTTAGGTTTGGTATATATTCATATTTTCTTTATGTTGGTTGAATATTTTGTCTTTCAGCGTACTGGTAAAGAAAATAGGTCTTATCAGCCAAAGCAAGAAGATTAGACATCCTAATGTGTAAGTTTATCACATCAGAAGGAGACTGCTCTCTCTCCTCTCATCAAGGGGAGGTTCCCTGTGGATATGCTATGTGTATATATATATATATATATATATATAGAAAATAATACTCAAGGGTAGGACAAGTCATCCATATCTCTTTCTTCAGAGATGATGTAAACAAAAAAAAGGAAAAACTCAAGGGAATGATAGATAGCTCTCCTCTTCTTTCAGAAAAACCATTCAGCCAGCCACAAGAATACTCCTGGAAATAAAATCAGAATGTAACTGAGGGTGTAGTAACTAGCAAATTGAGATACATCACAAAGTCTCTACCTAAAATGCTCAAGAGTAATATACGAAAGACAATGAGGGCACAAAGTCTCCTCAAAGTCTTTTACACAGCAATGAAAATAAAACACACTGAAGGCAGCTATGGGGGCACAAAGTCTCTCCATAATTGATTCTTCAGGACACCTTCCTGACTATTTTACTAATCCTGCTTGTTAAATCAATGGAACAGAAAATAAATTGAGGAAATGACATAAGAATAGTTTCCTCAACAATAAAAGATATCATAGCACAAAGTCTAAAAAAGTCCCTTGATTTCTTATTCCATTAATAGAATATGAGCAACAAATTGAGCACAAATTCTCAATGATGCCTCTCAATTTGGGCAGAATTTCATTTAGATTGTCAAAAAGAAGATCTAATTACAATGAAAGAAAGTCCTTTATATAGCCACTTAAAGGACTCAAGAATAGTAATACATCATGATGTATTGGGAAATGTTAGGAAGATAGGCTAGAACTTTGGGGCATTTTACCCATTTGATCTTCTCAATGTAGATAAACAAGTCATGCAATTGAAAGATTACAACTTTCAATGTCCACCTGGCAGTCTGATCTTGTCTTCATCATTCCTCCTTTCTAGATTAATTGAATCGGGCCCTGGATTCATCCATTATTCTATCTTTCCTTGCTTTTAGCTAGTTTTGTTCTTGAATTTTGGGAATGTATTCAAGTCTATGAATTCAAAAGGATCAATGGCTATTTCATTGTCTTTAAAATTGACGTTTACATGCCCGTCAATGTGATCTCAATGGCTATTTTGCTATCCTAAATTTGATGTCTTGGGAGCATCACCCCTTGGTCTTCTTTTGGCTTTTAACTTTACCCTTTTGGGCCTTAAGAAGTGGTATGTGTCAAGTCAGAATGATCCTTCACTTTGACCACCGAGAGTCCCCTACAAGGGCACCTACCCTTTAGGGTCCTTCGGTAGCCCTTTACCAAGCAGTTCCCACGGATGAATATTTCCATGGGATTTTTATCATGAAGTTCCCCATGGACTATCCTTCAGACAAATCCCCATAGACATTTGTCCCGTGGGAGTTCCCGCGGACAATTTTCCCAGGGAAAATTCCCATGTACAAAAAGTTTGGGGAAAATTCCCACGGATAAAAGTCCATGGAATTATTTGTTTTGACAAATCTTTAAACAAGTCTTTAGATATTTTGAGCCCATAGCCACTTCAAGAATTCTTTCAGACTTTTTGTCCAAAGGAATTCCTTCAGACAAAAGTCTGAAAGAGTTAAGTGTTAAGCCAATTTTCAAATGCCTTAAACAAATCCAAAGAAATTTACTTAATTGTTTCTTTGAAAAATGACCCTTCAGAAGGGTGATTTAATTGATTAAGTGCCCTCCGCAAGGGCACTTATCCTTTTGAGAGGTCACCTTTTGCATTGAACCACCCCTTTGAACTTTGATGTTGAACCTATTAGTTGAACCAATTGATTGAACCAAAAATGGTTCAAGCCGATAGTTTAATGAATGAAACAAGCCAATAAAGTAAGCATTGAACTTGCCTTTGAACTTGCCTTTGAACTATCTTGTTGAGCCAATGAGTTGAACCAAGGCATTGAACCAAAATGGTTCAAGCCAATGGTTCAAGTCAATGGTACAATTGAATGAACCAAGTGAATGAATCTATTGTTGAACCTGTTCATTGAACCAAGACATTGAACCAAATTTTGGTTCAACGGTTCAAACAAAGCTTTGAAAAATGTCTTTGAACCTGCTGCTGAACATGTAGATGTTGAACCAAAAGATGAACTGAAGGAATGAACCAACTAAGTGAAAATAAAGAGTTGAATCACTTGGTTGAGCCGAGCCATTGAATTATTACTTTGGTTGAACCTGCCATTGAACCTGGAACTCATTGAACCTTTGAACCAAAATGGTTCAATGGTTCAAGTCTCTTTTTGCACTTAGATGCTTGTAGATGAAGATTTTCAACTGAACCAAAGCTCTGAACTAAATCTAAAAAATGACCAAGCATTGAAAACCAATTTTTTTGACTGAAATAGCCTGCAGAAGCCTTTAAACCTATATAAATGAACCTATCTGTAGAAATTGAAGATACAAAGTCCATAGAAATCAACATCTAAAATCCATTGAACTTGACTTGCAAATTTTGTAGATTTTTTGAGAAGCTTTGAAAATGAAGAATCTGAATGTCTAAGATAAATTATAAAAAATGGAAGAGATAATTTTGGTCTATAGGACCAAAATAGTTCAAATGTTGTCCCAAAAATGAATGTTACTTTTGGGGGACAACAGCAGGCTCCAATTGGGGAAATTCTATCAATTGCAAAATGAATTGAAAGGAGTAGAATTTAGAATATCCAGTGTCTTCAAGTGTACCATTGGGCTTCGAAGTCATGCTACCCAGAAATGAAAGGCATCAAAAAAGAAAATAAACAAAACAAAATAGCATCAAAAACTATACAAATATACATTTATACAAATGGAATGATCTAAAACTTCAAGATTTGAAGTATTTCAAATGCTACTTTTTGGGAGACAATGAAAATAATGTTCTATTGTCAGGGAATCCAAGAAAAAACACACCTTGTTCTGATCCCACTTGTTAGGATCTTGCTCCTCAAAAAGAGAACAATATGATTACCAAATACAAGTAATTAAACATGCGAAAATATCCAGAAGTACAAGTAACTAGAATTCACAAATAACACAGAATATGAGAGACAATACACTATCTTGTATTAACATTTGTACAGAAAAGAATACAATAAAGAAATTCCACTCTCTTCCACCTTACAGAGGCTTTCCACGCCTCAAGTGTATAATAATTCTTATTCAAAACACTCTCCTACCAAAAATGGTCCCAACACACAACTCACACACAAAATTGGTGTTCACCTCTCCAACCAGTCAGTAATAACCCTGCCAGTACACCAAGCACTCTAAAGTACTTCAAGTAGATCTCCCATGAACCTACAACCTGCAATTCAATAGACCATACTCACACATGTAGATCTCTTATGAGCTTGCAACAACCTGCAACTCAATGATCTTACAATGGAAGGATCTTACTTGCCTTCCTTTCTAGCTCATAATTACAATACATGCCAATGGGTCTATAAATAGATCCTAGACTTAAACAATAACTTAGACTCTTAGTTTACTATAATTATCCACGTAGCTCAAGACTCAAAATAGCCTTTACATGCAAACATTTAGTTCAACTAGCTAACTATTCGTGCAACAAACAGTTTTGGAACACACAGGCAACTGACATCAGTCCATGTCTAACTGGTGCTGATCGACATCAACCGACTCCCTACCGATGCCAATTGCCTTTTGCATTCATCATGACCAACGTTAGTCATAATACCAACACCAATACTTCTAGAACTTCAGCAACCTCCTTTTCATTTGCATAGTTGAAGCTTTTAGCTCCACAACCTAACAATCTCCCACTTGGAGATAAACAACTACAACTGCACCTGTACCTATACTCTACCTAGTTTGTTTCCTTGGCTTTGTATCCCTCCTCAAGATCACTCTTTAAGACCAACCACCACAAAACCTATGGTGTAATACCTATCATCCAAATCACCTGCCACATCCACATCTACAAACCCATGTAGAAAATAACTTGACCCTGCATAGCATGTGCACCTGCTGCTGGTCCCTATAAGAATCCACTGAACTACCCTCCAATGCTTCTTTCCTAGATTGGCTCCAAACTTGTGACAACTCCCACTACTTGGGAAAACTCAGGTCTAGTACATACCATGCACTTAACCTCATTATGTGAATCAAGACAATGTTCTATGAACTGTCCAACCATCGGCGTGCTAACCGGTCTCACACAATCATCATGAAACAAAGTCAACCTCTGACCTTCCATGTTTCTAGAACACACTCATGACAAAGAATCTTATTGCTCCTAGATTCCTCATGACATACTTCTGAACTAGCTTTACCTTTAGTTCAGCAACTCCCTATATATGTAACCCTGCAACAAGCACATCATACAGTAATAGGATAATATAGCTAATATTATCCAACCTGGTAAAGAGAAACACAATGATCAAACCTCCATTGTCCTCTAGCTTATACAAGACCATATACCCTGGCCTTCTGTCTCACGTGTCCATTTTTGCTCTTCCATATCTTGAACATCCATTCATCTCTCAGTGCTTCCTTCTAGCTGGCAACTCCACTAAAAATACTTATTTGGTTCTCCTCCAAGGAATCACATCCTTCATCCATGCCAAGCTCCTACTATTTCCTAGATCTACCTGCTCTGCTTCTTTAACAACTTCTTGGTTCTTTACCATAAGTGAGCAACAAGTAGTGTAAAGAAGGGAAATGATGAATTTAAGGCTTACATACCCTTTAAGTCCTCCATATGGGCACTTGAGACTCCTTGACAGCTTGCTGTCCACCCAAAATTTGACTCAGTGATCGATGCCGGTCACATCTCAGTCTGCACCTGACTGATGTCTGTTTAATATGACTGCCTCATCACCGATGTTGGTTCCCCTTGGCTGACGTTAGTGTTTATCTATCCCTGAGTCACCGATGTCAGGCTGCACATAGCGACATCAATCCCTGTCTAGATGCTGATGCCAATTTTCTAGCTGATGTTGGTCTCTGTGTTTTGCTTATGAGAAATGACCTTTTCCCGCGAGCTCCTTTTGGATCAAACCCTTGTCCAAATCACCCTTGCTCTACTTAGAATTATTATGCCCCTTGTGCTGAATTCTATTCGTTACCTTCTCCTTGAAAACCAAGGCTTTCCTATTCTTGTACTAACATCAGATTCCTCAAGAAACGTTACCTTCTTCTTTTGCATACAGAAATCTTGATTCATGCCTTTCAAATCTGAAAGCATATCCTTTGACTCAAGAACATGCATCTCTTTCTTATTCATGTGACCAAGCCTATTAAGCCACATCTTTGAATCTATAGTTGAAGTAGATAACCCAGAAAGAGAATCAATAATACAAGTAGATAGAGAAAGCGTACCTACTTTCTTACCTCTTGCTACAACAAGTGTGCCCTTGGTAACCTTCCAAGAGTCCACTGTGAGAGTTACTGTGCAACCCTCATCACCCAAACTTCTTACAAAAATCAAATTCCACTACAAAACTGGGACATGCATGACCTCCTTCAACAACCATGTGTTACCTATCTGCAATTTCAGCTTCACTTTCCCTTTCCCAACCATCTGACAAGGCTTACCATCCCCTAAACAAATTTCTCTAAAGTCTCCCTAGACATACTCATGAAAAAATTCCCTATTTGGGGATGCATGAAAAGAGGCACCAAAATTTAAAACCCAAGATTCTACTTTATCCAAAGAACATACTAGAGCATCCTGTGCAACGAACTCTGCAACACCTGCTTCTTCTTTATGTCCTTCATGCTGATCTTCACCTGACCTACAATCTCTTTTTAAGTGCCCTTGCTTTCCACATTTCTAGCAGGTTATTCTGCCATACCTAGACTTGGACCTCCTACCATTAAACTTCTCCATTAGTAGCTTACTATCTTCTGCCATTGCTCTACTCCCACTCAAACAGAAACCCCTATGAGTAACTTGTAATCAACACACACTAACCAAATCTAATCCAACCTATTAGTATCCCAACCAAAAGCTCTAATACCAGTTGTCAGGGAATCCAAGAACAAATACACCTTATTTTAATCCCACTTGTTAGGATCTTGCTCCTCAAAAAGAGCACAATATGATTACCAAATACAAGCAATTAAACATGCAAAAATATCCAAAAGTACAAGTAACTAGAATTCACAAATAGCACAAAATATGAGAGACAATACACTATCTTGTATTAACATTTGTACAAAACATAATACAATAAAGAGACACCACTCTCTTCCACCTTACAGAGGCTTCCCACACCTCAAGTGTACATTAATTCTTCTTCAAAACACTCTCCTACCAAAAATGGTCCCAACACATAACTCACACATAGAATTGGTGTTCACCTCTCCAACTAGTCAGTAATAACCCTACCAAGACACCAAGCACTCTAAATTACTTCAAGTAGATCTCCCATGAACCTAAAACCTACAATTCAACAGACCATACTCACACATGTAGATCTCTTATGAGCTTGAAACAACCTGCAACTCAATGATCTTACAATGGAAGGATCTTCCTTGCCTTCCTTTCTAGCTCATAATTACAATACATGCCAATGGGTCTATAAATAGATCCCAGACTTAAACAATAACTTAGACTCTTAGTTTACTATAATTATCCATGCAACTCAAGACTCAAAATAGCCTTTACATGCAAACATTTAGTTTAACTAACTAATTGTTCATGCAATGAATAGTTCTGGAACACAAAGGTGACCGACGTCGATCCTTGTCTAACTGGTGCTGATCAATGTTGGCCGACTCCCTGCTGATGCCAATTGCCTCCTACATTCATCATGACTAATGTCAGTCATACTGCCAATGCTGATACTTCTGGAACTTCAACAACCTCCTTTTCATCTACATAGTTGAAGCTTTTAGCTCCATAACCTAACAATCTCCCACTTGGAGATAAATAGCTACAACTGTACCTATACCTATACTCTGTCTAATTTGTTTCCTTGGCTTTGTATCCCTCCTCAAGATCACTCTTGAAGACCAACCACCACAAAACCTATGGTGCAATACCTATCATCCAAATCACTTGCCACATCCACATCTACAAACCCATGTAAAAAATAAATTGACCTTACATAGCATGTGCACCTATTAATGGTCCCTATAAGAATCCACTGAACTACCCTCCAATGCTTCTCTCCTAGATTGGCTCCAAACTTGTGATAACTCCCACTACTTGGGAAAACTCAGGTCTAGTACATACCATGCACTTAACCTCATTATGTGAATCAAGACAATGTTCTGTGAACTGTCCAACCATCGGCATGCTAACTAGTCTCACACAATCATCCTGAAACAAAGTCAATCTATGACCTTTCATGTCCCTAGAACACACTCATGCCAAAGAATCTTGCTGCTCCTAGATTCCTCATGACATACTTCTGAACTAGCTTTACCTTTAGTTCAGCAACTCCCTATATATGTAACCCTACAACAAGCACATCATACAGTAATAGGATAATGTAGCTAATATTATCTAACCTGGTAAAGAGAAACACAATGATCAAACCTCCATTGTCCTGTAGCTTATACAAGACCATATACCCTGGCCTTCTATCTCACGTGTCTATTTTTGCTCTTCCTTATCTTGAACATCCATTCATCTCTTAGTGCTTCCTTCCAGCTGGCAACTCCACCAAAAACACTTATTTGGTTCTCCTCCAAGGAATCACATCCTTCATCCATGCCAAGCTCCCATTATTTCCTAGATCTACCTGCTCTGCTTCTTTAATAACTTCCTGGTTCCTTACCATATGTGAGCAACAAGTAGTGTAAAGAAGGGAAATGATGAATTTGAGGCATACATACCCTTTAATTCCTCTATATGGGTGCTTGAGACTCCTTGACAGCTTGCTGTCCACCCAAAATTTATCTCAGTGACCGATGCCAATCACATCTCAGTCTACACCCGACCAATGTCCATTTCCTATGACTGCCTCATCACTGACATCAGTTCCCCCTAGCTAACACTGGTGTTTATTTGTCCTTGAGTCACTGACGTCGAGCTACACATAGCTGACATCGGTCCCTGTCTGGACACCGACGCCATTTTTCTAGCCAACGTCGGTCTCTGTGTTTTGCTTATGAGAAATGACCTTTTCTCACGAGCTCCTTTTAGATCAAACCCTTGTCTAAATCACCCTTTCTCTACTCAAAATTTTTCTACCCCTTGTGCTGAACTCTGTCTATCACCTTCTCCTTGAAAACCAAGGCTTTCCTGTTCTTGTCACTAACATCAGATTCTTCAAGAAACGTTACCTTCTTCTACATACAAAAATCTTGATTCATGCCTTTCAAATCTAAAAGCATATCCTTTGACTCAAGAACATGCATCTCTTTCTTATTCATGTGACCAAGCCTATTAAGCCACATCTTTGAATCTATAGTTGAAGTAGATAACCCAGAAAGAGAATCAATAATACAAGTAGATAGATAAAGCGTACCTACTTTCTTACCTCTTGCTACAACAAGTGCACCATTGGTAACCTTCCAAGAGTCCACTGTGAGAGTTAATGTGCAACCCTCATCACCCAAACTTCTTATAAAAATCAAATTCTGCTCTAGAACTGGGACATGTATGACCTCCTTCAACACCCATGTGTTACCTGTCTGCAATTTCAGCTTCACTTTCCCTTTTCTAACCATCTGACAAGGCTTACCATCCCCTAAACAAATTTCTCCAAAGTCTCCCTGGACATACTCATGAAAAAATTCCCTATTTAGGGATGCATGAAAAGAGGCACCAAAATCTAAAACCCAAGATTCTACTTTATCCAAAGAACATACCAGAGCATCCTGTGCAATGAACTCTGCAACACCTGCTTCTTCTTCATGTCCTTCATGCTGATCTTCACTGGACCTACAATCTCTTTTTAAGTGCCCTTGCTTTCCAAATTTCTAGTAGGTTATTCTACCATACCTAGATTTGGACCTCTTGCCATTAAACTTCTCCATTCGTAGCTTACTATCTTCTGCGATTGCTCTACTCCCACTCAAACAAAAATCCCTGTGAGTAACCTGTAATCAACACACACTAACCAGATCTAATCCAACTTGTTAGTATCCCAACCAAAAGCTTTGATACCAGTTGTTGGGGAATCCAAGAACAAACACACCTTATTATGATCCCACTTGTTAGGATCTTGCTCCCTAGAAAGAGCACAATATGATTACCAAATACAAGCAATTAAATATGTGGAAATATCCAGAAGTACAAGTAACTAAAATTCACAAATAGCATAGAATATGAGAGACAATGCACTATCTTGTATTAACATTTGTATAGAAAAGAATACAATAAAAAGACGCCACTCTCTTCCACCTTACAGAGGCTTCCCACACCTCAAGTGTATAGTAATTCTTCTTCAAAACACTCTCCTACCAAAAACGGTCCCAACACATAACTCACACATAGAATTGGTGTTCACCTCTCCAACTAGTCAGTAATAACCCTACCAGTACACCAAGCACTCTAAAGTACTTCAAGTAGATCTCCCATGAACCTACAACCTACAATTTAATAGACCATACTCACACATGTAGATCTCCTATGAGCTTGCAACAACCTGCAACTCAATGATCTTACAATGGAAGGATCTTCCTTGCCTTCCTTTCTAGCTCATAATTACAATACATGCCAATGGGTCTATAAATAGATCCCAGACTTAAACAATAACTTAGACTCTTAGTTTACTATAATTATCCACACAACTCAAGACTTGAAATAGCCTTTACATGCAAACATTCAGTTCAACTAACTAATTGTTCGTGCAACAAATAGTTTTAGAACACACAGGCGATCGATGTCAGTCCCTGTCTAACTGGTGCTGATCGATGTTGACCGACTCCTTGCCGATGTCGGTTGCCTTCTGCATTCATCATGACTGATGTCGGTCATACTACCGATGCCGGTACTTTTAAAACTTTAGTAACCTTCTTTTTGTCTGCATAGTTGAAGCTTTTAGCTCCACAACCTAACATCTATCCTGGTAAACCAACAGGAAAACATTTTGTCCCCAGAAATGGTGACGGGCGAATGGAACTCTCCATGAGGAAACTAATTTTTTTCATTTTCCTATTGACTCTTTCTTCTTCTTGCCCCATGGTAGGATGTGTTCTTCAAAATGGAAACCATAATTCCTTGGTTTCTTGGTGAAGGTTTCCTTTGTCTAGTTTTGATTTGCAGCAGCATGGTCCACCATCATAACTTGTTGTTATACTGGTCTAGTCTAGCGCATGACTGGATCGACCAAGTCAAACTCTTGACAAACTATCAGATTATCATCTCCTTTGATGTGAAGGAGTTTGACTTCATCTTGAACAATCTTCAATTTAGGCAATAGAGATTCACATCCAACTGTGTTGTCAGTGTTGTTGACTTGCAAATTGCATGAAGCAAGAATATCTCTTTGAGGAGATATCAACATAGTCTCAACTCTATCATTAATGGAAGAATCGCTATCATTATCAGAAGTTGATCTCTTATTAGAGATGGAAGATCCTTCCTTATTTATACTGTGCTCTACCAATTCTCTTGAAATCTTATTTGGATCAATTCCTAGATTGTCAGTTACAAGACTTTCATCTGTAGGAAATGAGCATCCTCTATGGTAAAGAAATAATTACCACTGCCTGAAGATTCAAAGATAATTTGTGCTGTAGGAAATGATGTTTGGGTAACCACATACTTTTCTTCCTTTTCAGGAAGTAATCTCTTCATCATGCCTTGGACAGGGATCCTTGCCTCAGATAAATCCATGTTCAGTTCTCCTCCCACGTCCTTGCAAAAATTCCATCCAAGCAAAATGCCATAAGATGCTGGGACATCAGCGACTAATACAGTCATTTTAATCCTCTTGTCTGGAAAGGCTACAAATGCAAATTGAGCATCTTTGATTTGCCCCAGCAATGGCACTTGCTTGTTTTCCATGGAGAAATATCTCCCAAATGTCTTGGTCAATGTGAAATCAAGAGACTTAGCAATTTTAGTAGGCATGACATTGTCAGATGCGCCTGAGTCTATTATATAGTTACTCAGCTTGTGGCCATTAATTAATAGGGAAACATAAAAGGGTTCTATTTTTCTAGGAGCAGCTGGAGGAGTAATGATCAGATTATTTGAAATAGGCGTATTCTTTAGAGAATAAAAAATTACTTTTTTTGCCTTTTGTCCTATAGGGACAATCTGATTTTTAACATATTAAACCAGCTTATTCAGTTGATCTAGATTAGACTGCAAGTATTCAAATTTAGACATCTATATTTTTGTCTTTTTGACATGATCAATTATGTCAAATGGCTAAATCGAGCTAAGTACAGAGAAAGGTACTTCGATTTTTTGAGTTTTAGGAGGGATGGGAGGTGGGTTGGTTTGTGAATTAGAAGTAGAAGGGGAAGGTGCAATAGATGTATTTACCTTTTGAGTGATCACTAAATCTTTTGGTTGAAAAGGCAGAGTTGTCCCACGCTTGATAATTATGACTGCTAGCTATGATTTCTCTTCTATCTTTTCTTTATCATCCTGCTAGACTGATTGATTCTTAGATCTAGTAAACACTACATATGATCCATCTGAAGCTTCTCCTTTGCTTTCAGGTTCATCTTGGTAATTCAAGAAACCAATGTGGGAGTTGCCAACTGATTCTTCTTGATTGTCTTCAATGATATCAACATCATTTTCTTGATGTAATTCAGGCTAATAAGAGAATTTTGATTCTATTTCAAGATATCCCATTGCTGAATTGGTTGGAGGAGCTTCTAGGGCAAGTTTCCCTTATGGAGGAGGAAGGCAATTTTGTTGTCCTTGGTTTCTGGTAACATTGCCCTGGTATGACTGATTTGGGAATGTCCTTTTATATGTAGGAGTAGAAGACATTCCTTGAGCCATTTTCTTTTTGAGAGCAAGCAACTCATTTAATAATTTATGCACCATTGGATCTTTGGTGCTTGTAGATGCAAATTTAGAAGATGATGAAGCTCTGTTTCTATTTAGATCTCTTCTTATTTTCCCTGCTAAGATGAGATCATCTTCTACTTCAGTGGCCAAAAGTTGAGTTGTAGCAAGGTCTATTTGGCCAGCACGTCTCAAGAGGAAACTGACTTTAGGTAGCTGAGAATTAATGAAAAAGTATTTGAGATTCTCAGCTGTGGGTCTAGTAATGACAGGTATTCTGTTTCTCAATTTATCAAATTTAGCTATGAAGTCTCTCATAGGCTCATGAGGCTCTTTTTTCATCTGTGTAAGTTGAGCCAGAAGTGTATGTGCATCTTTTGTAGGTTTGAATCTGGTTTCAAACTTAGCTTTAAGGGTATTCTATTTAGTCACAGATCGAGCCTGTAGATGGTAAAACCAATCTGTAGTGGGACCTTGTAGTGTTTCAACAAAAATCTTGACTGCTACATCTTCAAACTCTACCCCGATTACTCCACAAGCTATATTGAATGTTGTAATATGTTCATCAAGATGAACTTTTCCAGCACCATAGAATTTAGGGAAATTCTTCCTAAAACTACGTGGAAGCTCATGTAGAGGAGGAGTAAGATTGAGAGGACCAAAAGCATTACCCCAAGGGCCTTAAACTACCATTATAGGATTCTAAAAAGGAGAGATAACATATCTCAATGGGGTAATTATAGGCACAACTTTATCAATAGCAAAAGTAGATAATTCATTTGGTAATGGAGATCTGGCTTTAGTAGGAGGGAAGCTCTTGGTTTGTTGGAGATGAGATGGTGAAGGAAACAGATCAAAATCACTTTGTTGTACTATCTTGAACATAAGATCAATGACACCTTTAGCCCTTTGGTTTCGTGTATACCTTGGATCTACCAGATTGTAAAACAAAAATGAAAAAGAATTAACATTGCTTTAGTTAAAGCTTGGGGATTTAAACTTTGCATTCTTTCCCAATTGGTGTAGAGGTGAATGGAATGGATAGACTATAAATGGATAATGGGTATTTCCCTAGTAGAGTCACCAAAAACTGTTGGTTGAATATTTTGTCTATCAACGTACTAGTAAACAAAATAGGTCTTATCGGCCAATGTAAGAAGATTAGTCATCCTAATCTGTAAGTTTATCACATCAAAAGGAGACTGCTCTCTCCTCTCATCAAGGGGAGGTTCCTTATGGATCTGCTGTGTGTGTGTGTGTGTGTGTGTGTGTGTGTGTGTGTGTGTGTGTGTGTGTAGAGAGAGAGAGAGAGAGAAAATAATACTCAAGGGTAGGACAATTCATCCATCTCTCTTTCTTCAGAGATGATATAAACAAAATAAAGGAAAAACTCAAGGGAATGACAGACAGCTCTCCTCTTCTTTTAGAAAAACCATTTAGCCAGCCACAAGAATACTCTTGGAAATAAAAGTAGAATGTAACTAAGGGTGTAGTAACTTGCAAATTGAGATATAGCACAAAGTCTCTACCTAAAATGCTCAAGAGTAATATATGAAAGACAATGAGGGCACAAAGTCTCCTCAAAGTCTTTTACACAACAATGAAAAGAAAACACACTGAAGGCAGCTATGGGGGCACAAAGTCTCTCCACAATTGATTCTTTAGGACACCTTCCTAACTATTTTTACTAATCTTGCTTGTTAAATCAATAGAATAGAAAATAAATCAAGGAAATAGACATAAGAATAGTTTCCTCAACAACAAAAGATATCATAGCACAAAGTCTAAAAAAGTCCCTTGCTTTCTTATTCCATTAATAGAATATGATCAACAGACTAAGCATAAAGTCTCAATGATGCCTCTCAATTTGGACAAAATTTCGTTTAGATTGTCAAAAAGAAGATCTAATCACAATGAAAGAAAGTCCCTTATATAACCACTTGAAGAAGGACTCAAGAATAGTAATACATCATGATGCATTGGGAAATGTTAGGAAGATAGGCTGGAACTTTGGGGCATTTTACTCATTTAATCTTCTCAATGTAGATAAACAAGTCATGCAATTGAAAGATTACAACTTTCAATGTCCACCTGGCAGTCTGATCTTGTCTTCATCGTTCCTCTTTTCTAGATTAATTGAATCGGGCCCTAGATTCATCCATTATTCTATCTTTCCTCACTTTTAGCTAGTTTTGTTCTTGAATTTTGGGAATGTATTCGAGTCTGTGAATTCAAAAGGATCAACAGCTATTTCACTGTCTTTAAAATTGACGTTTACATGCCCGTCAATGTGATCTCAATGGCTATTTTGCTATCTTGAATTTGACATCTTTGGGAGCATCACCCCTTGGTCTTCTTTTGGATTTTGGCTTTACCCTTTCGGGCCTTAAGAAGTGGTCTGTGTCAAGTCAAAATGATCCTTCACTTTGACCACCAAGAGTCCCCCACAAGGGCACCTACCCTTCAGGATCCTTCGGTAGCCCTTTACCAAGCAGTTCCCATGGATGAATATTTCCTTAGGATTTTTATCATGAAGTTCCTTGCAGACTATCATTTAGATAAATTCTCATGGACATTTGTCCCGCGGGAGTTCCCACGGACAATTTGCCTAGGGAAAATTCCCATGTACAAAAAGTTTGGGGAAAATTCCCACGGATAAAAGTCCATGGAATTATTTGTTTCGACAAATCTTTAAACAAGTCTTTAGATCTTTTGAGCCCATAGCCACTTCAAGAATTCTTTCAGACTTTTTGTCCAAAGGAATTCCTTCAGACAAAAGTCTGAAAGAGTTAAGTGTTAAGCCAATTTTCAAATGCCTTAAACAAATCCGAGGAAATTTACTTAACTATTTATTTGAAAAATGACCCTTCAGAAGGGTGCTTTAAGTGATTAAGTGTCCTCCGCAAGGGCACTTGTCCTTTTGAGAGGTCACCTTTTGCATTGAACTACCCCTTTGAAATTTGACGTTGAACCTGTCAGTTGAACCAATTGGTTAAACGAAAAATGGTTCAAGCCAACAGTTTAATGAATGAAACAAGCTAATAAACTAAGCATTGAACTTGCCTTTAAACTTTCCTTTGAACTATCTTGTTGAACTAATCAGTTGAACCAAGGTGTTGAACCAAAATGGTTCAAGCCAATGGTTCAATTCAATGGTACAATTGAATGAACCAAGTGAATGAATCTGTTGTTGAACCTATTCATTGAACCAAGACGTTGAACCAAATTTTGGTTTAACGATTCAAACAAAGCTTTGAAAAATGTCTTTAAACCTGCTGTTGAACCTATAGATGTTGAACCAAAATATGAACTAAAGGAATGAACCAAATGAGTGAAAATAAAGAGTTGAATCACTTGGTTGAATCGAGCCATTGAACTGTTCCTTTGGTTAAACCTGCCATTGAACCTTGAACTCGTTGAACCTTTGAACCAAAATGGTTCAATGGTTCAATGGTTCAGGTCTCTTTTTGCACTTAGATGCTTGCAGATGAAGATTTTCAATTGAACCAAAGCTCTGAACTAATTTTAGAAAATGACCAAGCATTGAAAACCAATTTTTTTGATTGAAACAGCCTGTAGAAGCCCTTGAACCTGTATAAATGAACCTATCTGTAGAAACTGAAGATACAAAGTCTATAGAAATCAACATGTAAAATCCATTGAACGTGACTTGCAAAGTCTGTAGATTTTTTGAGAAGCTTTGAAAATGAAGACTCTGAATGTCTAAGACAAATTTTTAAAAATGGAAGAGACAATTTTGGTCTGTAGGACCAAAATAGTTCAAATGTTGTCCCAAAAATGAATGTTACTTTTGGGGGACAACACTTTATACACTCAAAAATAATCATTAAGCTCTTGAAAATGTTTAAACTTGACATTTTTACCCTACTTGGTTGATTCACCATTCTGCTAATTTGTAGTCTTTATGGGAGAATTCATTATTCTATTCAATATATTAAAACTACTTAGAACATCATTTATACATCTCTACTTTTCTTTTAGACTCCTATCACACTAATTCTCATATTTTTTATCTTTCCAAGACAAGACATGTTAGGTCAAGTAGGGCCACACTATGGCCTTGTCCACTAGTATGACCTTGCCCCCTATGCCCCAATAGTAAATTTTTAAATTTTATATGTTGTTTTTAACCCATCCCTAACTTTTATCAAGGTTTTTTATAAAAAATATTTAAAATATTCCTCTGTAAAATCACATAAAGGCCTCTTCAAACATATCTAGCAATCACTTGGTAAATACCACTCCACATTGAGCAAAAGAGAACTATTCTTTCCAATTTCAATTTTGCTACATTCTAGCAGTCATAAGCCAAGTATAGATTCATTTTATTTTAGGTGAATGGAATTCATTTTCAAGCATCTAAATCAATATATCTAGTTTCATTCATATTAAAAAACAAGATTCACATGCTCACTCTAGGAGGGATAACTACATCGACTTGAGGCCTTTTTAGGATATGTAGGCAAAACTTAGATTACACAAGGGTTTTTTAGTGTATCTTAGTTATTCCCCTAAAATTATTCCATACTTTTTGCATTTAATCTCTATTTGGTTTATTTTGTATGATCTAGAGCTTTTTATTTTGTGAGTCTTATGTGATGTATATCAACACAAGTAAACAAAAAATAAACCCTCATAGATAGGAGCACATACATATACCATAAAATTAGTTTCATAGTCAATAGGATGTGGCTGAAATCAATATACAAGGCCATAGTATGGCCCAATTCTAGCACAATTTAAATTCCTAATTTTATATACAACATATTTCACATGTCTTCTCAGCTACTTTCAAATAACAATCACCCTACATAGTCAACATTAAACCAGATCTAAGCTAGGTTTGCATATCTTGTGTCAATTTTCTATTTTTAGCTCATTTTCAATTCTATAACTTATGTATTTTAACATTTACATTTGCATGTCATTGTATTTATTTTCAATAGCTTATATTTATTTATTTTATCAATTTTAATTCAAAATAGATTAAATATTTTGGTGAACTCATAACTTTTTTTTAAATAATGTTGTTTATTGTTTGCTTCATTTTTGTTTGGTCTAGGGTTTCAACTAAATTTATAATTTCAAAAAAAATATAAATTCTTGATTCCTTACATAAAACTCTTTCAATTTTATTTTCTCTATGTTTCCTACTTATTTTAAGAACTATGTTCTGGTATTTGTAAAACTACTTAGTAACTACTATTACAAGATACATGGTGATATATTTATAGACATCATGATATGAGGAGTTTTATCCCAATACTCATATCCATTTTATAACACTAAACATAGAGTTTAGTTTACACATACCTCATGGTATATCAAAAATTCCAAGGGTCCCTTGTTCATACCAGAGGAATCCTCTTTTATCACTATGATTTGTGGTGAACCTAAGAGGATCATATCACTCTAGAAATTTACTCTCACTATGCCCTCAAAAATGGGTTTAAAGGGATACATGCATGGTTTTGTCTCTATATTTAGTGCTCTAAAACATTGGGCTAACACTAATCAATAAACAAACAAGTATGTTTGAAATCCCACATAATCATTTAAACCCTTGCCTAGATCACCCTTTATACCTTTATTTTTTCTTGTATCATATTCATATTCATTGGCATTTTATTGAATCATATTATATTGTATGCCTCTAAGATTTAGTGTTAGATTAAGTAGCATTCATTTTCCATAGATGAAACTTCCTTTAGTTTCTTCAGCAATGAAAATTCATGATGTTTCTACTCAAAATAATAATGCTACTATTCAAATTACTTATTTTAATGAATTTGAAATTCACATTAACTCTGATACTAAAAATAATGAAGATAAATATGGTGTACATAATAAACATGAAACTTATATTGATGCACAATAAGTTAATGGAGAATATCAAAATCAAGTGTAAGAATTATCTAAATTTTGTCAAGGTCTTCAAGAAAACCCCAATGAGGTGAAAAATATCATTAGTCTCCTTATAGCATCAAATTTTGAGAATCAAGATAAATTATCCCTATATATATACTATAAGAGTTACCTTTTTAGGTTTTTAAATCCCCTACCTATAATGTTATCACTTCTACTACTACATCCATTCATATTTCTACACTTCTAGTTACTTCTATTACATCATCCCTTTGTTTGGGAACATCACTTGGTACCCAATACATATCCATGACCATGCCAAATCAAACTACTTATACTCTTCCAATAACTTCTACAAATACTACTTTTGAGCATACACTTATGCATTACAAACTAAGCTTACTCAAATTGAGCAAATCATTTCTCATGCTAACCCTTCCATGGATTCATTTTCCTTATTACATAACCCTTTAACACCTAAAATCGCATCTTACCCATTACTAGTAAGTTTTGTGGCCCCTAAGCTTCCTTTATATGAAGGTAAAGGTGTTATTAAACAATATTTACATGCATTTAATATAGCTTATTTATACTATACAGATAATGGTAAATTGTTTGCAAAGCTATTTCCAATAAATATCAAAGAATATACTCTTATATGGTTTTATAACCTTACTCTTCAATCAGTAAAGGCTTTCGATTCTTTGGAAAATCATTTTTCAACATGTTTTTCTATCAAATTTTTTGAAAATCTATCATATACTTAAATTACAAAGCTCAAACAAGGGTATAATGAAACAATCAATGAATATTTTCTAGATACAAGACTATGCTAGCAAAAATGACAAATCAAATCACTGATAATGAGCTTCGAGTTAGTTTCACCCAAGCTTTTATATCTCTACTACAAGAGTCTATTATGCTTGATAAGTTCAAATGTTTTAATGAGATATGACATATAGTTAAAGAAGGTGATGTTAAATTGCTTAATTTGAACAAGATAAAGTATACTTCAAGTGCTCCTTCTACTTCAAATGTCAAATTTCAAAGCAAGCCAAACTATAAGATCAAACCCAATGAAATCAAGAATGAAGCTAAAGTAACAGTTAATGTTATCTTACAACCAATTCAAAAGATTCAACTACAAGCTCCACCAAGGAGGTAATTTTCAATGTTACCATCACATCCTCATGTATTATTTCAAAAGCTACTTGAATGTAATCTCGTCACTCTTCCTTCACCAATGGAATGGATATGTCTAGACCATAATATATTTCTTTTTATGGAAATTCATATTGTGATAATAGTAGATGTATTGGGCATTCCAAAAATAGATTTTTCAAGTTCAAACATAAGATTCAAAATCTCATTGATGAAACCATTATTGATATAGGAAAACCTAATGAAGAGTCTAAGCCATAAGTAAATGACAATTCAAATCTCAAAATATAAAAATATTATTTTCCAAATCATGAAGAAACAAATAATAAGGATAATTTTGAAGTACATTATGCATATAATGTTCATCATCTTCCTTCTATAATTGGCATCCACTCGATAGTATCGTTGGTATAGTTACAATCAAATAATCATAATGTCTTATGATCATATTTGATCCTATTGAAATTATTTATATTGATTTAAATTAGCATGCACACTTTATTTGAACATATGTTGACAAACAATCCATACATAATGTTATGATATATAATGAATCAAATTAAAATGTATGCACCATAACACTCCTATAATTTCTTGATTATATAGAGTGATATTTACATAATACTTTTATATTTTTCAAATCATTTGATGGTCATACATAGGATACTCTTAGACATATAGTATTTCCTTTACAAGTGTTCCCTCTTGTATTTACCACTCTAGTATTAGTTATAATGAGCACATGTGTGTTATATATCCTATTAGGATGCCCTTGGATGAAAAATATTAGAGCAGTACCTTATGTAATGCATAAATGTCTCAAATATATTCATGGTAATCAAGTGGTCAAAATTATAGGAATCTGATCTGAATATCCTTTGGAACCAATTATATTTACTCCTACATAAAAATTGGAAGGCACGTACATTGAGAAACATGGTAATGAGATACTATATATAACTATTCAAGAGCATGTTACAAAATTAATTTCTCCATCTATTTTTTAATAGGATATAATCATACATGAGCATAATATAGAATTAGTTTCTCCATCTACTTATGGTCATCATATAGTTACACATGAGTTTAATCATTTAATTATAAGAGTGTGACACAATCTTCTAAGCAAAAAGTGTCACCTAAAACTAATTCTTCATCTCCTAAGGTAGAATAGGTTATTCAAAAAGCTTCACCATAGGTCAATGTTATTACATCTTCTCCTATCATACATGAGGATATAATATTACGGGGGTATATTAGTAGTGATTTAAATGGTTGTATTACAACATATGATCATAATTCAGATTCAAATCCATATATAGTTAATGTTTCCTCTTCACAAGAAGTCACTCCTTCATACAATGTAGTTGGGTATATGTATATCCTCTTGATGAGATCCTTGGTTAGATAGAACCTTCTACTTCCTCCCAATCTACTAATTTGGTTGAGTCTCTTGATTAATTATCTACATATTTTCTTTTATACAGTGCCTATTTACTTTTATTTCATTTCTACTTCTTCTACCCCTTATCCAAGCATTCTTATGGCCCTTTGTTTTATTTTCACTTTGGGCACTTTCCCTCTTAATTTTCAAACTAATTTGAAAAATATAACACAATTAACTTAAAAAATGATTTCAATTCTCATTCTTGATTACTATTACATATATACCATACTATGGCTCCCATTTCACTTACATAATAACATATATCCCTTTATCATTAGGGGCATCTATATTATTATCCATATTAATGTAGAATGATCTCATTTGCTATATGTTTTTTACTTACTTAACTACATGATAAGTTAGGACTTGATTTCTTAATTTGTGTGGCCCTTGGATTTGTGTGTGCAACATATACATGTTCTTGATTTTACATTATCATAATGTACTTTGAGTTTGGCCCTTGACCTTGTGTGTTTATGCCACATTTACATATCCCTTATATGTGGCCCTTGGGTCTTATGTGTGAAGTTATCTATAAATTTTGTGACATTATGTGACATTTATTTTTTGTTCATTACTTGATACTATGGTTCCATGATTAATATCATGAATTATTTATAACTTTAATCTTGTGCCATGATACATGTCATGCATATGTTGCTTATGTGCTTCAATGATATGTCTCTCTAACACATGTTTCATATGCAATTCAATACTATCATGTAATAAAATTCAAATTTTCATAGTGATACTACAAGATTATATATTTAACATAATTTTCATTTATATTTTTAAATAAGTGACTTTTAGGCTACATCTTTCATCTCAAAAGGGGGCATCACAATGAGATTATCTTGAGAAATTAAGCCTCATGAGAAAAAAAATTTAGATCTATGATAGTATGTAGTTTAATAAATATGACTCAACATTTTAAGATTTTACAGGCATGTTACATGCATGTGCACTCATTACTAAAATTAATTCAATACGTATTCACATACACTTGAAGCATATGCATGGGCATGTGCAAAATAGTTAAAGGTTTCAAATACTTACAAGCTAAAATTTTCAAAAGTTAAAAAGTTCAAATGGCATTCAATATCAATTTAGTCTAGTACATGAGGCATGTTATTCACTCATGTTCAAGTTACTACATGGAAATTACAATTTTATCAAAAGCCTCAAAGTTTCAAATTTTAAAACCAGAAAATTTTGAAATAGAATCTAGTGATTTATAGTGGTGTGATTTGTCTTCATGTTAAAAGTGGGCCATGTTAAAGTCTAATAACACTCAACATCTATGGTTGTAATTTTTATATGTATCAGGCAACACTTGGTGTTTTTACCCCTTTAATCATTTTCAAAACATTATGCATAATCAAATAAGAGTTAAATCATGTAATCTTTCTAACTCAAGAGCTTTCACTAGTTTCAAAAATTGAGACTTAATCAATCTCAATTCACCACAAGTTTAACATGTTTGCAAATGTCTCAACAAGGGGGCATGCACTTCTCCATTTATAAGTTATAGGATAATTATATTTCATATTATTATATTTGTTTGCTTTCATTGCTCTCTTTTTATATTTAAAATTTAAAATTTTAGATTTTCAACTATCAAATATGGAGAATAACTACTTTCAATGTTAGTGTTATAGGTTTCACATTAAGGTATATTGCACAATCAAAATTCACATAATATTACCATGTGTATATACACTCTTAGGTTTGCATATACTTTAATCTAGTAGTTTCACTTCATTAAATCACTATAATAAAGTGGAGGAAAATGTAGACTCAAAATTAATCAATAAGTGATTGACAATGTTTAAACTTGACGTATTTACCCTGCTTGGATAATTCACCATTCTCCTAACTTGTAATCTCTAAATTAGAATTCAATATTATATTAATTATCTAAAATATAATGAAAATATCATTAAAACACCACTATTTTTCTTATAGACTCCTATCAAAAAAATTCCAATAGTCTTTGTATTTTTAAGATAGGACCATGTTAGGTTAGACAGGGCCACATTGTGGCCTTGTCTACTAGTGTGGCCTTGTCCCCCATGTCCAATGTTAAATATTTAAATTAGATACATTGCATTTAACCCCTACAAAACTTTTATCAAGATCAATTGATAAAAATATTCAAAATATTTCTCTCTATAAGCACATCAAGGCCTCTAAAAACATAGTTAGCAATCTTTTGTCAAACACCATTACACATTGATCAAAAGAGAACCATTATTTCTAATTTAAATTGTGATACATTTTAATATTCATAGGATAACTTTGAATTTAGTTTATTTTAGTTTAAAGGAATTCATTTTCAAGCATCTAAAGCAATCTATCTATTTGCATTCATATATCAAAATCAAGATACATACACTCACTCCAGGAGGGATAAATACATTACCTTGAGTCCCTTGGGATATGTAGGAATCACTTAAATTACATAGAGTTTTCTAAGGGAATACTATTTATTCCCATAACCATATTCCCCATATTTTTCATTTTATCTCTATTTGGTTTATTTTGTAAGAGCTAGGGTTTTTTATGTTTAAAGTCTTTTGCATGAAAAATTAGTATAATCAAATAGAAAGCAAACCCTCGTAGATAGGCACACATACTATATCATAAAATTAGTGGCATAGTCAACTAAGATGAGGCCAAAATCAACACACAAGGACAAAATGTGACCTTGTCCTCCTATTTTGGCTTTATCCTAGCATAATTTGAATTCTTGATTTTAAATGCAACATAGTTCATAGATCTTCTCAGCTAATTTTTAGTGATAGTCAGCTTACACAATCAGCATTATAGTAGATCCAATCTAGGTTTGCATATCTTATTTCAAATTAATATTTTTAAATCATTTCTAATTTTTAAAAATCTATAGTTTAAAATTAAGGGTTAAATATCACTGAATTTTAGTTTTAATAGTTTAATTTGTTTACTTAATTTATTTCAATTCATTTATATTCAAATTTGAATACCCATGATCCAATTTTTAAAATCCTTTATAATAATTAAGTTACTTAGTTTTTTTAGACCTCATGGACATTATTAAAATCTTTCATTCATTCATTTGCATGATTCCCTCACAAGACCTCTTGCTTTCCTTAGTCATTTTCATCCTGAGTCTCATGTCATCTTTCATTCTGTTTTAGATTTTCAAGGTTAATTTTTCATTTATAAGTCCTAATGCTCTATTTTAACATTGATCACCTCTCAAAAAGAATTTAAATCATTATAGAAACATTTAAAATCCTTTTATGGAGTTTTTTCGATTTAATATAAATATGTTTTAATGTGTTGTGGTCTTTCCAAGTTGTTTTGACACGTAAAATAATCCTACAAATATCATCACTTTGCATATTAACCTTATAAAACCCACTCACCTTGTAAATTTTACTTTATGCAGTAATTAACCATGTATTTTACTCCTTATAAACCCACACACATGCAAAATAATATTCAAAAGTCTATCAAACTACTCCTTATCTCTCCATGTTGCACCACAAGACCTTATTTTGATTTTTTAATGGGTTGTTTTTGTTTGAAATTTATGATATATGGTCTTCATGAAGATGTTTCTTGTTTATTTTATAGGAAAAACTAATGTTATTTATTTATACAAGGTTTTTTTCCCCTTCCACTTCATGGTTTTGCTTTGTAAAAGGTGGTTCCAGCATAAAATTCATAGTACATGGGTGGCTTCCCAAAGAAAACCCATGGTTTGTGAGTTTGAAAGGTTTTTTAGTTACACTTGAGTGGCTTTGGGAGAATTATGAGCATGGTTTTATTTATTTTAAATTTATAAAAGTTGTTTTACATGTTGTAGGATGTTCAAAGCCTTTCTACATGTAAAAATACTTCCAAAATCCCTTTATCATCATGCATAGAGTGTTTAATCCTCTAAGGTGATTTTAAAGGAAGGTTATTTGTTTTTTTGGATACCTCCAAGGGTGGTTTTTAGAATTAAATTTTTGGGTTTAACCATGGGCAATGTTTGGAAGGTTATTTTACATAGTGCAATATATAAAAATCTATTTTGCATTCAAAGAAACCTCTTAAACCCTGCCAACCTTAAGTTCACCTTCTAATGTGGTAATAAAAAAACTTCAATCATTTTAAAGGGAAATCTTCAATCAATTTGTAGTTTTGATCAAATGGGAGGTGGTTTCAAAATCTAAATATGGTATAGGCCTAGTGTGGCTTTTGGAAGCCTCATGGGCCCTAGAAGTAACTCTTTTAATCCTTCTACATGGATTTTATAGCCATACATATCTCATCAACCTCTAATCATGTCATTTAAAAAATCTTTAAGGTGTTTTTGCTAATAAAAATGTGACTTTTGTTGTCTTAAGGTAGTTTTAAGCCTTAAAAGGTTATTTTGGTATCATATGGTGGCTTTTGCAACATTATTTTCATGTCTGGATTTTTTTTATGAGTATTTTTCATATAAATAATACTCTAAATAATGCCATATTATTCTTTGAGCTTCTAAGTGGCTCATAAAATCATTACTCAATCATTTTTCCTTCTATCTTGTATGTAAACCATTATAAAAGAGATTGAGGTGGTTTTAAAAAGATAGAACATGGTTATGAGAATATAAAATAGGTTATGCTGGCAACATAAATAGATATCAAATCATCTCATGCACACCCCAAATACATTATTTGAATGTTGGTAATTTCAAATGATCACACCAAGTGGTTTCTCACTACATGCACGAAGGCATGTCTCAAGAAGTCTCAAAATCATTTTGAGGAGATCATAGTAGATTTTATGTCAACAAATAGGTTTTAATTTCTCCATTATATTCTTTGTAATTATTATTTGTGTTGTGGTCTCTTGAAGATTATTCTTGTAAGAAAACTTGATTTCTCAGTCCCACCACCATTTGAAAATTATCAAGCAAACACTTTACATAAAATAAGAACTAAAATAAAGAGAATCTTATAATCTCTTGGAATTTGTAATATCAAATTAATTTGTTTGAGATAGTAATATTCATAGTTCTTTCAAATATGATATAATGTTCTTCTCCAAAATGTTCTTACACATTCAAGGCAGCCATTATATGCACCAAAAGAGAAAATATTGAAAGATTGAGATGGAGAAGGTATATTAAAGAAGTTAGATAGACAATAAAAAATTCCCATGCATTCCTTAAATTAAAATAACAAATATACATTCATTCAGAGTGATTGATCTAACTCAGTAGTGCATGTTAGTTTCTCATATGATTGAGAATGGTGAATTGGCTATCAATTGGTTGGATCAGAATGTATGAATGTGTTCTTCATACTAATCATGAAAATTATGCAATTTGTTTAGTGATTTAGATTTTATAGGTTAAAATAATCACAAAAGAAGAGTTAGATATAGTTGTAGTGGTTGAACAAGATCCTTCATAGAAAAAATATTTGTCTTCTTCTTGATAACCAATAAAAATCACTTTTTATCTCTCTAACTTTATATTTCTCCATTGCACTTTTTTTAATCACTTAAAAAGGTTATAGTTTACTTTTTTAACTTTTAAATTAAAAATTAATAATGAAATAGAAATAAATTACCAAAAAATGGTTATGAAGGCAGCTATTGGGTGGTTATAGGGTGGTTTCACTCTCTTAATCTAAAAAAACAAGTTATGTGCATTATAAAGGGGATTGTGTTAGTATGAAAAAAAATGGCAAGATGAAAGGAAGGAGTATGTATGTACATCCCCATGAAGGATAAACACATAAATAATTTAGAGGACTTTTTTCCATGAACAACCATATGAAGGATCAATACATAAATAATTTATAGGACTTTCTGTCATGAATTTTTTTGGATGAATGATGTGCATGAGTATGTCAATATATTTTGATTCTTCCTCTTTCAATTTTCTAAAATAATATTAGTAGATAGTTAATGAATCTAAATATTTTAGTGTAGATGTTCTATTGAATCTACATTAGGAATTTTTTTCATTGTGAAACCTTGATGAGATTGAAAATGGAATTTATGTCTATTTTATTATGAAATACATGGTTATTGTATATATTTATTTATAATACTATCCAATATCCTTGGTGTATGTATCATGTTTTTATGTTTAGTATGTCTTTCCCATCTCATTTTCATGATAAATGTTTCCTATGTTAAAATCTTAACTCCTAGATCATTCTAGCAATTTTTTACATTTAGCTACCTAAAGTTATATTTTTATTCCATGAGATTATTATAGTAGCTTAATGTGTTTAAACTATTATAATTGTCCCATTATCCATTCCTCATTTCTTTTCTCCTTTTCCTCATTTAAATATTCTCCTTCATTTCTCATTTTTTTCATCTTTCATACTTTTTGGTTAAAAGTACAAGTCCCTATAGAAAACATTTTTGTAGTAAATAGTTGTATTTTTGTTGGGTGAATATTTTGCCATCAACTAACTGAAGACAAAATGGTTATATCAGTCACAGTGTAATGAGATAAATCTCTCCTCTCAGCAAGGGGAGGTTCCCTATAAACTATCACAAACTTAATTTAAACTAAATATTAACTCATGGGTGAGATCATATCATCCATTTATCTTTTTTAATAAATGATGTCTACAAAGTAAAGGAAAAATTTCTTGATATTAACTAAATTCACAAGAAACCCATGAGAGCACAAAGCCTATCATTACTTCTTTTGTTGATTTATAACTTATATCACAGTAGAATGAGGTGCAGCCCAAAGTCTTCACCAAAAACTACAACAAAGTATATGATCAAAAAAGATAAAAGTAGTTCAAAGCCTTTCCAATATCCTTTGTTCTAAGACACTAAAACACAAAATAAATACAAGTATAGTAGCACAAAGTCTCCATAATCAACTTCAGAACATCTCTCAGATTATTTTCACTCGCTCTACTTATTTAATCAAATAGATAAGATTGTATTAGGAAAAGGACATAAGAACAATTTCCTACACAACACAAGTTATTTCAATATAAAGTTTGAAAGGTCACTTGATTTCTCATTCACTTGATAAAATTTGATTTACAATCTGAGCTCAAAGTCTCAAAATGCCTTTCAATTTTGGTAGAGTTTTGCTTCCAATAACTCAAATATTAAAAAAAACAAAAGAGGCCCTCTTAATTTATAGGGAGAGACCTTGAGGAATTTTTAGGTAAAACCTAATTACTTTGACCTAGTCAAAGATAGGAGTCCTTTTTGATTTAGGACTTCCTATATTTTTACATGTAATTACATATGAAAAAAGTACATGTAAAAAAGTCCAAAGTGGTCACAAAAGCAAATCTAAAAAGTTAAAATTAAACCAAGGGAAAAAACCATTTCAATTTGTATCCCCATCGTTCTTCATGTGAGCATCGTACATAGTGAAAGTTTCTTGCATCCTACTACTATTTGGACTAACAGTGTTCTTGAAAATCATCTTAGCTCTAACTATGGCATCTCTTACTACCATGACTAATTTTGCATGACTAGTTAACTTGGTTTTTAGATTATCTAGAGTTAACTGATTATCTAGAATATTGTCCACATGACCAATCTCTATATCTCTAATGTCATCAACATTAGAAGTAACCAAGGTAATTGGAAAAACACCTTGATATGTATACTTCATCACTTTCGACTTCTTTGGAGAAAACTCAGTCATCTGAAAGGGCTTCAACCAAAAGGATGTCAATGAAAAAGGATCCATAGAAGAAACTATAACAAAATTCATGATCATGCAATTAGGGGAAATACTGGTAATCTAGGGAAACTGCATGTCGATCATCACTACTATGGGGATGTGCTTGAAAGGGCTAAAGTGTAAGTAGGCCAAAAAACTAGAGGAAAGTGAGCTCAAAAAAGCAAAATTGAAAATATCGCAGAGTTAGGAAATTCAAGAGGATATTTGTATGGGTGGAAAAAATCACTACCCTTGCATATGACAGGGGAAGGCCATGCATTAGCGGCAAAAAGTGCCACCAATGTATGAGAAAATGAAAAACATGCAAGAGCAGAAAAATAGGCAAAAAAAATGAGAAACATGCAAGAGTGGCAAAAAATGCCACCTATGCATGGAGAAAATGAAAAACATGTAAGAGCAGCAAAAAATGCCACCTATGCATAGAGAAAATTAAAAACATGCAAGAGCAACAAAAAATGCTGTCTATGCATGGAGAAAATGAAAAACATGCAAGAGTGGTAAAAAATGTCGCCTATGCATGGAGAAAATGAAAAACATGCAAGAGTGGCAAAAAATGCCGCCTATCTATGGAAAAAATGAAAAACATGCAAAAGTGGAAAAAAATGCCCCCTATGAATGGAGAAAATGAAAAACATGCAAGAGCGGTAAAAAATGCCGCCTATGCATGGAGAAAATGAATTTTTTCTAACACCTAAAAAATGATCAAAATTGACATTTTGATCAAATAAAGACTACAATGGGTTTCACATTTTTCAAGAAATAGTGATGAGGGAGTCTTGTAACCTTTCCCAGGATGTCATTCAACTTCACTTGAGATCAAGAGAATCTTGCCTTGAATAATGAACTTAAAGTATAGATTATGAAATAGACAAGTTTTGTTAGGGGTTGTCCACAAAATAAGTGTAGCTGATTTTGGGAACAAAAATTTTCCACACATTTTTTGATTTCAATAAAGGTAGCTCTACCTAATAATAGGAGAGGGAATCTAGCCCGACATTATTGACTAAAATTTCACATTTTGGCCTCCTAACGATTTTTTTAACCAATAATTTTTGGTGACTCTAATGCAGATCGAGGCATTTTATACATGCAATTTTCATACATTTCAAGGAACCTCTCATAGAATTGAGGTTGGTAACTCCATTGAGATGAAGTACCTAGTACCTAAATATTTTTGAATGAATAATTAGAGTCAGTTCACCCCAAACCAAATGTTTTCCATGTCCCAATGGTAAAATTTTTTGGGTCATTATTTTTGGCCCAATACCATGAATTAACTTCAAGATCAAATAAAAGATTTTTGAAAATTTTATTAGAAATTGTCAAGATGTAGATAATCATATATTTAATTTCATATTATCCTATATCAACTTTTAATATATGCATGAAGATGTCATATTGATAATTTTTTTTAAAACTCTCACTAGACATGTTATCGAATGAGTTTGGCACTTAGAAGATGGATGCATTATGAATTGGAACTCCTTGAAGAACAAGTTCCTAAATAAATATAAACGAGATATGAATGTGTATGCTGTTTTTAGATTTATTCAAAATCTAAAAGCAAGAAGAAGATAAAATGAGATATTTTATAGCATAATTCAACAAATTATTGAGACTAATTCATCATTCTAATCAATCGAGTCCCGATAATCAAAATTGTGTCTTCATTGACTCTCTACAGGTAGAAATTAAATTTATCTTGATGCAGAACAAACTAAATGACATAAAAGTTGAACAAGAATCTATCAAAATTGAATATGACATGTTTTTGTTTGTAATGTTAAATAAATAAGTTTAAAACATGCTACAATTACTGCAAATGGTAAATAAATAGTGGAAGTTGATATAATGAAAATCCCTAAACATTTAGAATAGAGTTTTAAAAATCAAATCTCTAATCAAGCATGTAAAAACTTTAATAAATAAAAATAAAAAAGTATTCTTCTCATGTATGATTGTTTTAGTTTCATAATCATGGAATAAATTAAACAGTTGGAAGAATAGGTGATTAATCAACAAATAGACGCAGAATTTAGATTCCCCTTTAGAAAAAAAGAGATGGTTTTTCCTATTCTAAAATATTTCTCAAACCTCACAGGCTTGAGATAAATTGAATTATCTAAGGAAAAACTAATCAAATCATAAATAGAAAAGGACAATAATGTAGAATGGGATTTTTACTTTCTAAAGGAGATGATAACATTGAACCAATTTTCTATAAAAATAAAATCTCTCTAGTATCAAAGTGGAAGTCTCAATAGTCAAAAGGGAAGATTTTCCTAGCATTTCATTTTCATATGCTAATGTAGAAGAGTTATCTGGAGGATTATAATCCATTAAAATCAATCATATGTAATTTAAAACAAATCCAATTCACAAACTCTATCAAACTTCTACCTATGTCTTTGATTCAAGATTCTTCTTTGCTTCTTTCAAAACTTATTTCCCATAGTCCTTTTGGGTAGTCATGCAATATTAACTATAAGGTTCCTTCACAATGATTCATATGATCATGCTACACTAGTTTTCATATGAGCTTTACATAGTTAGCAAACCATTAAATACTAAATTGAAGCATTCTTTGTTCATATACCCATTTTAGCTTCATGAAACTCTTCAAGATGTCAATGAAAATATTATCCTTGAATAGGACACCAAAACACAATGATTATTTAAATAAATTTAAGACCTTCTAACTTTATTATAACATCCTTTGGAACCCTACTTAAGCAATTTAATCTAACTATCTGTTCACTTTCTTTACACAAGCACCTTTCAAGCCTTATTTCCTACTAGCCTTTTTTATGGCTAAACCTTCATAATAAAATAACTAAATATTAAAGGACCATTTTTATCAACACAAATATCACCTTAACATTTTGGCATAACTCTCAAGGCAACCTATACTTGCTTCTTTAAGCCTTTCCTCAATTAGCCCTCCAAATGAGTAAATCTCCTTAGACTGAACTATGTACAAAATTTAAATTCAATATATTGACATTTTTATATACCCATTTGGATCTACCAAGTGAATCCATCATTTGTATGCCTTTTTATTTGGACAAATTCACTTTTACCTTACTACCCCTTCTCTTTTTTACCTTCCCTAGACCTAGCACTAACACACTACCCTATTTCCATACTTATCCATACTTGATAAATATTCAACCACTTTCATCAATTAGGGAACATAAATTTATGAAATATGACAATTTTTTATGAGTTTTTAATAATTAAATCTCCTCAAATGGACTAAACCCTAAAACCTAGGGTTTTAAGTAACTATACAAGTTGAGAGTGCATTTAATTGCATATCTTGATCTAGAAACCATTTCAAGACAAAAAAAATGGTTTTATTATCTCTATTTATTGTTTAAAAAACTTTTTTATTCAATGTTAAATCTCTCATAACTCTCATACTATTCACAAACATGAAAAACTTAGTCCTTATAAATGTATTATGCCATTCGCAAAATAGGGTACACAAGGTTACATTGTTTCTCTTCACCAAAGGATTATATAATGTATAATAGGGTTTTAAAAACTTCTTAAGAATATAATAAAACCTTTATATTTCCCCTTTGAATCCAAAACAAGATACAATACCAAAAACATAGTGTGCAAAATTTATGTGTGTTATGGACTATATACTTTTTAGGGGCAAGGTTTATAACCAACGGGTATTTTTTAACCCTATAATAATATATAACATATGAAAATATAATATAAACTCTCATACATATGCAATATTTGATCACCCATAGTATTCAAATAATGAAAAAGATCATTTACTCTGTTTGCTCCTTCAACAGTCCTGTATAAGTGTGTTTCCTATATGATAGACTTACTAGTATTTACAAAAGTGATTTATCCCACTTTAATATTTTATTATTTGTAAAAAAATAATTTTATAATGAACAAGATAAAAAAAATCAAACAATTTACTCACCATGGGGATATTTCAAACATAATTTATGCTTTGCTCCATAATGCAAAATTCAATACATACAAAATTTCTTCTATACAAAACATTTTTTATTCTCCACAAGATTTATTGTCACTCTCTATTATCTATCATCCTCAAATGGGATGAGATATTATCCTATCAATAATTACTCTCACACACTATATAAAACTCCTATATATATACTCATACAACAAGACTCATAACTGATTCTTGATCAAGATTCCACTATCAATTCCTAATCCAATGTAGTGTGGTGGACTACCACCTCACTCCTTACATGAAATATGAACTCAAAACTAACTTAATACCTTTATGAGACCATAAAATTTCATTTACAACTTTATTTATCAATTATGCATCATCAACTATCACCTAGACCACTAATACACTTTGAAATTTTGAAATTCCCTTTTGGCTAGAAAACTAACTTGAACTCAAATTAAAATTTGCAGACACATTATAGACCACTTGAACATCTAAAGATTCCCCTGCATCATACTTCCAAGGGGAGAAAAGTATTGACACCCATGTTCTTCTTCCTTCAAACACTCATATAGGTGTGTGTAATCTTAACTGCCACACTTGTACTTTGTCTTGCCTCATTCTATCCTCCTCCATCTTATACCTATAAAATACATTAACTCATTAAAGAAAACATATTATTTCTCATGACCTTGAGGCATTCTCCAGCTTCCCTCTTAAATTTCTTGTTGATATTACTCCTAAGAACCTTCATGTGCTTTGTATGCTTCACTCTCCTTCTTTGCATAATCTATTAATGCATCTTGCTTCTCTCTTTGCATGACTTCTCATTCATCTACAACCTAGAATTCAACCTTAACATATACAAATTATTCATAAAGAGTGCTTCCATGTGCTTTATTTCTTCTTACCTTAACTAATTCCCTTATCTTAGATGCCACTGTTGCATTTCATATGTCTATATTCTCCTTTTTAACCTCCTTAAACATTTCTCTATACATTTTATGAGGATCAAATCCATATTCTTGCTTCAAATAATCATACAAACTTTAATATGCCTCACAAATTTCCTTATGCTATTATCTCATTTTTCCTTTGGCTTCACTTGAATCCTCTTAAATGAGTATCTCTTCCTTATTCATGCTATCTTTCTTCCAACATGGTTGACCTACTTTTTCTTGTTCCATCAACATGACTCTACTTTGATTCTCTTCTTCATCTTGACTTGTTTTGATCACCACTTGGTCATATGCTTCCTATTTTTGTTCATTGAGCCTATGAATGGGCTCAACCATCTCTTCTTTCTCTTCATCTCTCAAAATTATATTCAAACATACCAATACATCATTATATTTCAAAACATGAGGCTTTATTACCTCTTTTCCCTTTCTCTTTTTTATTCTCTTTTCCACTAATTACTTGATTGGCCATTTGATTGACTTCTTCCTCATGACCCATCCAAGATGTGGGTTCAAAATCTCTTTCATTTTATCAATATTCATCATCATCTCATCTATTTTTTGCCTCATCTTTTCCATCTCTCTATCTATCTCAATCTTCTTCTTGGTGTCTTTATGCACCATATTCTCCTTGTGGTTTTCATGTTGAACCCTGTCTTTCACTTTCTTTTCTACCTCTTCTTTCATCTCCATTTTGAGTACCTCACTTGGGTATATTATTCTCCTTGTTTTGGTCTCACTTGGACCATCTCCTTTGGTTCACACTTGGAACCCCTCTATTTTAGACCTCACTTGGGCCTTTCCTCACACTTGTACTTCATACTTGGACTATCTTCTCTTTCTTAAGCTCTATTTATGAGCTTCTTTATCTTGAGCTTCTTAATCACTCTTCTTGATTCAAGTCTCCCACCACAATACTTAATATTTTCTTTTAGTCATACATTTCAATCAATAAATCAACCATAAAATAGATCATACCTTTCTCAAACTACATTCTTACTATGTCCTCCAACAAGACTCCTTACTTATCTACAACTTATTAGTTAATCATGCAAAATGAAATATAATCACCATGGTAATACTTGTATATACCTTCCCAGAGCATCTAGATGGCTCTAATACCAAATGATGTAGATCAAATTCATAAACTCTATCAAACTTCTACCTTTTTTCTTGATTCAAGATTCTTCTTTGCTTCATTCAAAACTCATTTCCCATAGTCCTTTTGGGAAATCATGCAATATTAACTATAAGGTTCCTTCACAATTATTCATATGATCATGCTACAGTAGTTTTCCTATGAACTTTACATAGTCAATAAACCATTCACTACTAAACTGAAACATTATTTGTTCATATACCCATTATACCTTCATAAAGCTCTTCAAGATGTCAATGCCAATATGATCCTTGAATAGGACGTCAAAACACAATGATTATTTCAATCACTTCAAGACCTTATACCTTTCTTATAACATTATTTTAAACCTTTCTTAATTAATTTACTCAAACTATTTGTTCACTTTCTTTACACAAGCACCTTTCAAGCCTTATTTCCTACCAGCCCTATTTATGGATAAAGCTCCTTGTTGGGAGCACCTAACATACCTTCACAAGAAAATAACTATATATTAAAGGAAAATTTTGGGTTATATAACTCTTACCTTATCCTTTTGGCATAAATCTCAAGGAAACTTGTACTTGTTTCTTTAAGCCTTTTCTTAATTAGCCCTCCAAATGCGCAAAGCTCCTTAGATTAAACTATGTATGGACTTTTAATTCAAGATATTAAAATTTTCAAATACCAATCTGGATTCCCTAGGTGAATCCATAATTTTTAGGCCTTCTTCTTTGGACAAATTCACTTTTACTTTACTACCTCTTCTCTTTTTGGCTTTCCCTAGACCTAACACTAGCACACTACCTTATTTTTGTACTTCTCCATACCTAAAACTCTAAAACCACTTTCATCAGTTAGGGAACACAAATTTATGAAATATTAAATAAAATATGAGTTTTCAATGGTTAAATCTCCTCAAATGGACTAAACCCTAAAACCTAGGGTTTAAAGAAATTATACAAGCTGAGAGTGCATTTAATTGCATATCTTGATCTAGAAACCATTTCAAGAAAAAAAATGGTTGTATTATTTATATTTAGTTATTACATAACTTTTTTATTCAATGGTAGAGTTCTCATAACTCTCATACCATTCACAAACATGAAAAACTCAGTCCTTATAACTATATTTTACCCTTTACAAAATAGGGTACACATGGTTACATTGTTTCTCTTCACCAAAGGATTTTATAACCTATAATAGGGTTGTAACCACTTCTTAAGACTATTATAAGCCCTTTAAAATCCCCATTTGAATCCAAAATAAGATACAATACCAAAAACATAGTGTGCAAAATTTTTGTGTGTTATAGACTTTGTACTTTTTAGGGGCAAGGTTTATAACCAATAGGTATTTTTCAACCCTATAAGAATACATATCATATGAAAATATATATTAAAACTTATACACATTCAATATATAATCACAAATAATATTCAAATAAGTAAAAAGATTATTTACTCTATTTACTTGTTCAACAGTGCTTTATAAGTGTGTTTCCTGTATGACAGACTTACTAGTCTTTACAAAATTGATTTCTCCCACTTTAATCTTGGATTATATGTAAAAAAATAACATGATCATGAACAATATCAAAAACATAAAATAATTTACTCACCATGGGGATATTTCAAACACAATTTATGCTTTGCTCCATAATGTAGAATTCAATACATATAAAATTTCTTGTATACAAAACATTTTTTATTCTCCATAAGATTTATTGTCAATCTCCATTATCTATCATACTCTAATGGGATGAGAGTTTATCCTCTCAATACTTACTCTCACACACTATATAAAACTCCTATATATATCAAATACTCATATAACAAGACTCATAACTAATTCTTAATCAGGATTTCACTATCAACTTCTAATCCAATGTAGGGTGGTGCACTACCACCTCAGTCCTTACATGAAATATTAACTTAAAACCAACTTAATACCTTTATTATACCATAAAAGGTCATTTAAAACTTTAGTTATCAATTACACATTATCACACTCTCACCTAAACCACTAATACACTTTGAAATTTTGAAATTCCCTTTTGGCAGGAAAACTAACTTGAATTCAAATTAAAATTTGCACACACATTATAGACCACTTGAAAATTCCAAGATGCCCTTACATCACATAACCATGCCAAGGTTGAAATCAAAGAATGTATGAAGTCATAACAAAATGAATGGTGTCTGATATTCATTTTAAGCCTACGGTGTTCCAATTTTGAAAGAAACATGTAATACACCTCTATATGATTCACATCCTATATCTAACATAAACATATTCAAAGACACTCAAGAAGACATTGAATAAGTCCAATACTACTAAAAAATTATCCCACAAGACTAGAGAAATTGCAATGATTCAATTTCAAAACATAGAGATATTTTTTATCTATTTATTCATGATTATCTTAGTTATGCATAGTAATCATAAGTTCACCCACTTTCCACCTACTTATTAATTATTAATGAATATGGTCAATCCTCATAGGTCAAATCCATTATTCTAAAATATAAGTTACTTGTCCTAGCTAGTTAATGGTTTTGTATAGTCTTTTTTTTTCCTCTACTCACTGTAAATAGTTTTGTTTTCCATATTTTGGCTTGTTTTATTTTCCCATCTCTATTTTGGTGTGTGTGTGTGTGTGTGTGTGTGTGTGTGTGTGTGTGTGTGTGTGTGTGTGTGTGATTTTTGAATTAATGTATCAACCTATCTATTTTTCCCTCCTCTCCATGTATTGGTCATTTTTATTGCATATGTTCATAGTCTTTTTATCTACCTAGAAATCCTCAATAGACAATAATATGATTTGCATAATGAGGTCAATATAGTCATTGCTTTAGAGTCTATGAAAGGATCACATTTTCAAGAAATGTATGAGAATTATTTTGTGATTTACTAATATATATATATATATATATATATATATATATGTTTCCTTTGACACATTATTTGAGATTAAATTAATTATATATATTTATTCATATGCCAAATTTCTATAGTACAAGTCTTCTTTAATTGTTAGAACGACATGCAACTAAGGGGTTAGAAACATTTCAACTAGGTAGATCTCCAAGATAGATATTTGATAGAGTATTAAAAATATTGAATTTTTAGTAATTAAAATGGTGATGTGGTTTTTATTACCTTAGGTATCAAATGAAAAACATTTATAATAGGCGATGTGGCCCAACAGTGCATGTTCATTTATCATATGATTGAGATAGGTGAAGTGGTTGGCAATTAGTCAGATCAAGACATGTAAATATACATTACACATTATTTTTAGTAATTCATATAAAATTGAAGGAACTAGTTACCAAATATTTTATATTTCTCCCACATTCCACTAAATAATGCAATCCCACTATTAGAGATAGTTATTGTCATGAAATTTTACATTATAAGGCAACACCCCTATTTATGCTCATACAATAAATTAGAGGTGTTTCAAAGATATGTATGGTTACAAAATTTCCATAATTGATTATTAATACATAGCTCAATGAGATAAACACTTATATACAAAACTAGAGTCTTGAGTTCTACTTTGTGCCTTACAAACCAAAATTCCTAGTTGGAGCCAGTTGTTATCCTCAAAATTGAATTCTCATGATTCAATTTTTAAACTCATTCATAATAATCAATTTATATAGTTTATTAGTGTTTTCATCCCTCATGGATGTTACTAAAATCTTTCATTCATTCATTCAAATTACTTCCTTGCAATACCCCTTGCTTTCTTTGGTCATTTTTGCCTTGAGTCTCATGTTGTCTTTCATTTCATTACAGGTTTTTCAAGGTCAATTTATCATTTCTAAGCCTCGAGGATCTATTTTCACATTGATTTCCTTTCAAAAATAATATGAATCCTTATAGAAACATTCAAAAGAGTTTTGTGGTTTGTTTGAATTAATATAAAGCTTTTATTATGTGTTGCAGTCTTTTCAAGTTGTTTTTACATGTAAAATAATCCTATAAATCCTACCACTTTGTATATTAACCCTATAAAACACAATAAACATATAAATTTTACCTTATAAAACTTATAACCATGCATTTTACTCCTTATAAATATATATACATGCAAAATAATATTTAAAAGTCTGCAAAACCATTTTGAACTACTCATTATCTCTCCACATGCCACCACAAGACCTTACTTTGATTTTCTAAAGGGTTTTTCTTTAAAACAAAATTCATGGTGTATGGTCTTCATGAAGATGGTTCAAGTTTATTTTAAAGGAAAAACTCATGGTTTTTTTATATAAGGTGGTTTTTACTTTATATAAGGTGGTTTTGGCCTTTCAATTCATGATTTTTCTTTATAAAAGGTGGTTTCAACTTTAAATTCATGGTATATGGATTTTAGAGGGTAGTTTTCAAGAGGAAACCCATGATTTTGGAGTTTGAAAGGTTTTTTGGCTACACTTGAGTGGTTTTGTAAGAATTTTGAACATGGTTTTGCTTATTGTAGACTTCTACAAGGTGTTTTACATGTTACAATATTTTTAACTACTTTTTACATGTAAAAAGATTTCTAAAATCCTATTATCTTCATGCACAAATTGTTTAATCCTCTGAGGTAGTTTTAAAGGAAGGATATTTATGGTTTTTATTTCTTCCAAGGGTAGTTTTGAGAAATAAACTTATGGGTTTAAGCTTGGGAAACATTTAGAAGATTGTTTTACATTATATATCCTAATAAAATATATTTTGCATGCAAATAAGCCTATTAAACCTTTTAAACCTTTTATTCACCTTCCAACATGGTACTAAATTTTTTTATAAGTTGTTTCAAAAGGCATTCTTCAAGTAATTCATGGTTTTGATCAAATGGGAGGTGGTTTAGAAAGCTAAGCATGGTATAGGATTGGTATAGCTTTTATCAACTTTGTGATCCCTCTAAGAAACTATTTTAATCCTTATATGTGGCTTTCATAGCCATACATTTCTCATCAACCTCTAAGCAAGTTGTTTCAAAATTGTTCAAGGTGGTTTTACTAATAAAAACATGACTTTTATTATGTTAAGGTAGTTTTGAGCATTGTAAGGCTATTTTTGATAGCATATGGTAGACTTTATAACCTTTTTTGCCTATTTAAGGAGTTTTAATGAGTATTTTACACATAAACAATACTCTCAAGATTGTCATATTCTTCTTCAAGCTTCCAAGTGGCTCATCAAATCCATACTATCTTACATGCAAACCATTATAAAAGAGATTTAGGTGGTTTTCAAAAGATAGAACACAATTATGAGAATATAAAATATGTTATGGAAGCATAAATAGAGATCAAATCAGAACACAATTATGAGAATATAAAATATGTTATGTAAGCATAAATAGAGATCAAATCATTTCATGCACACCCTAAATACATTCGTTATATGTCAGTAGTTTTGAATGATCACACCAGGTGGTTTTTCATTAAATATATGTGAGCATGTGTTAGGGGGTTTCAACATCATTTTGAGGATCTTGTAGTGTTTTTTATAGAAACAAATAGGTTTCAAGTTGTCTATTACATTTTTTAATTATTGTTTTCATTAGGTCTTTCAAAGATTTTTCTTACAATAAAACTTGATTTCTCAATCCCACCACCATTTGAAAACTCTCAAGAAAACACTTTGCATATAAGAAGCACTACAGTCAAGAGAATCTAGCAATTTTTTGGTATTTGAAATATTAGATTTATTAGTTTAAAACAATCATATTCATAGTGCTTTCAAATTTGATATCATGTTCCTCTCTAAAATATTCTTATAAGTTCAAGGCAATTATTGTATAAACCAAGAAAGAAAATATTAAAATATTGAGTCAGATAAGGTATCTTGAAGATGTCAAATGGATAATAAAATATTCCCATGCATTTCCTAAATCAATAGAAAAGTATGTAGTCATTCATATTGAGTGATTTGGATTGGCAACACTTGTTCATTTCTCACATGATTGAGAGAGGATAACTATCTATCAGTCAATCGAATCAGAACATGTTAATGTGTCCTTCATAGTGGTCATTAGAATTATATAATTTGTTATGTGATTTAGATTGTACAAGTTCAAATCATCACAAATGGAGAAATCAAATATAGTTTTAGTGGTTAAATAATATCCCTCTCAGCAAAAATATTTGTCTTATTCTTGATAACCACTAAAAGTCACTTTTTCTCTCTCTAAATTTATATTTCTCTATTGGACTTTTCTTAATCACTTTAAAATATTATGTTTTAATTTTTTAAGTATAAATAAAAAATTAATAGTGAAATATAAATAAATTACCCAAAATTTATTATTGGGTGGTTATAATGTGGTTGCACTCTATGAAGCTATAAAGTTTTGTGCATTGTAAAGGGAATTTTTGACAATATGAGAACTTTTGGAAAGATGAAAGGAAGGAGTCTATATGTACAACCCCACAAAGGATCAATACAAAAATAATAAGAGTTTATGCCATGATTTATTTTGAATGAATTAGTGCATGATTATGTCAATATATTTTGATTATTCTTTCAATTTACTAAAATACTATTTATAGATAGTCAATGAATTCAAATATTTTAGTGTAGAAGTTATGTTGAATCTACATTATGAATTTTTGCCATTATTAACATTAGTGATATTGAAAATAAAATTTATATCTATTTTTATTAGGAAATACAAGGTTGTTGTATATCTTTATTTGTAATGTTATCCAATCTCCTTAGTGTATATATCTTTTTCATATTTTCATAATATGTCTTTCCCATCTCATTTTCATGATAAAGGCTTCTTATGTTAAAATTTCAACTCCTAGATTATTATAATCAGTTTCAATGTTTAGTTACCTAGAGTTATCATTTTTATTCTCTAGGATTATTATATTATATTTATGTGTTTAAATGGATATAATTATCACATTACCCCCTCTTCTTTTAATTTCTCTTTTTCTTCATTTCCATCATTCCCCTTCATTTCTCATTTTTGTCACTTTTTTTTACTTTTTGATTGAAAGTACAAGCCCCCATAGAACTTTTTTTGGTTCTAAATAGATATAAATAGATTTATTTTCCACATCCCTTTTGATTTCAATAAAAATATCTCTACTTGATAATAGTATGATATATACAAATTTTTCTTAATCTATTTATCATTAACTTGATTTTATTTCATTCAAAATTGAATTGCATATTAAAGTTATCTTTTGCATAATTTTTATATAGAGTCTATTATTCAATTATATTTTGAATTGAATGAAATAGATATAAACTATTGAAATTGGTATACAATAATGCAAAACATAATTTAGTAAAATACATTAATTTACAAAAATTTATAAAATTGAAAATTAGCTAAAAATAGTAAATAATCCTAAGGTATACAAACCTCGATACAATAGATCTTATGTTGACTATGAAAGTTTAATGTGACTATAAATTACTTGAAAGGGCCTATGTATTGTTTTTTGACTAAAATCAAAAAATTAATCTCTAATTAGACAAGTTTGTAGAGAGAGAGCAGGGGTGTAGTGTAACCTTGTATATTGACTATAGTTATGTTTTAGTTGACTATGCACCTTATTTTTTATCTAAATTTTGGTCAATATATATAAGGTTTGATTATTTAATTTTGTGTGTTAATATGTCATGCATAATATTTGAAAATGACAAACCCTAGTTATTACATAAAAAACATAATAGAGATCAAATGTAAAAGTGGAGAATAAGGTTAGGTGAATATATAAGTTACCCTAAAATACCCTACATAATCTAAGTGTTGCTTACATATCCCAAATGGGATTTTGATCAATATAGTTCTCCATCATAGGGTGATTGTGTGATCCATGATTATAATAATACATGAGTTTAGCTAAAATATTGATTAAAAAGATTGATAATGGATGCCTTTGACCTAAAATAAAAGATATTTAGACTCGGCCTATGTGTAGACATCTAAATTTTATTTAGTGTCTAAATGCATTCTTCTTCTTCCCACATTTAAATTTAAACTAACATCATTTACATCCAAAATTACAATAAATGAATAATTCTTAATTACTAAATTATACACACCTTTTATCTAAATTTATTTAATAAATCCATATTTTTCACTTCATCCAGACATTCTTCATGTTTATCTCCCTCACATGTTGACTCATCCAACCACCTAGTGAGTCACCTTGAAAAATTTCAGCCAATTTGACCCTTTTTTTATGACTCACTCAACCAACTCCCCTTTTATCTCAAACTTTAGAATTGTTCATCATCCTCATTAATGAGGATTAATTATCTACTGTTGATTATTTAAATAATTATAAATATTTAAATAATCCTCCACCTTTTGATTGACCTCCTAAAAACTATAAATAGACATAAAATCCGTCACTCTCATCAATACTTGTGCTAATGAAGTGCTATCAAATTTACAACCAAATTCAATCCATATAATGATCATTTATATACTAAAACATTGTGGAAGGAAATCGATGGTACCTCCTTGCTTTGGAGAAGATTAAGAAACCACAATTAGAGACAAAAGTCACTTTGAATCACAATGGAGGAATCTCATGGTACTTCAAAGGTATAAGTTTATGTTTTAGTTTCTTGTATTTGTATCTCTATCCTAGGTTGATTGAGTTTATATTAGATTTCACTTTGTAGTTTTTAGCTTAGCTTAGTTTACATTTCTGAATTCCCTTCACACATTTTGGTATGCTTAGAGGGACCTTTCCCAAATCTTTGATGTATTATATTTTTCTTTTATTTTTTTTATTTTGAAGATTTCATTAACTTATTTTTTGTTTTTTTTTAGATTTTAGGCTAATTTGGATCTAATTTATTTACACTTTTTATTTTGGTTTTATTGTTTATTTATATTTTCCCAAATCTAATTATTTAAAACATAAAACATGACTATTAAAATTTTTATAAATTTTAATTTACAATTTGGATTTTTATAAAAAAAATTAGGTTGATTGGGTTTATACTATCTCTACCTTATTAAAATTTCATATAAATTTTATTTGTAGTCTAGGATATATATTAAAATTTGTTACTATTTTTATTAATTTAGTTTTTTAATTTCATATAAATATTATTTATAGTTTAGGATATATATTAAAATTTGTGACTATTTTTTATTATTTAGTTTTTTATTTAAAAAAATATGACTATCAAAATAGCCATAACTTTTTTAAAAAAAATTGGGGTTTTCTTGTTTTTTGCAATATTATTCATATTTACATTAGAAAAGTATTTTTAAAATTTCATGAAAACTCAAATAGTATTTTAGGATATATCATCAAAATAGTGATTTTTATTTTTATTTTTTTTCTAATTTTTTAGTGTGTGTATATTTTGGCTAACTGTGTAGGTTATATTAATTATTCAGCTTTCAAAACACTTACTAACATTTGTGTATAGGATACTTGTCAAAGATAACTAAAAATCACGTCAAAAGTACAAAAAAACATTTATTTTTTTATTACTAATGGCTTCTTGCTTTCAAAGTTTTGATTTCTTGAAATAATTAGTTTTCATTCTAATATTTATTTTTTATAGTAATTAGCTCATATTTTTATTTTGATATTAACCATTTTCATTTTCAAGAAACTTGTTTGTGTGTATTGTAAGGTTATATATGCTCTTCCCTTAGTGTTACATTGGTGATGATTTTTGGAAATCAAAACAACTTTGCAACTTTTGTGTTACCCAAGTTGTGCTTGTATGTATGATCTTCCCTTGGCATCACATTGGTGGAAACATTTAGGAATTATAAATAAACATTAACTTCTTTATTTTTATTTTATTAGTGGATTTATTGACAGTGGATTTCAACACCATATTGTAAGTCAACCTCATGTACTAGTGGGGTATAGAAATTGAGCTAGATTTGTCATTTTCTATTAATTGTTATGTGTTTTAAGCATACCATAAGTAAGGGGATTATACACTCTAATACCCAGACCTTAGATAATACTCAAATTTTGGTTTTTTTAACATCAACATAATAATACCCTAATGGTTATGTTGGATATCTTGGGATAAGACCCATTTGTGTGTATACATCAAACTAACTTCTTCCATGGTTTTGTGCCTCATCATATTTAAATTTATATCAAGGATTGCCTTATCTAAACTTAGTTATACATTAAGACTAGGAAATCCTTTCTTATCACTTAATTTATAGTGTATTAGTTAGAAATTAGCATCGAGAAGTTACTTATTATGCACCATTGAAATGGGGCTTAGTGGACCATGGAAATGATAGGATACTCCATGCTTATTTCCTTGAAATATTAGGTTGAAATTAGTGCAATAAAAAAGTTAGTGACATGGGAAGCCCATGAATTATTCAAGTCTATTTTACCTATATTTTCACTTTTTTGTGCAATTACATGTGTGTTTACGAAAAAACTATTTGTTTGTTCCTTTGTGAAAATAAAAGTGTTTTGGATTCTTAAAACTAATTCTAATTACTAAAACTTTAAAATCAAAGCTCAAAATAATCTTGTTGCCAATCAAATTTTAGTCACTTTGGTCTTTTTAGAGTTTAACATTAATATTTTTATTCTTTTGTTAATTCAAATCCTTTTATTTAGTAATGTCACCAATTACAATACATATGGCTATGCTAAATAATCCTAGGTCTAGGGATGAGCCTTTTAGTAATTACCCTTTTCACTTTAGAAATCAATAAAACCATATTGAGATAAAAAAAAATGTTGAATATGAGGAACATAGCCTTAGAGACATATTATCCCCTTATTAAATAGTATAGTATATTCTACCCAGCAATAATGAGGTCTTATTACAAGATTTAAGTCTAGGAGCTAAGTTCCCCCTAATATTGACCGCAAGGCCTTAAATAATTTACTCTCTAGGAAGGAATCCACACCTCCCATACAAAATCAAACCACCTATCTAGCCCACTTCATTATTATGGAACCCTAAACAATTCCACATCAACATTAACCTACCACTAGTAAACCTATTATCCAAAATCAACTAAGTATCCCATCCACTAGTTATAGCCTTGATTCCAACATCCTTCATCACACTAGCAAAGGGAATCCAATTCTAGCATCCCTACTATCTAGAATTCCTCAAGACCCAAAGCCATAACTAATCCAAAACACCAAACCTATTAATAAAACTACCATGCCTAGTGGTTAGCCTAGTCAAGAGAATCAAAAATACAAATTCATTCCTTTGGGAGAATAATTTGATATATTTTATTAGAATTTGGTTGCTAAAAACTTGGTCATATTTCCCAATATCAAATAATTTGATGAAAACATCCCAAAACCCAAGTGGTATAGAGATAAAGAATATTATGAATGCCACATAATCCAAAGTCATTCCGGAAACCATTTTATAAGAGTCAAGCATTATATCCAAGATTTAATTGATAAAGTTTATATTAATGTAGAGCCAGGTGTATATACATTGAAAATAATAGCTTAGGGGTATGCCAAAATGTCTTTACTAATCCTAAACAAGCTACTCCACTTCCAATTCAAACTTATAACCTTCCATATATTTCTCATGAACTTATTTTTGACACATCCATTTTCAACCAATCCATAGTTGATCAAGCCATATTTAACAACCATGATTTACCTTTCATTTTTGATGAGTTTATCTTCTACAAAGAGCCTATATTTTATCAATAGCCTATCTTTAACCAAGATCCCTTTTTTGACAAAGATCCCATTATTTACTAAGAGTTTATTTTTTACCAATCTCCCATCTTGAACCAATCCTCCTCCAACCAACATAACCTATCACCCATTATCCAAACACCCAACCTATTATCGCATGTCAAATCCCCTATCACCCCATAACACATACCCAAGTGACTGATGTACTTTTAGACTTAAAAATCCATGAAAAATTAATTATCAAACCCATACATTTTAAATTAAACAATGAACCCCATGGCATTAGTTAAAAACCATTTACATATCAATGTAAATATGTTAGTGATTTGTTCATAGTCTTTATAAGGATCATGTTGGCACTAGTCCTTTCATTAATACCACCAATCCTTCCTCCAATATTGTAAGTCCATCTACCATACCCATGGATTGGGACCAATAGTTTTACCTACCATCAGTTTACTTCCATGATAATGAAATAATCACAAAATTACTAGATGGTCTCTAACTAGAAGAGCATAATGAAACATCTACATATTCAAAGGAACAACAAGTATTCCTCAATCAAAATAAATCCTACAATCCAAGTCTAAAATCAGAATACCATAATGAAAATCTATTTGAGGCATTATCAAATAATCAAAATCCAAATTAGAATCTAAATCTAAATCAAAATATATAAAATCAAAAATATGAGTTCCTCAATGAAAACCTCTTCGAGGAGCTATTGGATAATCTAAATATGAATCCCAATCAAAAAAATAAATAAGAATCCCTTAGTGAAAACCTTTATAAGGCACCAATGGTTTAAAAAATTAATCTATCCCTTATATCAACATAGTTATAATATGGATTCCCATCACATATTATAGAAGCATTGTATTCCCAAATCATCCCACATGCAGCTACTCCCAATCTTGTTGTATGTGATATTATTAGTCCTAATCACCCTTCACATAATGACACATATACTTATCCCCATTATCATTCCATCCCTCTAAATATTTCATGCATTCAATGCACATCCTTTATCCAACATACTTTCTACTTCACCTTATTTGGTAGCACCATCTATCATAGAGGCTATGATAGTATCCTAGTAAATTTAGAAGAATCCCAATTAGAAATCAATGAAGTTACCAAACACATCTCTAGATTACATACTTTAAAGATAAATATGGGTTAGCATCATGTATCTCAAACCCTTTTATAATTAATATGCCAAAATTAAAAAAATAAAAAAAATAAAAAAATAAAAAAAGTAGCAAAAAATAGAAATAGAAATAATCCATCCAAAAGTGAAAACCATTCTTGTGGCATTTTGGGAAAGTAACATGATGAATACTAGTTTCTAATGTCATACATAAAATAATTAGTTATCTATGAGTACCTTACACATGGGGGAAAACTCATTCCATTTCAATCCTATGCATTTGAAATCATCCCTCCATCCTTACCCATCCTACACCTATCCAAATTCATCCTACACTCATCCTCAACCATCCTTAACCATCATATGATTATCCCAAACCATCTTTACCCATAATAAACTATCCTAAAGCACACTTAATTATTCCAATCCTATCATTAACCATTTTAAGCCTATATTAAACCATCCTTAATTACCATTATCTATCCAAACGCATCCTTATCCATTTAATCCCATGTTCATCCTTAACTATCCTTATCCATTGAATCCCAAGGCCATCAAAACCCATATTTATCAAATTAATATTTTTAATAATAGAACCATCCTTCTTCCCATTTAGACCTTAATAAAGAAGAGGAAAGGTCTTGAGACATATTCTTAGAAACATCTTGGTGTATCCTTGCAATGTTAATATTTTAGAAAAGTTGGTTGTCTAAGTTAATTCTAGATTTGTTACAACTAGATGAAAACCTAGACTAATCTTGTAGAGCTCAAAATTTGTCACTCTACTACACTAGCATCAATTCACATAAGGTTAAAGCCTTATGCACTCACCTAAAACACAACAGAGAAATAATTGGGGCCCATGTTGGTCTAGTCATGCCACAGTACAACTCATTCTTCAAGGGACTTAGTCATTGTAACAATGGTGATGGAAAGTTCATTGGTACAAGCCATTCTGGGTGGAGTTTAGTTGTCTATAGGCATAAATCCTATTTTGGTCATAGGATTGCAAACCTATGTTAGGCTAGTTCTAGGATCTCAAGGGTACAATATTTTATCTTACTGGTCTTAGCACCATTCAATGTTAAGATGGGTCAAGGGAATTAATTTATATCAAGGGTTCATGCTTAAGCTTAGTGCTTTAGGTAAAAATATCATCACTTAACATAGGGTCCTTCCTACACTTAGAGTATTTCTATACAATATGTTGACATCATCACTTATAGAGAGATGCCATTAATAGCTAGACCAAAATCTTGCTAGAACTTAGCTTTCATCTATTATATCTAAGAATTACCAATATTAAAAACATTTTGCAATCAATGAACACTACCATAATCATATACACTAGATCAATACTCATTTAAGTGCAATGTCATTCTTAATTAAACATTGTTAAGATATATAGAGTACATGACAAGTAAAATAGAGAAAATGCTCATCAAAAGCTACTAGAGGCCCAAAGGCTTATAAGGATCTTGGTCACTACAATGGAGAGCCTCGAGGGCATCTAGTTATAATTTTTAATGGTGGTTTTTTCACTATGTTTGGAACCAATTCTCTAGAGCTTCATTATCTCAAAATTGTATTTTTTGCATACTGTTTCAAGCTTGACTTTATAGTACTAAGTAGCATCTTCATATCAGGGTGGAGGGTGCATGTTGGGTACTAAGATAGAACCTTGGTTGATAATTTCATTAGCTTCATCACCTCGTTCCCTTTGCACTCCAATCGCCACATGCAACCACTTATGAAGATTCCCTAAAGAACCTAGGTGCCAAATAACTACTTGCCAGCAGGTGCAAGATCTTCAAAGATTCCTCTAGTTGGCACAAAAGGTACTAAAACAATAAGCATTATAATTGATCACCTCATGCTAGGATATCTGATAAGTTGGAACATATCCATAGTTAACTAAAAAGGGGCCCTAAAATTTACCCCATACAAAATTTCTAGTCTACCCTCAGACTAGTTTTTCAATGCTCTTAGCATGTAGAACTCTAGTGTGCTCTCATTTAGTTCAATGTTGAGTTCCTTAAATCCCTTAATGGCAAGCTTGAGTTTTTTAATGGCACTATCTATCTCTATTGAGGTGGCATTAAATGTTATCACATCCATATTTTCTAACTCTTTCTAGAAATCTTCAAGGTTTATCTTATCTTTTGTAACTCCTCTATCCAAGATTTCTCTTTGATCATAGGCCTTGGTTTAAAAGGCACAAAATAGTCATTCTAAGATTTGTTCTTGGTCTTTGATTTAAGTTATCAAGGCATTGACCTTTCCCATTATTTGGCTACACTATAATATTTTCTTAGTGTATACCTGTGCCATCATCTCCTCCTTTTCCCCTTTTACCTTTTTGAGGTAGGCATCTATGATTGATGCCTAGTTAGAGAAGCTACATAAGATTGAATCAATAGCATCTACACCCTTTTGAAGTTACATGAAGAGGTCTTCCATCTCTTTAATCTTTTTATCTAGTTCTCACTATATTTTGGTGCATGAGTCCTCATCTTCTTCTTGCATCAAATTTACTATCAAATTTAGGAGCATTTTCTCCAGTAGCATGCACACCTTGTCAACCTATAAGAAGTTTGAAGTGTCAATGTCATCCAAAATGGATGGATTAACTTCATATATGCACTCAACCAATTATTTCAATTTGAATTTATGACCTTTACTTCGTCTTTTACTTTTAGCATGATCTTCTTCCATCTTGAAGCTCTAACATCATTAACGATGTTTTTATGTGCTACTTTGGAGTCCATTCAGATGAGCATGTTAGCTAACCTAATTGAGTTCATTATGTAGGGGTTTATAATAATGAAATCATTCCCTTATTTTAGTTCCTTTACACCTAGTATGGCCTTATACATCACCTTGAAATGAGGCTCATCCATATAACTATCAAAAGTGAATGCCAACTATTGGTGCATCCTTATTGTGGTAGCTTTAAGGGACATGTATTCAAACATATAGTAATATTCATCAGTCCACTCCTTCTACACCTTTTCCCTTAGGTTTGGTTCAATGTCTTATTCCTCAGTGATGGCCAACTCTATCTATTCTCCTTCTTCTTCATTAGTGTTAGCACTATCTTCAGTGCTCCCCTCTAAGGTTCCTTCCTCTTATTCTAATAGGGGTTCTTCCTTAGACTTATCCCTTTGGTCTGTTTCTTCTTTTACCTCAGTGCCAGCTTCACCCTCTTATTTTTATTGGGTTTCTTTAGCACTCTCTATTTTCTCTTTCAAGGTACTAATATTGTCGTCCTTGTCTCCAAACACCCCTTCACTACTTGGGCACACCTATGGTGCACCTTCTTTTACTATGTTTGTGGGGGTGTTAGGTGCCTTTTATTATTTTTATTTCATTAGTTCTTCACTTGTGGCAACCTCATCTTCCTTTTCTTAGATTTTTCCTCCTTGGCCTAGTTTTTCTCTTCCTTCCTCTTCTTTATTATTGCTAAGTTATTTTCTTCCTCAACCCTTATTTCCTTGGCCTTAACCTTGTCAATCTATTCCTAGGTCATGTTGGTTGGATTTACGGTCATTATTTTTTTATCTAGCTCCAGTGCCATCTTTATTTCTTTATTGTTGAGGCCTATATTCTTCCATTATCTTCTATTTTCCTCCTCAATTAGTGGAGGCTGTACAGAGGGATCTTTGGATGAGGCACTAGGTGGCTTTTCTAATTCTCTAAGCATGGAAGTAGTGCTACCTTAGAGGGCCTCAAAAAATTATTTGGCATTATGATCTTCTTCTACTTATTCTTGAATAATTTAAACTTTCCTTCCTTATTATTCCTCTTCTATCTCTTCACGCTCCTCTTACACTTCCAATTCCTTATGTGCCTCTTGCACCTCCATCTTTACCAAGGTTATTATGGGCATTACAACTAGCCCCTTGGAATTTTTTTTCTTCTGCCTTTTCTTGGGCAAAGAAATCCCTGGTGTGAAGTCCACATGTTTCTTCTTTGGTGCAAAGAGAGTGGCTTCATCATTGGAGGTGATCTTCAATCTGATGTTCTCCTACATCTCTTCAAGTGTCTCTCCCTTTTTATTTTGGGGAGACTTCTTATACACTACCAGTGTTATCTTTCCTTCATTTCTAATCCATAGGAGGACTTCATCATCCTTCTCAATACTTATTCCCTTCTTTCTCAGCTTCATCTTATAGTATATCATGTGGATGTGCCCAAGTATGACTTCCTTTTTTAGGGGATAGATGTCTGTGTGATTTGAGTCATCCTCCTCATCCTTGGTCCCTTTCCCTCCTAGGTGAACATATTGGTGTTACAACCTATTTCATTCCAAATCCATGGTTTTCACTAAGATGTCTAGCTATTAAACATTATAAATTATTCTAAACACATCCCTAAAGTTTTTGCTTGAAAATATGTAGGGGAGCTTTAACCAGCTAGATCAGTTAGTGTTTATGAGCACCAAGCACACTATACAGAAGTGCTTCATAATGGAAAATTTTGTCATTCCAAACATATTTTGAGGGAGTTCCTCTAGGATGCACCATTCCTCCTTGAATTCTTTGATATACTAATCACACCATCCCATCACTTAGGTCTTGTACTTTTAGGAGAAGGTGAGGGCATAGGTGAAATTTTGGTACTTAAGCATCAAGGAGTCCTTGTACTCTAGGAAGACCCAAATTTTATCCTCATCACCATCAATCATGTCAATCTCCTCCATCATAATTATAATTAACATAAACCCCCACTAAAAGGTTTCTCACACTGTATGACACTCTAGTGTGTTCTTAACCATTTCCTCTGCAATAAATTGTTCTATATTAAATTTTATCCCTACACTATGTGGTGGGTGATGTATAGGTAGGCTTTGGTGATGTCTATCCACCAACCATTGAGGTAAAGTTTCAAACTCATGTGGTTTGAAACTGCCCTCATTCTAAGGTCTTTTATTGGGAACTCAAAACCTCCCTTGTAATAGCTCAAAAGTTTCCCAACCCTTTTAACTTTAGCATTATCTACCATCATCTGGTGGATGTCTATGCTAGATTCTAGGATCTTGGTGATTATGCTAATGAAGATAGCTAACAACCACATGCACCTCCATATAAAGTAAAACTAGTCCTCATGGACATGTGAGAGGAAGAACTGCATGAGTTCCTATGGCTTCCTAAAATATGGTAACTCATAGATTTGAGTTGAATCAGTGGTTGGAAGTTTATCTTAGAAGGAGACATCAAATAATACCCTGCCTACTTTAGTCTTGGTCCTTGTATTAACTAACCAATATTACACTAGGTATTGAAAATTACTTGAGGTACAATGGTTGTATTTTTTGAGCTATAAGGTTTGTGCAAAAAATTTCCAACTTTCTCCTACCAAGACCTCCTTAGGAATTTGCATCTCTTAGTAGGAAATTTTTACAAGCGCCTATGGATCAACTTTAGTGATGATAAATACCTCTACTAGTTGTGCTTTCTTCTTTATTTCAACTACTTCCATCATCCATGCCCTCTTGGCATCCTTATATGCTTATGGTGGACCAAAACTCATACATTTCTTCCCCATTCTAAACCAACTAGTATTGAAGCACGGTCTATTTACTTTGTCAAATCCTATAATTTTTGTTGGTGCTCCTCATAGTCATGAGATCTATGATTAGGACTTCATTTCTTGAGCTTCACTTTTTTTTAATGGTAGCCTTGGTGTCACTCAAATTTTTTTTTGTCTAGTTCTTTCACAATTCATGCCCATCACTTATCTATGCCAATCTCTAAGGGAACTACTGACACTTGATCATCCCAATCTTTGCAACCAATGTTGCATATTTTTGTGAGGTAAGTTCCCAATATCTTGTTGAATGCTTTAACTATGATATTTTATTTAGGATTATATGGGTTGGTCTTATGGTACACCACCATGTACTTAGCTAGCAAGATTTTCATAGTTTCATTAAAGAATTATATTCCTCTATCACTATTAAACTGAGTCGGTACCCATATTGACTTATGATATTCTCCTATATGAATCATGTAGTAGTGGTGGTAGTGATATTTTTAGTAGGCATTGCCTTGACCACTTTGTGAAATAATTAGTGGTCAATAAAATATATCTTGCACCTTTACACATTTTCATAGGAGTGATTAGCCCAATAAAATCAATGTCTCATTTTTCAAATGGTGCCCAGTCAAGAATGGGGATGAGAGACATCTCATCCCATCATTTTGGCTTCCCTATGCATTGGCATATGTCACATGCCTTATCACAATCCTTTAAATCTTTGAATAAGATTAACCACCATAATCCTGATTGCAACACTTTATGTATCTTTACATCTCCAACATAATGGCCTTTTATGATCCCCTCATGTGTCTCACATAGAAAAATGTCTCTTTCATGTTCCAAAACTCATCAGGGTAGAACTTCATCTCGACTTAATATATATAGATCCCCACTAATGATCTAAAATGAGGGTATGAATGATGAGTTGTTTCTTATGTTTGGTTATCATGGTCTAGGGCATAAACCTAAACATTATAAATGTAGCTATCTTTGCTAAGTCTTTGTGAATGCACTGGACTCTATAGAGTTTTGCATCCAACTTGTCATATTCAATTGGCACTATTACATTACCAAAGTTGATGTAAGACAAATTTTCTAGTCCTAAATTTTGCTTTCTAGGTTATACCACAATTAAGAACTAGAATTCTTGAAATAGAACTATCCATATACAAATGTGACCATTGATAATTGGCTTAGTCACAAGGTACTTAAGTGCCTCATGATCAATGAAAAATATGAATGAGGTCACCAAAAAATATTTCTTTAATTTATAGAGGGCATAGACCATGGCCAATACCTTTCACTTGGTAGTTGTGTAATTTTGCTTTAATTGGGTCAATTTGAAACTTGCAAAGGAGATTGGATGGTCCATCTTACCTTAGTCGGGTTGAACTATAATGGTGCCAATTTCATATCCACATGCATCAACATGGATATGGAATGGATTTGTCTAGTCAAGAAAATAAAGGATAGGTGTGCTATCTAACTTGAGCTTTAAAGTTTCAAAGGCATCCTCTTGCTTTTTTCCCCAGTGGAATGTGCCATCCTTGTGAAACAACTCCTCTAGTGACACTATGATCATTGCATAGCTCCTTATAAAATTTATATAATAGCCACAATGGACGAGAAAATGTGAAAATGTATTTTTATGTAGAAGAGGTTTATAACTATATAATAATATCAATATTTATGGGGTTGATGAGCAAACCATCTTTGTAGATGATGTGACTAACCAAGATTCCAAATGGTGTCATGAAAATTCACCTCTTAAGGTTAAAGGATATATATAGCTATTAACACCTCTCAAACATGAGGCACACATTATCATAATGGTCTCTCACAAGCCCATACATAGTCCAATCATTAATGTACACTTGGAGGAACTTATGGATAAAATCCTTAAATGTAGTGATGACCACTCTAGAGAATATGGTAGGCACATTCTTGAGCCTAAAGGGCATCAAATTATAGGCAAAACAAACCCATTCTATTATGAAAGTTGTCTTAGGTTTATCATCCTATTTAATTTGGACTTGATGGTATCTAGAGAAATCATAAATGAGGGTATAGATTTTTTAACCTATGACTCCATCTAAGACTTCATCAGTGAATGGAGTCAAGAAGGAGTCAGTGACACAGGTGGCACTTAAAAGTTTTAATCAACACAAATGTGGATAACCTCATCCTTATTTATTATAATAACCATAGCACTCACCCATTCTAATTCTTGCACTAGGTAGATTACTCCTACATCCAACATACCACAAATCTCTATTTTGACTTTAGCGTAGAGATTTGGGTTCATTCTATAGGGGCACTTTTTGATAGGTCACACATTATCCACTAGCTTTATGCTCATTTTTCCAAGGGATAGGTGAGTACCCTTCATGTCTCGTTAATTGTGGGAAAAAATATTGAAACTCCTTTAGTAGATCCATAATTCACATCAACTTTGTATTGGACCAATATGTGCCAAGAGTAGCCACCTTTGGTTCTCCTTCTATATTGATATCAACTTGGGTGGTGTTGAGTGGCATGTGGTATGGCTCATTTCTCTCTTGATGTGTGTCATCAACTTTCTTACTCCCCTTAGTTGTTTTGATGTGGAGATGAGTAGGGTCTTCTTAATTAGGGGTATTATCATCCACTTGGTGCATTATCTTCTTCTTTCCTATCAAGGACATCTAATTTTGTGCTTTCCAAATATTTTTATCTTCATCACTCAAGTAACTATTGAGTTTTTGTTCCTTGAAGAATATTGGGAGCATTAATCCTTTCTCCTTAAACATATCTTGTATTCACTCCTCTAATATTTTAGTGTCCTCAAATAGTGCCCTTTGAATGACTTGAAATGTCTCGATCAATTCTAGGTTATGTGAGGAAAAGAAGAAGGTGTGCACAAACTTGGCCTTCAAGACATCCCAACTAGGTATCTCATAGTGATTTTTATTGAACACATACCAATCTCATGCTCATATCTTTAAGGTTATGTAGAAGGAATGCACACATATGTTCCTTGAGGCATTTGCATCATAGTTAATCCATATTTCTTTGCACAAGCATATGTGTGTTATTGAGTCTAAATCACCAAAGTATGTAGAAATATCTAGGTCCTCATTACTTTTTTATGAATCTAGTGTAGATGGCTGCTTTTACATCTTACCAAGTTGGCAAGCTAGACATCTGAACTACCCACCAATGAGTAGTAGTGCTTCTCAAAATATACACTAGTGTGTCCATGCTATCTACTTCCTTTGGGATGTAAGACTTTATCTCATGAACATATTATTATACAAGATTACTCCCCTCATATCATGGGAACACTACACGTTTACATTTTCTTAAGTGAAACACTTTATTTTCCTTCTATTTCAAGGGACCCCTCTTTGTGAAGAGTGATCGACCTGTACCTAGACAGTCCTCATAGGTTTTGGTGCCTTAGCACTCACTACATGGCACCTCTAGCCAATGGTTTTTTAAGCTTATTCAACCCATCAATTGCAAGATATATTGGTAGTGTTTGAGGCTAACTATCCATCATCCTAAGAAAGAACTCCTTGGTCACTGTGGTTGATAGTTTTGGTGTTTTGCACCATGATGATGTAGATATGATTGATTTCATCTTCAAGATCAACACTTTCTACATAAAGGGGTCCTTGGTCACTTGAGAGGGGGATCATGACCCTCTCCTTTCCATTTTGAAAGGTCATATAGTGCTTCTTGAAGCACATGTCAACATTATTTATGTATCACCATGGCTTACCTAGGAGTACTAAATAATTATCTTACTTAGCCAACTTGATCACTTTAAAGTCAACATGGAACTCTGCACCCATAATATCTAGAATAGTGCCTTTTATAATTTTGATTGGTTGCATCCTAGATTTGTTAGCCATGAAAATCACATGAGGGGAAGGGCTCAAGGTTGGCTTAACCATATTCTTCCATGCATCCTTGTTAAGATATTGACCTTAGTTCCTATATCTAAGAGGACATCTCATACAGAACATTCATTAATGGTGGCATTCACTAGGAGCTCTTGATCATAATCTATGTTTTGTATATGATTAACCTTTCATGCCATTTATGTGTGTGTCACAACAATTTTAATTGGATTCTACCTAGCATGCTCTAAAATCAAATTCTTTAACATGGGTAGTATCCCTTCTATTTGTAGGAGGTGCAAGATCTATATAATCTCTTTTACCTCAGCCTCTTAGTTATCTTGCTTCTCATGGGAGGCAAAAGCTTGTACCTCTAGATCTTGCACTAGTTAGAGTTCTCCTTATAGGTTTTAAATGACACTAATTACCTATTATAAGAAATCCTTTTGGCACATAGGGTTTGGGTAAATCATAACTTTGGGTTTTGGCTGCATGATGCACTTAGTGTGACTTAGTTCCCCATATTCTAGGTGTAACTTTGGTACTCGTGTAATTAGTGGCTGAGTGGTGAGCCCACTATCAGTATGTTAGGGTGTGGAGCTAAAAGCTTCACCAAGGAGCATACTTAAACAGGTTCGGGTCTACACAGACGCCGGCGTCGGTCAGGAGCGACCGACGTCGGTTAGTAGCAGTTGCAGAGGCGTCGACGTCGGCGATATGGTCGACCGGCGACGGTCACAGGCGAACAGGCAGGAACTGACGTCGGTTACCTGCGTGTCCAGAAATCTATTTCCATGGACGGCAGCGAGTGTTTGCATGATAAGTTTGAGTCGTGGACTCAAGCTTGCGTCTCTATTGTTAGCAATACTATTTTTAGAGCCCTTGTTCAAGAGGCTTAACTGTTTGTTGTAAGAGCATGCTCAAGTTCCCTATTTTTATATGTAGGAAGATCTTCTTAGCTTAGAATTGTAAGAATGAGTATAGAACTGTAAGAGTAGAACATTGTGAATGTTTGAAGAACAGTACAGAGTTGCATCAATCCAGGTTGTTGGATTTGAATGTACTTGAGAGTGAGCTCTTGAGGAATAGAGATCTAGTGAGAGATCTTGTGTGCATCTGAGAGAGGTGTGGAAGAACGAAGCTTCTTCATTGTATTCCTATTGTAAAGAGTTTCAATACAAGTTTTTAGGGTGTTTTCTTGTATATCTTGTTATGTGCTATTTATCATTTCAGTTACTTATCTATCTGATTTATTTCCGCATTTATTGCTTTCACAAGTGTAATCTATTGTTGGTTTGATCCCCCAACAAGTGGTATCAGAGCCTTGGTTACAAGTTACAGGTTACAGATTACAGGTTGCTCACAGGTGTTTCTGCAGGAATTTTTGTTTGAGTGGGAGAAGCAATGGCAGAAGAAAGTAAGCTGAGAATGGAAAAGTTTAATGGCAAGAACTATCAACATTGGAGAATGCAGATAGAGGACTATCTGTATCAGAAGGATCTCTACTTACTGTTAGGTGGGATAGCAAAGAAGCCCAAGGACATGGAGGATGAAGAATGGGAAGTTCTTGACAGAAAGGCTCTTGGGTCTATAAGACTGAGTCTGGCCTCCACTGTGATATGTAATTTGTCACAGGCAAAAACAATGGTAGAGTTGATGACCACGTTAGCAAATATGTATGAAAAACCCTCAGCTTCAAATAAGGTATATCTTATGAAGCAATTATTTAATTTGCATATGAATGAAGGTGGATCTGTTTCTACTCATCTGAATGATTTCAATGGAATTGTTAATCAGTTAAGTTCTGTCAATATTGTATTTGAAGATGAAATAAAAGCTCTTTTGATATTATGTTCTTTGCCCGAAAGCTGGCATGGCTTAGTAATGGCAGTTTCTAATACTGCATCTGCATCAAATATTTTGAAAGTAGAGGATGTGGTTAGTGTTATCTTGAATGAGGAAATACGCAGGAAAAGTACAGAAGAGACATCTAGGAACGCTTTAAATTTTGAGAGCAGGGGAAGGCAAAAAGAAAAGAGCAAGAGGAGATCAAGATCCAAGTCTAAGGTGAGAGGAAGATCCAAATCTAGGAATGGTAGGAAGCCACAATGCTGGAACTGTGGAAAGATGGGGCACATAAGCAGAGATTGTTGGTCAAAGCCCAAGGAGGACAACCAACACGAAGGAAAGGAAGAAGCCAAGGTTGCAGGTATTGCACAGGATGCTTTAATTTTCTCTTTGCATAATAACATAGAATCTTGGGTATTAGATTCTGGTGCTTCTTTCCATGCTACCCCTAACAGAGAGTATTTCAGTGACTATATCCATGGAGATTTTGGAATAGTATACTTAGGGGATGACGAGCCTTGTAATATTATTGGCAAAGGTAAAGTGCAGCTGAAGATGCAGAATGGCAACACATGGGTGTTGAGAGAAGTGATGCATGTTCCTAGTTTAAAGAGAAATTTGATTTCTGCAGGTAAGCTAGGTGATGAGGGTTGTACAGTAACTCTCATAGCAGATTCTTGGAAGGTGACCAAGGGTGCACTAGTTATGGCCAGAGGTAAGAGAGAAGGTACTCTCTACTTGTGTAATTGTGTTACTAACAAATCTCCTTCAGTTTTATCTACTTCAGGTGTGGATTGTAAATTGTGGCACTCAAGGCTTGGCCACATGAGTGAGAAGGGGATGTCAATACTTAAGTCTAAAGGTATGCTTTCAGATTTGAAAAGTATGGATCTAGAGTTTTGTGAGCATTGTGTATTTGGGAAACAGAAAAGGGTTAGTTTTCTCAAGACTGGATCTACTAAGAAAAGGCAGAAGTTGCAGCTTGTTCACACAGACGTGTGGGGACCAGCTCAGGTAGCCTCTATTGGCGGATCACGGTACTATGTTACATTCATAGATGACGCCACAAGAAAGGTATGGATCTACTGTATTAAAAAGAAATCTGATGTTTTTGAGACTTTTAAGTTTTGGAAGGCTATGGTTGAGAATGAAACAGGCAGAAAGTTAAAGTGCTTGAGATCTGATAATGGCGGTGAGTTCTGCAGTCTTAAGTTCAAATTGTATTGTTATACACAAGGAATTCGTAGGCAAAGGACGGTTCCAAGGACACCTCAGCAGAATGGTATTGCTGAAAGGATGAACAGAACCATCATGGAGCGTGCAAGATGTATGAGATTGCATGCAGGGTTGCCCTTAGAGTTTTGGGCAGAAGCAGTTGACACCGCAGTGTACCTGATTAACAGAGGACCTTCTACAGCTCTGGATGGTGGAATTCCAGAAGAGGCATGGACAGGTAAAAAGGTAGATCTTTCATATCTCAAAGTTTTTGGTAGTGAAGCCTTTGTGCATATAGATAAGGAAAATAGAAAGAAGCTTGATCATAAGTCTATGAGGTGCACGTTTATAGGCTATGGCTCAGATGATTTTGGTTTTAGATTATGGAATCTAGGAACTAACAAGGTAATCAGGAGCCGTGATGTTGTTTTCAATGAAAGAGTGATGTACAGTGATTAGATAAGGAAGCTGGATCAATCTGGGTAGAGCAATAGTGAATTGGATGAAGTTATGGTCCAAAATGAGCTCGCAGGAAAAAGAAATAATCACTTGCAGGAAAACACAGAGACCGACGTCGGCAGGATTGGAACCGGCGTCGGCAGTACAGAAACCGATGTTGGTCATACAGAGACCGACGTCGGCAGACCAGGCACCGAGGTCGGTCAGGAAGAACCGACGACGGTGAGTGACAGGTCTACAGGTGGCCGAGGTCGGTCACTGTCAGAAAATTTGGGTGGACAGATTATTGAAAACAAGTCCAAGACACCCACCAGGAGGTCTGAAAGGGTAAGTAAGCCTCCAATTAGATATTCTCCTTCCTTATATTATTTATTGCTAACTGATGGTGGAGAACCAAAAAGTTTTGAAGAAGCATTATAGGTGGAGTCCAGGAGTAAGTGGGAGCGTGGCATGGTTGAGGAGATGGAGTCCTTAAGAGAGAACCAAACATGGGATTTGGTTGAATTGCCAGCTGGTAAGAGAACACTGAAGAACAGATGGACCTACAGGTTGAAGGAAAGTGAGGATGGTCAGATGCGATATAAGGCCAGATTAGTGGTAAAAGGATTTGCACAAAAGCCAGGTATTGACTTTGGTGAAATTTTTTCTCCGGTTGTTAAGATGACTTCAATAAGGGTTGTATTGTCTTTGGTTGCTTTTGAGGATTTGCATCTCGAGCAGCTAGATGTTAAGACAGCATTTCTTCATGGAGATTTGGATGAGGAAATTTATATGGAATAGCCAGAAGGTTTCGAGGTCAAGGGTAAGGAGAAATTTGTGTGCAGGTTAAAGAAAAGCTTGTATGGCCTCAAGCAAGCTCCAAGGCAATGGTACTTGAAATTTGACAGGTTTATGACTGAGCATGGCTACAGTAGGTGTCAATCAGACCATTGTGTATATTTCAAGAGATTTGATAACGGTAGATATATTATTCTATTGTTGTATGTAGATGACATGCTGGTTGCAGGGTCTCACATGCAGGATATCTCTGAGCTTAAGGAGAAGTTAGCTCAAAAGTTTGCCATGAAGGATTTGGGAGCAGCTAAGAAGATCCTTGGCATGAGCATTAGGAGAGACAGGAAAAATCATAGGTTGATATTGTCTCAAGAAGATTATGTGAATAAGGTGTTGGAGAGGTTTAATATGCAGGATGCAAAACCGGTGAGTACACCTATGGCTGGACATTTTAAGCTAAGCAAAGAACAATGTCCCAATTCACATGATGAGGTAGAGTACATGAGTACAGTTCCATATTCTTTCGCAGTAGGGAGTTTGATGTATGCAATGGTGTGTACTAGACCAGATATTGCCCAAGCAGTGGGAGTAGTAAGTAAGTATATGGCCAATCCAGGTAAGGAGCATTGGAAAGCGGTTCAATGGATCCTTAGATATCTGAGAGGAACCAGCAGCAAGCATTTGTGCTATGGAGGTTCAGATACTTCTCTACATGGCTATGTAGATTCAGATATGGCAGGGGATTTGGATGGCAGGAGGAGCACCACAGGTTATGTTTTTACTATAGGTGGAACAGCGGTTAGTTGGATATCTAAGTTGTAGAAGGTTGTAGCCTTGTCAACTACAGAAGTAGAATACATTGCAGCTACAGAAGCTAGCAAGGAGATGATATGGATGACACGGTTCATGGAAGAGCTTGGAAGGGAGCATGGGAGTTATAGATTGTACAGTGACAGTCAGAGTGCAATCCATTTGGCCAAGAACTCAGCCTTTGACTCTAGAACCAAGCACATACAGCTAAGGTACCACTTCATACGGCAAGTATTGGAAGATGGTGAGTTGAAGCTGGAGAAAATTCATACAGACAAGAATCCTGCTGATATGCTAACAAAGCCGGTTACGATGGAGAAGTTAAATCTTCATTCAACTTCTATTGGTCTTCATGATTGAGTTGAAGATGGAGGAGCTAGAAGATGATGCTGTACAGGTTGGTGCAGCTGGTTTATCTCCAAGTGGGAGATTGTTAGGGTGTGGAGCTAAAAGCTTCACCAAGGAGCATACTTAAACAGGTTCGGGTCTACACAGACGCTGGCGTCGGTCAGGAGCGACCGACGTCGGTTAGTAGCAGTTGCAGAGGCGCCGACGTCGGCGATATGGTCGACCGGTGACGATCACAGGCGAACAGGCAGGAACCGACGTCGGTTACCTGCGTGTCCAAAAATCTATTTCTGTGGACGGCAGCGAGTGTTTGCATGATAAGTTTGAGTCGTGGACTCAAGCTTGCGTCTCTATTGTTAGCAATACTATTTTTAGAGCCCTTGTTCAAGAGGCTTAACTGTTTGTTGTAAGAGCATGCTCAAGTTCCCTATTTCTATATGTAGGAAGATCTTCTTAGCTTAGAATTGTAAGAATGAGTATAGAACTGTAAGAGTAGAACATTGTGAATGTTTGAAGGATAGTACAGAGTTGCATCAATCCAGGTTGTTGGATTTGAATGTACTTGAGAGTGAGCTCTTGAGGAATAGAGATCTAGTGAGAGATCTTGTGTGCATCTGAGAGAGGTGTGGAAGAACGAAGCTTCTTCATTGTATTCATATTGTAAAGAGTTTCAATACAAGTTTTCAGGGTGTTTTCTTGTATATCTTGTTCTGTGCTATTTATCATTTCAGTTACTTATCTATCTGATTTATTTCCACGTTTATTGCTTTCACAAGTGTAATCTACTGTTGGTTTGATCCCCCAACACAGTAGTCACCTATACCTTGACTTTCTTGGTGATGGTTAGTTGTGTCCTCAGAGCCCATTTATTTACATTTGGCTCATGCCTAATCATTCTTGTGCCTTTGTCTATGTTAGGTCAGCCTTGGGTCAATTTTTTATACAAGTCAGGGCATTCCTTGACCTTGTGTGTTCCTTGACAATACCCACATGTTGGATGTGCAGGGTATCCATGCTAATAGTTCTCAATTAAAATTCACTTGTAACATGATCATAGTGGGAATCTTCCTCCACAAAATACTTTAACCCACCTTATAACACCTATTTACATCCCATAACCTACATTCTATCAACCATAGCCCTCATTTCTTTGGATTTCCTATTCTCCAACTATTGTATTTGTTTGTTGTGTGCCTCTCTCCATATTTTTGTGCATTTCATTAGTTATATGGTAATCAGATATGGTGTGATTTTAGGTATTGCAAAACTAACAATATATGGTTATATTAACCTGACTAGCATGTTGTAATAAAGGGTAGTTGCAAACATCATTCACCTTATGACAAACCTCACATCTTTGAAGTAATGTGAGTACATTCCTTTGAGGGTATTTATTCTTATTATGGCTTTCCATCTCACAATTAGTAAAACATAACCCACTTTGAGTATCTTATCATGAATTAGTGGTTAGTTTTTAGATTTTGCTAGCCATGGATACACTTTTCAATTCTATAAGTAGGCTAATCCTAGTATTGATGCTTCTGACTACTTCAGCTCTAAGCACAACTTCAAGCACTTCTTGAGGATATATGAATATATTCATAGAAATCACTTTTATAAATGGTAATTTCAATCCTCTAATGAACCATTGGTCAAGATGGAAGGGGTTCATTTCATAAGGAATCTTGGAAAAAATATTTTTAAACATAGCATCATACAAGCACATTCTCTTTGATGTTCCTTGACTAATTTCTTTGAGTGTGTCGATACTCTACTGTTCGAACTTGAGTATGTTGAATTACTTTATAAATTCTTCCTTCAAGGTGTTATAATCAATTATAGCTAGTTAGGATCAAATTTACTATACCAGGTATGAGCACAATCAAGTAGAGTTATTGTGAACTGGTTGCCTTATGCTTTGCCTAGGTTATACCCTAAGTGCACCATTAAATCTCATATTTTAATGCATTCTCTACAAAATAATCTATGCTATGATATTTTATCAAGTACATCACCATTTCATAATATATTTTCTATAGGGGGTGTTGGCATCTGAGGTGTTTACCCCCTGGTACTTATCTTAGTGGTGGTCCTCTAACACCTCTCATCACTAGGTTAGGTATCAACCCCATTGTTATGGTTGGAATTATTAAAGTCAATGGTACAATGCTACTCACTTTTGGCATTAGGCCACTTCCTATAGGTTGTTTCCCAGTCTATACAATTGACATTTACTAAACTAGAATGCTCACACACATGTTTTGTGTTACCAAGCTAGCACCCAAAGGTACAGAGGTATCCTCACTTATCTCTTCATAAGGAAAAACTTGTTTAATCACAAAATTATAGTTCAATTCTATAAAATGGTCAAATTCAATGTGGATAATAGGTTCGATTACCACTCTTCTTTATTCCTGAGGGGGATCCAATGCATAAATATGTGACATAGGTTCAAAGGGGGTAGGAACTTCCAATGCATCTTGAATGGTCAAATTCTATAAGGACCCAATGAATTATTCACCCATCAATAATTAAGATTGATCTATGGCTTCATTTTTCCTTTCCTTGCACTTATACAATTTAAGAGATCATTCCCCATACCCTTCCCACTCACTCTGAGTTCTCTCAGCACTTTTAGGTTCTAGATCTTCCATCAACCTATGTCTTATATTATTATAATTATGTTTTCTAAGCTCTTAAGTGTCAATCTACTCACCCCTTTCCATTGCACTTCACCTACACATCCCCTTCTTCTTCATTATGTTATTCATATGCAAAAGGACTTTAGCCTTCTATTCTTACAGTTTCAAAGCCATAATCTAGCATCATCTTCTTAAGATCTATGTTGAATTCTCTCAAAAATGTGCCTCTCATCTTGTGAAATAATTGACCCTCTAATTCTTAAGGGTATGATTATGTTGATACTACGAACTCAAGCACATAACTATTCAGTGGTCCTTACCACTATTTGTCTATAGCTCTAGTCCAAGTGGAATCAAGGTGTTCAAGATTATTTAGGCACTCTTTCATCCACTCAAGGTATTGTTCATATCTTTATATTTTGTGGGTTTCATAGGAAACCAACCATCAATACACTTTTTTAGGTAGTTCACAAAAGAAGACCTCATATAGAGCATCATACAGGTTATTCTGGACCCACTTCTTTAGCTTATGTTCTTTATAGGATGGATGATTTAGTAAAAAGCTATCTTACACATATTTTATATAGCACTAAATGTTCTTGAAGGAGAGTTAGAGCATTATTATTTTACACCATTGCAACAATATATTTCAACACGGGTCCTGACAATGGAACCAAAATGTTATAGAAAATTTAGTTGTCTAATTTAATTGTAGACTTGTTACAACTAGGTACAAACCTAGACTAATCCTGTAGTGTTAAAAATTTGTCACTCTACTATGCCAGCATCAATTCATATAAGGCAAAAGCCTTATGCATTCATGCAAATCATAATAGAGAAATAAATAGGGCCCACAATAGGCTAGTCATTCCATAGTACAACTCATTCTTCAAGGGACTTGGTCATTATAACAATGCCATTAGCAAGTTCATTGGTGTAAGCCATTCTAGGTGGATTCTGACTATCTATAGGCATGAAGCCTATTTGGGTAACTTGTTCTACATAAGATTAAAAACCTATATTAGGCTAGTTATAGGATCTCAAGGGTGAAAGTTTTTGTCTTACTAGTCTTAGAACCATTTAGTGTTAAGATGGGTCAAGAGAATTACTCTATGTCAAGGGTTCATGCTTAGGATTAGTTCTTTAGGTACACATATCATTATTTGGCATGGGGTCCTTCCTACACTTGAGTATTTATATACAATATGTTTATGTCATCACTTATATAGAGACATCATTAATGATCTAGGCTAAAATCTTGTGAGAACTTAGCTTTCATCTATTAAATCTAAGCATTACCACTATTAAAAACATTGTGTAATCAATGAACATTACCATCATAATACACACTAGATCAATACTCATTTAAGTGTAATGCCATTATTCATCAAACATTGTTCAAATAAATAGACTACATGATAAGTAAAATAGAGCAAATTTTCATCTAAAGCTAATAAAGGCCTAGAGGCTCATAAGAAAACTTGGGAACTAAAATGGGGAGCCTCAAGGGAATTCATGATAATTCTATGTTTTAATGGTAGTTGTTTTTCTATGTCTAGAACAAATTCTATAGATCTTTACTATCTCAAAGTCACATATTTTGCATACTAGTTCAAGTTTGGCTTTATAGCACTAAGTAGCATCTTCATGCTAGGGTAGAGGGTGCACATCAAGTGTTGAGATAGAACCTTTTTTTATCACTCCATTGGCTCCCTCACCTCATGCCCTTTGCATTCTAGTCACCATGTGTAGTTAATTATGAATATGCCTTAAAAAACCTAGGCACCAAGTAACTACCTGCTAGTTGGCACAAGATCTTCAAATATTCCTCTAGTTGGCACAAAAGGGATAAAATATCAATAATTTTAATTGATCACCTCATACTAGGATATATTTGAGTTGGCACAAATCCATACTTAGCTAAAAAGGGGCCGAACAGTTAATTTAAAGACTAGACACTTGGTTTTTACATCATGTATTCATTAGAGTTATCATATTGATTCTTATATATTATTATTCATCTATACTCCATCCATAATAGGTTTTTTAATTTTTTAGTAAGCCTTGTACATAAAATCACAAAATTAAAAACATTAAAAAATATAAAATAATCAAAAAATTCCATGTTCTTAGTTACGTACCCTAGACATCCCTTATATAGATTAATCATTGGATAGTTCAACATTGTCAAGAAACTTATATGCCAAAGGGTTCTACTCTAGCTAAGGATATCCAAAAAATCATTTTCTTGTTTGTTTGTATAATCATTTTCTTACTTATTTTCTATTTACTTTCTTATAAATTATGGGTGTTTACTTGCTTTCATAGTGTTTGTTTAATTTTTTGTTTATTTTGGTTTTCATTATTTAAAACATTTAATTTTATCTTGTTTTCATTGTTATGTTATATGTCTAGATCACTATGTGCATTACAAATGGTGTTATTATGATCTTCCATATCATGATGCATTAAGTCATACACTTATGAATCTTTTATTCCTTACCTATTTAACATGATAGAAATCATGGCTTTTCCATACCATTGGTGCATATTATCTTACATTATATCAAATAAAGGTTGCTCAAATATTGTCAATTATTAATGTTGTGATTATTATTAGAACTCCAAAGTAAAGAAAATAAACAAAAGAAACTATCAAACCATCTCACATCCTCAGATGAGGCATCTATGTGTCATCTTGGACAAAGTCATTATCTCCTCATAGGACCCATGATGTGCTAAGAAGATGGACCCACATAGCGCTTAGAGGTTGTATACCACATTATCTTCCCTATACATTTCTAATTGACACTATGTTAATATTAAATGGATAAATATCCATCTAAAACATAGTGATTAACATTCATAATCCCATAACAAATCACATAAATTTATTCAACCTCATCACTTGTATCTAAAAAATATTTTGAATTCACCATCCACACGAACAATCACTACCAAATTTGTCATTTTGAGAATGGTGAATTAATTTCCTCTCATTTTATAAGTATTTTCCTACAAAAAATCATATTTATTACCCCATACATACCATAATCACCTCTCTCTTCCATCCATCCATATTCAATCCATGTTATCCAATCACATGATCCATCATCATTAATCCATGCAATAAATTAACTATTTTTGTATATTCTTGCACATCAATCATCCCCAATCATTTCTTAATCTTTTTGTTCAATCTCCCACACCTATTGATCAGGATCAATAAAATCACGCCATCCATCCTTTCTCTATCAATCCATCACTTAATTATTAAATTATTCAATCCATTCCAAGCTTAAAACTTTATCATTGGGATATATCATTCCCATATCCACTCCTATGAACCTTGATTTATTGGGTACCTCAAAGTGTATAATTTATCTTAGGATATATCAAAAACCAATCCACTCCTTACTTATATAGTTGCTTGGAGGTAAATCAATCCATCATCACATCTAATCACAATGTGTAATCATTAGCTTAAATAAGTTATTAACATCCATGGGTCAATTTTAAATTACATCATCACTTCACATCTCTTCCCACATTTGGAGAATTACATTTGGCCTAATATCCCTAAATAGATTATGTCCATGATAGATTATGTAGGAAATGCTTAGAGACATGGAGTATCTAAGGTCAGTTCATCCACCATCATCTATACAATTCATTTCCTCCACATTTATTTATTGTCAACTAATCAAAGTGATATACATCATTATCATTTCTTGAAACTATCAATCTTGTAACCTTTTATCGCACATCTAAAAATCTATATTTTTTCATTTTCAAACCAACAACTTACCATAATCAGGATATATCATTATTACATCCACTCATATGACCCCTAAGTCCTAAAAAACATTTAATAATGTAATTTATAAATAATAAATATTATTTTTTCAATCCATTCTCTAGTTTTTAACTAGGGTAAACTCCTTTCACACATGTTTTAAATCTTGAAAGTATGGTATCAATTTTTAGTACTTCAAGTTATTGGTGGTAATCATCACCACCACTTCATCATTTGCCTTTTAATTATTTTTATAATTCATTCATTTCTCCTATGTGTACACTTGAGGGGGAATCATCATATTCATTATCATTCACCTAGAGTAACTTTTTCTTCTCAATCATCAATGCTCTACTTCTTGTATTATTCTTTGAAATAGTGTTAATTCACAACACTATTTCCAAGATGGGAAAATATAGACACCTAAAATTCATATAGTGTCTAAATTCATTATTATTATTTCCAAATTCAAATTCAAACTAACATCATTTTCCTCAAAAATTCAAATAGTTAAATAATTCTTAATTACTCAATATACACGCCCTTTATCTAAATTTATTTAATAAATCTAGATTTTACACCTCACTCAGACATCATCCACATTTATCTCCCTCACCTTTTGACTCATCCAACCACTTCCTTAACCACCTGGTGAGTCACATTGAAACTTTTCAATTAATTAGACCCTTTCTTGATGACTCACTCAACCAACCCCCTTTTTCTCTCAGCTTATGGAATTGGTCATCATCCTCATCGATGAAGAATAATTCTCCACCACTAATTATTTGAATAATTATAAATATTCAAATAATCCTTCATTATTCAATCAACCTCCCAAAACCTATAGATAGACATGAAAGCCATCACTATCATTCATCCTTACTTGTATTAACAAAGTGATATCAAATTTATAAATGAATCCAAGCCATCCAAAGATCATTTGCATACTAAAATTCTACTTAAATTATCTTAAACTAGATAAAATTGATAACATTTAAAAACAAAATCCACTTTTAATATCAATGGAGGAATCTCACAATACTTCAAAGGTATAAGTTTGTGTGTTAGTTTCTTACATTTGTAGTTTTATCTTAGGTTGTTTGAGTCTAGATTATATTTAAATTTGTATTTGTTATCTTATCTTAGTTTACATTTAGGAATTCCATTCAAAATCTATTACTATTATAATTAATCAAAACAAAAATTGGAATAAATAATGCTCTTTATCTCAGCATGTAGTAAAATTTCTAAGTGATTTCTAAATGTGTTTGGAGAAGTCCTGATGTGCTTATATAGGGGAATATTTGGGATATTTTCACTAACCAAAGTTTTCAAAAAAATTAGGAGAAACATTTTTAATAATATAAATTTGAAAAATTAGTCATTAGATCATAGAGGATAAGGTTACACTAGTGGACAAGGTCGTAGTGAGACCCTATGACCTGGCATGGTCCTACCTAGAAAAGATAGACTATTGGAAAAGGTCTAGTAGGAATATATACATTGAATAGGGATGAACAAGTTTGAAATATGGATATCTACATGGATGATGTTTTAAAGGTTTAAATTACACTATAGGCTCTCTTATAGATTGTGAGTTAATGAAATAGTGAACAGACCAAGGTAAGGATGTCAAGATCAAACATTTTCAATCACTTAATGATTAAATTTATGCATCTAAATTTTACCCCACTTTATTATAGTGATGCAAAAAATTAAAAATAATAGATTAAAGTAGATGTGAACCTAGGTGTGTATACACACTCTGTATTGAAATGCAAATCTTGATTGTGTAAGATTCTTTACTATGAAACCTATAATAATGCCACTAAAAATAGTTATTATTCATTTTTAAAAATTTGAAAATTGAAATTTTAAATATTTTAAAAGAGGGTAATGAAAGGATACACTGAAAAGAGTATGAAATACAATTACCATGTAACTTGAGAATGGAAAAGTAATTTCCCCCTTGTTGAGGCATTTGGAGAAATGTTGAACCTATGGTGAATTGAGAGCGATCAATTCTCTATTTGGAAACCTTTTCATGCTATTGAGTTGGAAATATTGTATGATACAACTCTCATTTGATTGTGTAAAGTAATCTATAAAATAATTGAAGGGGTAGAACCACAAACAATGGCTCGCTACATATAAAAAGTGTAGCTACAGACATTAAGTGTCACTAGACTCTAACATGGCCCACTTATAACATGAAAATAAATCATAATACTAAAAATAAATCTAAATTCTATTTAAAACTTTGAATCTTTAAAAATTTGAAATTTTGAAAATTAAGAATTTTGAAATCACCATGTAGTAAATTGAACATGAATGGATATCATACCACATTTATTATACTTAATTGATATTGAATTCCATTTAAACTTTTCAACTATTTAAATATGTAACTATTTGAAACTTGATACTTTTAACTATAGGAATGAGTTCAAAAGCATGTCACATGTCCCCATAATCTAAAAATTCTAAATCGTGCTATAGTTTTTGAAAACTTTTAATGCCATAAATCTAAAAAAATTCTCATGAGGACTTGGATTCTCAATACAAGCCCATTTTGATTCCAACCTTTTGAGATGAGACATAGATATTTCAAGTCACTTTTCTCAAAATAAATCATATGTTAAAGATAGAATCATGTAGTATCACTTTAAATTTTGAACATATTGCATCATAGTATTTGAATATAGCATTGAGTTGTATATGAAACATGTTTTAGAGAGATATATCATTGAAGCACATAAACATGATGTGCATGATATACATCATGTCACTAAAGTAATAATATAAAGTATGAATAAGGCATGATATGAATCATGGCACCATCATAACAATAAATGTCATAAAATCTCATGAAATTTACATAATATGTCACACATAAGGCTCAAAGGCCACATATAAGGGACATGTGAATGTTGCATAAACACAAAACACCAAGCACCACATGTAAATGGTATGATTATGCCAATCAAAAAATAATTTTTCACATACAAATAAGATCCATACACAATAATAAATCAAGTCTTAACTTATCATGAGGTAAAGTAATAAAGAAGCTTAAATCAAATGATACTAAGCTACATCTATCATATGTATCAATTTCATTATTAGCAAGTAGTATTTTTAGGTAAAAAATGTATAGTATGAGTGAGTATCAAAACATTTTTATGTGTTTAACCCTTTTTGGAAATAAGGATTAACATGAAAGAGTAGCCTAATCAAGAAATGATAAGGCTACTCTAAAAAATAGGTCAATTAATGAATTTTGAATCTACTGACATTTTGATAATAAATATTGAATCTAAGCATATGCTAAATATATAAAGTACCAGATTAAATATTCTAATAATAGAAATATGAAGGAGAAATTGTATTTAGTTGTAGACACTATTTCTAAATTATATAGTACATAAATCTTGTACACTTGGAAAATACATATAGTTAATGTAATTTTAGCTTCTAAACCTTTCCTAATACCAAAAAACTTGTATAAATTATCTTTATGTGTTTAATTACTTACCTTTTAGTCTAGCCAATGTTATTTTGATTATTCAAGACTTCTATCATTCCTAGAATATTGTAAACTTTTTTATATTTCATCTCTACAAATTTTGGACCAATACCTATTTTCTAACTACCTAGACACTTGCATCCCAATTAAACACATATGTTGACACAAGTGTCCTATCTCAACACAAGTGTCTAGTGGCCTAAAGTCATCTAGTTTACAAATTAAATGTATACCTATGGTTGGACTAAGTAATTTAATTTAAGATATTTTCCAAAGGGATAGATATAAATTTAATATCAATCCTCATTCATTCCTCACCTAATAAAAAGCTATCAATTCACAAGGTAACTTACTATTTAACCATAAAATGAAATGAGTTGTGGTATGTATTCAACTTTAAGCTTAGGATTAAGAATAAATAAATGAAATGGCACAAGGGTGATAATTAGATCTATAGTAGGATAATTAAATGTTAAACTTAGATATAAGAATATACTAAATTTATTATGTTAAGATAGTCTAAATTTAGAAAGTATAACTAGGCTAGATATAGAAATGATAAATAAAAGTGTAATTATCTTGTTCTAATGTTAATATGGTTCTATATATGGAACAAGTTGAAAGTAGGAGAGAAGATAGTTATGAAATAGTTGTCAAATTTTAAATCTAGTGCATGTGGATATTTGGACAACTGTGTTAGCCTTGGATGGTTGTATTAACCCTACTATCTGAGTCTGATGATATTGTCTTGTATGAAATATTTGGAGAAATATCATGTGACCACCTAGTTGCTTTTAGGTTTTACTTTTCCTTTGCTCGGGTGCATTCAAATTTGGGTCATGGATTGTCATTCTTTATGAAATGGTAAAACCCTAGCTTCCCATCTTTAATGTGACCTTAGGTAAAAATGGGTTAGTTAGAATATAGTTTTGAGATAACCCTAATGAACCTATTGTCAAATTATTTTTTTTGCATAGACAATACTCTAAAAAGGGCCTCAAATTGATGTATTTTTTCCCTACATGTTGGTTTGTGTGTGAATCATGTAATGTGTGTAATGTAAGAACAACATTGACCTAGATTGTAACATGGAAAATTAGACTCTTGGGATGCTCTTTTAGTACCTCAAACCTATATGTGTGAAGTTCATATGACTTGTTTGGAAATAGGAGTAAATAAGAGATATTTTAATCAATTGAATGTTCTTTGGTTTTTTGACCAGGTTTTCATAGGTTTTCCCAAGTGAGGAATGAGTGAGGGTTGATATTGTATTTATATCAATCCTTTTGGAGTAATAAATCATATTAAATAACTTATACCAACCATTTTAATACATTTAATTTGAAAATTATATGACTTTAGGGGATGGGACACTTGTGTTAGGGTAGGATAGTAATGTTGATGCTACTGTCTATCCTAGATGTTAATGTTTAGGGATTAGAAAAACAAGTACAAGATAAGAAATTGTAGAAGTATAATATAAGTACATTTTGAAAATTTTGGGCATGATATAATGTATGTGTAATTAATATAAGCCTAAGTTTAAGAGAGAGGACAAGGGGCATAAGATAGAGCAGATGAAAGGTTTGTAGAAGCAAGGAGAGTGTAGAACTAAGAGGAATATCTAAGGTTTGAGATTACCAAGTATACATTATTTATGTGATACATAATCACAAAATATCATCTACATTTACCCCCCTCCCATTTAATCTAGTAATAAAATTTCTAGTTTAAAGGAAAGGAATAAATACCTGGTTATGTATGCACATCTTGTCTTTGTTTCAATTAAATTTAAGTGATTTTTTTATTACTAACTTGCAACCAATAACATGTTATAGTATAAAATTAGTGCATATGATCTAGGTTAAAATTACTTGAAACTAACTGAAATTGAAAGAGCGATGTTTAAGATTACACATGTGTGTCAATATAACTACCTTGCCTATTTGAAAGTTATTTTGTAAAATATGTATCATTATAAATATCTAAAACTGATATTAGGATAAATATAGATAAATATTTAAATTGAATGTATCCAAGGAGAGAGAGAGAGACATTGAAAGGCATTGTTGGTGCATTTATTTTATTTATTGCATTTACTTATATTTATTATTTATTATTTTGGTGCACTAATTACTTATTGTAATTTGTTTATTATGTTTATTAATAATTTTCACTAGATAGGTAAGCTTGCTTAACTAATAGTTAACTTAGACACTTATCTTGTTACAGTGGAGTTCCACTCCACTATTTAGGGTAAGATAGGATAAGATTGTTTAACTAATACTCAACTTGTGTTGATCATTTACACAAGTTGGATACCTATCTTGTTAGTGTGGAGTTACACTCCACTATTCATATAGATAGATATCAATTGAACTACGCATATTATGTGAGTTCCTTGATCTTTATCATGCACACCTTGATCTATATAAGCAATGGTTAGTTATGTATTTCATATCAAATTAATATTGAATTATCAAAGTAATTCATCATATTTGAGTTATTTATTTATTTCTATTATTATCTCAGATATACAATTATTTTTTATTACGATTACTATTTTATCTCTTATTTATGCTTTCTATTAGATTCATTAGATCATGTAGCTAATTCTAATAGGCATATACCCCAACTTTTGAGAAAAAATGATTTTCCACCTAACATTTGAGATTAACTCAATTGTGCAACCCAATGATACTTATAACCCAGTGAAGTTAGATGATCAAGTCTAATTTGAAAACTTTGCAGCATTGAGTTATTTAATCACCTCAACCATACCAAAAGGTGAACCAAATACTATAGTAGATTGGCTCAATATGGTCCATAAAAATCCATGGGGTACCAATACATGTAATGGTTTTTGAAATCTAAAATTGAATTTAGATTTTGTAATATTAGGTACACATTTCATAACATATACACCTTAGATATGTCTCATGCTAAAAATCTGTATAACAATAGTACTAATGTATAAGATTATGCCACAAATGTGAATCTAAATCAAATAACTATGTGTTTTGACCAATTTAGATAATTGTATAAGTGTGGAGGACATTTTTCCAAAGCATGCCCTCACTATATATGGATAAATCTAAAATTAATATAAGTACCAATGTGGAGAACATGTTTCCAAAACATGTCTCCATTGTAAACTAGAGATGTTAAATACTAAATAGGTGTAGATAAATTGCTTTAAAAGCATACCCCCACTAAATTTGTAAAATGATATAAGTATCATATATTGAATAAAATGTGGATAACATGTTTCCCAAGCATACTCCCACTGAATCTAAAAACTATGAATGTGTTGAATCCATATCCATATGACATGCCCCTTCTGAATCTACAAACTAATATAAGATATAAATACTAAATGAATGTGGAGAACATGCTTTTAAATCATGTCCCCACTGAATCTAAAATAAGTGCCAAGTGTGGATAACATGCTTCCCAATCATGTCTCCACCAATATGCCCCCTTGAGGTGAGGGAAAATAGGAACTGGGAGCTACCTCACCTCAAAAGGGTAAGATAACTATAAAACTAAGAATGTAACCATGTAGCATATAGAAAGAATATGTCTATGTAAAAGAATCATTACAGTGCATATAACCAATATGATCATATATAGGCTTAATATGCTTGATAAATATCATGGTAGTGTCTAGATAGTAATAGTACAAGCTCAACAAGCAAATAATCACACACACAAGAGCTCTAAAATGTAAGTCAAAAAATAAATGGTCTAAAAAGACTCAAAATAAGGAGCATGTTCAAATGTTACATAATCAAAAGGGACATAAATTAGTAAAATGTTCATGAAAGAAAGGATGACATATTCAAATTTCCATTAAACAAGCAATGACATATGAAAATTTTAATGAAATCATAGATAGGTATGAGGTCCTCAAGCAAGGGAGAATATTCAAATGCTCAAACAAGCAATATAGGACACTCAAAGAAGTACAAAAAGTAAAGCATAAGAAACCAACATAAATATGTCATAGTGTCCCATGGATCCAATATGTTATAAAAGTATGTCAAGTGTATAGAATATGAATTACCTTATGTAATATATAATAATGGATAATAGGCATGTGTAAGTACATATGTAAGCCCAAACATGATAATTTAGAGTGATCATCAAATCATATAACTTGTGTGTATCAATATTGAAGAAGTGGATACCCCTAATGTCCATATGACATGAGTAGAGGGAAGTCATAACATATAAAATAGGAGTGTATCATGTATCTATGTATGCTTGTATCACACCTAATTTAGAAGTGTGATATATAAGTATATGTAGGAGTAATTGATTGTGTGTTCCAGTAATATGGAAATAACATATGGATCCCAAGGAGCTAATAAAACACGTAAGTGACAAAAGTATTTTTAGAATTTTGAATGTTTTTGATTTTGTTGGTATTTTAGGAGTTTTTGGAGAGACTAAGATATGATCCTATCCAATGTATGATCATAGGTATGTCCCCCATTTAGTGCCTTCTAAACTTAAGTTATATCTTTTACATTATTTATGTCATGATTGTATAGGTTGAAAATGTACATAGCATGTTCTTACTCATGTTTTGCATGTGTAGTGGGAAAGTTAGTGTTATCATTTGAAATATTTATTAATGTGCCATTTTGAGGAAATTAAATACCTTGTCGATTTTGGTTAATTTTTTATTCCATTTAGTATAGCCAAAGAGTTTTGAGTGTAAATGTATATGGAGATGTGGTAGGCATAACCCAAACCCATGTTTGGATTACTTTAGGACCACAAGTAATTTGTATTGTTATGTTTCCTATGTATTCTTTCCAAGTGACCCTCTTTTACAAGTCTTGTAAGTTAAAACCAAGATATTGAAAATGTTTTACATGGTAAGTGGTTTATGTTTGTGTGGGATCAATATGGTTATGTTGAAAATATACACCACCTATGTATAATGTGATAGTTATATCTTATTGGCATGGATGCTTTGTGAGTTTTCTTTTTGAGATTCTTTCATGAGATGTGGACCTTGAATTGGCCCCATGTTGAGAAACATTTACAAACTAGTCATATAAATATTAGGAATACCACATTTTTTCTCATAGTGTTCCTTAGGTAAATTATCTCCATCCTTTACATGAGGCATAAAGATTTTGTATTTCGAAGGAGATATGTTAAATTTTTTTAATGAGTAATTATGAAAGAAGAATATCTATGCACATCATTTTGTAAATGGGTAAATGATTCATTTTTGTTATGTAATGTGTTTTCCTTTAATGGGGAAAGAAGGCCTCTACTAAAGATAAATTTTAATTTCAAATCTAAGGGTCTAAATGTTAGCTCATATGATGTACTTTTGAATCAAATAGTATAATCTGGAAGGGACTCATCATCACATTATTTGAAATTGTGCAAATGATCTAATGTTCATTTTGGCACCATGTGGATATTGAAATCCATGAAGAATGCATTTTCTAATTATAATAAAATTATTAAAGAACCCTTTTTTAGACTATATAACCAATTTTTGAGCCTCATTGGAAATACTCATATATAAAAGTTTTATAAATAGTTTGTCATCTTATGCCCAATGACCAAAATAATGCATATAACTAATCATGTGGTCAAATGGGTCCTTGTTTTTCAAAAATAGAAGTAAATTGGGTAATTAAAAATCTTTTGGGTACTGATATTAAAGTATACATTATATAAGAGGTTGATTATTTAATGGGGTAACATGTGCATGATCATTATGGAATGCCACTTGCATTTAGAGTACAGAAACTTTATTTTGAAGGTCCTCAATGGTGGTCATCATATACATTACATATTTTATTTGGATAGAGGTGTTTGTTATAGATGTTATCATTGTTTACAACCCACCACCTCTTTTGAATTTAGCCATATGAGTGTAATCATCCTTATGTATAACAAGTGCAAGTTCATTATCACTAAATTTAGGATATTTTGGTAATGGAATGGGATATTTGAAGTTTGTTACATTTAGTATATTATTTGAATAGATTTTACCATTTGAATAATTTATTTTCTTTTCCTTTTGTAAGGGTATAACAATTTTATATTTGGAAAAGGTTAGTAAGGATACCTTTTTTGATATAGAATTTGTTTTAAATGAAGGTAGAAAAAAACATCACCCTTGCATAAATGGATACTATTTGAAAATTTAGGAATGTTGGGGGGTTTAATAAAGTTTATTGAAGGCATGCCCCCCCATGTTAGTTATTTGTACATCATCCATAATATCTTTGTATAGTTGTTAAAAAAAATTCCTATGAAATGAAGGATCCTCTTGGTAATATTTTTTAGTAAAATGTATATGCTTTATTCATTGGTGAGTCATGGATTTGTTTAAAAACAACAACCCTTATCTATTTTTATAATTATTTTTGAGATTTATAGTGTGGGTTATACCTTACTCATATTTTCCCAATCTTTGGCTTTGGTATCAATAATTTTACAAGTATCGATTGCCAAACTCATATAATGGTGATATAGGAAGTATGGCTAAAGTTTCTTTATCCTCCATAGGATTGGTCAATTTATCTCTTGAAATAGTGGGAGTATGGACCTGATTAAAGGGATAATAGCTACCGCCACTTAATGTTTTTATATCACATTATTTAGAACTTGGGATAAGGTAAGAGTAGTCAATTTTAATTCCTACCTTAAGGTATAATTGGATGGTTTCATAATCATAGTCATCAAAAAAATCAATATCATCCATGATAAGAGATATGAAGCATGTACAGATTACCACAAAGTAGGCAATAAGAATCTAAAATGTTTAACCCTAAAATGAAATTGTTGTGGGCATGTATTTCACTTTAAGCTTAGGGATAATAATATAGAAATGAAATAGTATAAGGGTTATAATCAGATCTATAGCAGGCCAATTAAATACTAAACTTATATATAAGCATACACTAAACTTATTATGTTGAAATAGTATAAATATAAAAAAATATAACTAGGATAGATATAGAAATGAAAAATAAGAGAGTACTTAGCTTATTATGATGCACATTTAGATATAGGTCATAGACTATCACTCCTTATGAAATTGTAAAACCCTAGCTTTTCATATTCAATGTGACCTTGGGGGGAAATGGGTTAGTAAATATATAGTGTCAAGCTTACCCCAATAATCCTGATATCAAATGATGTTGCCTACATAGCCAATAATCTAAAGAGGGCATCAAACTAATGTATGTATCCATTACATGTTAGCTTAGTGTGAATCATGTAATGTGTGTAAAGAAAGTAAAATAGTGACCTAGCTTGTAACTTAGAAAATTGGGCTCTTGGGTTTCTCTTTTATTACCTCAGACCTATAGATTTATATTCCCTATGATTATTATATAAATAGGAATAAATAGGGAATTTATTGATCAATTGAATAGTCTTTGGTATTTTTTAGGTATTCATAGGTTTTCCCAGGTAAGGAATGAGTGAGGGTTGATACTTGTATTTATATCAATCCAATTGGAGTAATGATTCACATTAAATCACTTTATCTAGCCATTAGAATACGTTTCATTTTAAAATTGGATGAATTTAAGGAATTGGAAACTTGCATCAAGGAGGGATAGTAACATTCATGTTACTATCTATCCTAGATGTTACTATCAAGGAATAACAAAATAAATACAAGCTCAAAACTTATAGAGTTATAGGATAAGTATATTTTGAGAATTCTAGGCAAGATAGAATGTCTGTGTCATCAACATAAGATTGGTCAGACTAATAAATAGGCCAAGGGGCATAAGATAGACTAGTTGCAAAGCTTCTAGAATGAAGGAGAGTGTATAACTAAAAGAAATAACCAAGGTCTAATTTTTTCAAGTGTACAAGACTACATAATCATAAAATATCATCTGCACTTACAAAAATAATACAATCAAGCACTCAAGTGTGTAAATATTCCCTATTATCTCCTATTTACATACCATTCATAATGACAACATATCTACAACTCTAAAGTACTAAAGGAGCATTCCATGATCCACATTTTCTGAGTTACAAGTTAGGTCACTATGTTACTTATCATCATTGCATGATTAAAACACAAGATAACACATAGGGGAGAACTACATAAGTTTGAGGCCCTCTTCATAGTATTTTCTATGTAAGTAGTAATCATTAACATAGGGGCATTTGGTGTAAATTGGCACCATGTGCACACTAACTCATTTTTCTCACAACTAATATGAAGAGGAAGAATTAGGGTTTTTATATTTGATAAGGAAAAATATTCCATGACCTAAATTTGAATGAACTAGAGTGAAGGAAACATAGAAACTAGAATAATCCAAGTGGTCACATCTAGTTTTCCCCTGTGGATATTTGAAGCATTAATTAGTGTATTGTGTGTTGATTATTGGTAGATATGATGTAGATTTTGAGTTGGATTTGTATATGATTTTTTGTTGATAAATATATTACTTTTGAGAGTTGTTGAATTATTCTTATGATCATGATTTGTATAGACTTCTTACATTGAGTAGTTTTTATGGTTATATGTTGATTATTATCATGATATAGTATAACTACTAGTTTGTTTGATGAGTTGGATGTAGGATATTTATGCCTTCACTGATATAGCAGAAGGATATTATCATTGAAGAGGGGGGAATAAATATCTACAATGAGTATTAAGAGAGATAAATAAAATGGACCTGTGTACACCACCGTTTTCTAATTAGAATGAAATCTATGATGCTTGCATTTAATGCTTTAAACATTATTTTCTTTGATTTCATAAATTTCAAATGAGTGCTAATTTATTATTTTTATATGATGTTTTCACTACATTATGATTATAAAAACATAAGTGTATCAACTAGTTTATTTTTTATATACAGTTGATTGATCATATTGTGCTTATCCATCTAGTTAGTTGTTTGATATAACTTATATTAGGTTAGCACATTTGGTTATCTCATTGGTTACATGTGTATACTTGTCTAAACTTATGAATTACTTTGGGTTGAAAGGATTGCTTATCTTATGGTTGATTTCAAATGGTGGTACCATTTTAGTGGCAAGGCATAGGGTCATATAGAAGTAAAAGTACTTAGAAGCATGTTTTGAAGTTAATGAATTAAAAAAGAATTAGGGGCAAAATACCCCCCACAAGGTAAATTATTTGGTTGTTATTTCAAAGTTGTATAATGGTATAAGTCTTTATGTTCAAATAAAATTTATGATGGTGTGGAAACTTCAAGATATTTTGATCATTGGATGCTTTGAAAAAGGGTAAAGGGATTTGAATTAGGTTTGGTCATCATTATGCTTTATGGTTGACCTTTCCATGGAGGTTGGAAATAGCTTGACCACCAAGCTCATATGTAGAGAAATGAACTAGGAGTTGAATGAGAGTGGGGGAGTGATGCATTTATGTAAAAATCTTACATGAGGTTTAGTTATCAAAATAATAGGGGTCATATATAAGTCATGCCAAGCATGCACAGTCTAGTAAAGATAATAAGTAAGAATGATGGTGAGACAAAATACAAGGATATAACAGAAATAAAAGAAGAGGAAGCTCAATAGAAATGATAAGTTTGCTATAGGCCTTGTTTCAATATTTAGGCTAGTTTTCTCTTATATTTTTAATAAATCTATAATGAATGTTATGAGTTTTTTGTTTAGAATTTTATGTATTATATTTTGAAAACCCCTATTCAAAAATGATGAAATCCCAAGTTTATAGACCTGAGGATGGAATTTGATTCCATCCTCTAGCATATAAAACTAAGATCCAATCCTATAACTATTAAAAAGATATAGTTTATTTGTGTTGAGTTATGAAAATTGTAGATTTTATTATAAATCAAGGTTCTTGTTTTAAGATTTTATATGAACTCGGGACTCCCTAGTTTGAGGCTTACATATAAAAATATGGGCACTCAAAAATAAAAAAATAATGATTTATCTCTTTTAAGTCCTTGAATATTATTAGTTGAAGAAATATTATATCCCTTTACATTCATTTGACAGTTAAAACAAAGCCCTATTAAAGCATAGATGAAGTTATATTGCAAAATATGGGTGTTTTATTCTAAGTTACTTTAAACCCTAGCTAGTTTTTATGGTACCATTTAAGGAATTTTAAGGGATGATAATGATTAAAGGGTTAGAAACCTATTCAATTATATTTATGTGTTTACATGTGTGTATATATATATATATATATATATATATATATATATATATATATATATATATATATGTATATATACTCACACATATATGTGTATGTATGTATGGAAGTAGATTTTAATACATTAAAACCTATAAATTTTGTGAATGAAGAAGGATTAATTTTGGTTCTATGTGTAATAATTTGTGAAACTCAATCTTGATAATATCTCTTAGTAACCTCTTTTCAGGTATGGCTAAGAAAAATTCCTATCTAAAATAGGAAAGAATGGATAGTTCTACCTAAATGTTAAGTTTGATCTTGAATCTAATTCTTTAAGATTTAGTTGTAGTTTTATTTTCAAGTTATTTACCAGATGAATACACATAGTTAGGAATAAAATTTAACCATATACCATATGTTAGATCAATAAATGTTTATTTAATAGTATGTGGATATGTGTAGTTAAAAAATTGCAAAGAGAAAGATTGAGTTTAATTATACATATTTAGAAAAATTAGATTAGATTCAATACTTACCTTGTTAAAGATATTTGGTCTAAATGGATAGTATATTATTTTCCTATTATGAGCTATTAATAATGAGTATCTATGTGGATAATAAACCATGTGACCATTCAAACTTGACCTAATAAATAGACCAAAAGAATTTATTGGAATTTGTGTGTTGATAGTAAAGTTGTCTTCATATTAAACCTAAGATAAATTTATGAAGGAAAGTCATAGACTCAAATGTATTTTTATATAAGATAAAATCATGTGTTTAAAATGGTATGGGATCACTCCTTGAATTTCATAATATCTAGGATGGCTCAGTTAGATGGAGTAAGGTAGTATGAAATTTTATAAAAAGTAAATATTGTATTGATATATGGGTTATTTATACATTCATTTTGATTTAAAAGATTCTAGTGACGATTTTATGGACTACCTAAGAATTTCATGTTGGCTATAGATTGGTATTTGTTATACTTATTGACATTATAATAGAATGATATGTTGAGATGAAACCATAAAATAACTTGAATTCTTATTTTATTTGTCATGAAAATAAATGATTTATGGTTATTGGATTCTTGACTTATAATTATTACATCATTTATTTGCTACATGATATTGTACTAGTCTACTTTTGAACCTTTTTATTTAGACTATTTGAGATCTAAGGTTGAATATAGATTAGTATCAGATGTACTTATTAGAATTATAATAGAAATATATGTTTGGATAAAAGCATATAATAACTTGATTATTTTTCTATCTTAATAAACATATCTGCTATGGAATTAGTTACATTCAGGATTCATGATTGTTTACATCTTTCACTATTGCATAGTACTATTTGTTTTGCTTTTGAATCTTTAATTATATGTCATGTATGGATAATATATATGAGTATGCCAATGGGTAACTCATATACATACCCCCTAATATCATTATGTCTTGATTCAGTAGTAGAGAATATTGTGTGAGTGAAAATGACTCAGATTATTAAATATGAATTCTATAGTGAAATATTTGGCCAAATTAGTGTTATATCCAAGACATTGTCATTTCACTATACTTATAATTTATATGTATTTTTTATATCATTTAGATAGAGTAATGGATTTCATGGACTATTTGATTGTTACATGTAATAGTGTTAGTATACATAGGGTTTTGGTTGTCTCTCGATATCCAGATTGTATTTATCTACCCCTCCATGAAGGGTAGGGCCACTCTTAGAAGGGAGGTGTGTGAGAGACTATTGGTCTATGGTTGGAGGTAAAGTAGTCAGATGAATAGATGATGCTCTCCCTTTATCAATTGATTCAACCATATGGAATTAGACTCAAGATATGAGAATATTTAGAGAGTTATTTTATGTATCTCATTTTGTAATTCTATACTTATTAATATGTATATTTGACATTGTACATTATTATACTTTATTATGGATGTATATTCAACACAATAGTGGTTATGTATTTTTATAATATTTTGAAAATGTAAAAATTAGTGTTTGTAAACATAATTAATTTTGATTTTTAGATTATATGAGCAATGTAGTACTTGTTTCATTGTTTTTTTACATGATGGATAATTTTTCAACATATAGACTAGTTTACTTCTTGAGTACTAAATGAGTTATTTTTATAGTGGGATAATTGACTATAGTATATAATGCTTGTGAATTATTTTGTTTTCAATTTATAAATGGTTTTCTAAAATTAATCTCAATATAAATATTATAATAAAAAAATAGTGTGTATTTATTAGTTATCCCTGTGGGGTTCAACAATACTAGACACCTGCATCCAAGTTAGACAATAACATCAACATAACCATCCCAAGTCGATGCAATTTACTACAACTACAAAGGTATAGCTTATAAAATCAAGTGATTTTTATATAACCTAAATCCAATCCACTTTTTACTTATATTAGATCAAGATCTATATTAGCATCAAAATCAACTATCTTATTTTCATTATTATTATAATATCTAGCATAGTTGTACTTTTTATCTTTAGCATCTCAGCATAATAAGTTTAGTATATGTTATAAGTTTTGTAAATAATTATCCTCCTATAGAGATAGGCTACCATCCTTGTGCCCTAGCCTATCTCTACCCCTTTAACCCTATATTACCCATTAATATAGATTTTAGGGTTAAACTTTTGGTGATCCTGATGTTAATAAAGAAAAGGATCATACTTATAGAATCCCTCCTATAATTAAACCATATAAGATAGAGTCAAACTACAAGATAAGTATATAATACTAGTGAGATGGCAAACATGAGCCTTTCAACTGCAAGGAATAAAGGATAGAGCATTGAGTGATACTTTTCAAGTGTACAAGACTATTTTAACATATAAATCCAAATTTAATCATCTACATTTTCTATCCTTTAATCTAATAATGTATAAGGATGGAATTACTATTTTAAAGGATAGAAATGTGTAGTGTGGTGTGTATAACATGCCTTGATTTTCTTGAGCCCTTTTTTAATTTATTGCATGTGTATGACTTATGACCAAGAGCATGTTATAGGTTTAATTAGTGAAAATAACTTTAAAAAATAATTAAGTTTTATTAAAAGAAAAGAGAGTAAGGAAGGAGTACACCTATGTAGTGATGCAACCATGTTTCCCCTCGATAGTGTTCTTTGGTAATGATGCTTCCTATATGAAGCATTAGATATAGGTTCACAACTTAACCTTGAAGATGTGAATAAGGGAATTGGAGAGTGATCATGCCCCCAATATAGTATAAGGATGAGTTATTACAAGTCTATCAAGATCTTATAATATCAATCACACAACTCTAGTATATCATAATCTTTTCAATCTCACCTAATTCAAATGGTATAGCCATATCAACTCATAATATTATAAAATAGTGTCAAATCCATTAAGGGCATTGAATATTAATCATAATAATCAAATAATCCAACTATTATAGTAGATAAAATCTCAAACATTGCATCTTGGTAGGTTTGGTGCATGAGTAATGTATATAATGCAAAAAATATATCTTTGATTTGGTACATTTTCATGGCATATGCACCTCAACTGTGTCTCAAGATGAAGTATATGTCAAAATATAACCTATTATCTATAAAATGTGTATAATATGTATCACAAAGAACATTGTCCCAAATTTTTGCATAGTGTATATATGCATCAAGTAAACTAAATTAAATTTTGCCAATTTGTCAATTGTATGTATGTTCACTCATGTCTATATGACATGCCTCCACTAATCTACCCCACTTTTGAGGTGAGGGTAATGAAAAATTGATATTGATCTTATCTCAAAATGATAATACAACTATGATGCATTTTATTGAATCATATAGTAAATAAGCATATAGTAGTATTATGTCAAAGTAGATATATTAATGAAGCACATGGTGTGCATACATAAGAATCCCTAAGATTCATAATGTGGAACATGGAATCATCTAGAAGATTAAAAAAATTAGAAAAAAATCAATTACAAATTTAGGAGTACTCAAATTTTATGCAAAGAGTGGTTTAAGGAGACCACAAACAAGTGGCATGTTCAAATGTTACACACTTAAGGGAGGACATATGTGAATGTCCATACAATGAATAAACAAGAAATACTTAGGGAAATATAGCTAAAAATCAAGGAACATATTTAAATGTTCCATAATTAAGACCCAAAAAAAAGTATACTCAAGTAATCCATGTCAAGAGATGGAGTAAATAAAAACATAAGCAATTATCGTAAGCATGTCATACTAGTCCCTGCATACATATGTTATCAAAAATATCATGTAAAATATCATATCAAGTCCATTGTATAAGATAGAAAAATGAGTATATGCATGTGTAAATTTTATTATATAATCTTAATGTGACAATGGAAATGATCATAAAATAATATAACCTATGTCAATCATGATCATATAGAATCAACATTACCCCAATGTAGTGTGTCACATGGGAAGAAGAAAGGTCTAACATTTACATTCTCATATATCATAGATCTAATATATACTTGTATCACACTCAAGTAACTATGAAATATGTGTGTGTGTAAACAATATTATATCTAATAACATAAAGTAAACAATATATACAAGATCTAGTAAACATGTGAAATGTTAAATATTTTTTTATTTTTACTTTATTTGAATGTTTTTGTATTTTAATGAATATTATTTTTTAATTTTTTCATTTTGTATTTTTTTTATTTTTTTGGAATATTTGATATATTTTGGTCAAGCTGCATCAAATGGATTGTGATCGTCATGATTGGATCATTTTGAGTAAAAACATTCATAGCAAGCTCCTCTTCTCTCCTTAGTAAAATTCTCATCACCATTATTTGGGATGTTACCTAATATTTCCTTGTTAAATAATGAAATACCTCATTGATTTAGGTCTATTTTATCTTCCATTTAGTATATAAAAAAAATCCCTAATGTAAAATTGTGTTGAGATGTATGAGGCATGACCCAGAATTTTGTTTGAACAACACATGGACCATAAGAAATTGGTAATATTATGTAACCCAAGAGTCTTTCCAACTTCCCTTATGATATAAGTCTTTGATATTATAGCCAAGTTGTGACAATCATATTTTATTACAACAGGTTTATTTTTCCACAAGATCAATATGGTTATGGTGAAAATAAGCTTCACCCATGAATAATGTATTTATTAAAACCTTTTAGCAAGGATGATTTTTAATTGGTGTACTTGGAAGTGGTTGCATAGTATGTCCATCTAATATTGGTTCCATATTGAGTAAGTTTTATAAGTGTGTCATAAAAATAGTTGTAATGCCATGTATTTGTTCATTATATTCACTTGTAAATTCATTCTCAATGTATGTCTCTTTAAAAAGGCTTTTGTAATTTATAGGAGATGTATTTAATTTTTTATTATATGTGTAGTAAACAAGCATATCTATGCACATCCATATATAAGTGGCTAATGAGGTGTAAGACTTATGTGATGGGAGAAGTAAGACCTCTAATAAATATGAACTGTAATTCTTAATATGAAGGTTGATATGCTAAGGAACATGATACATGATGCAGATGGATAATAAACACTTGTCTATATAGATATAAATATGAACAAAATAGATATACTTCCACTCTTCTCTAACAACAATCACAATCTTCCTTTGTTTTGCTTCAAGCTACACTTTCTTGGCAATGGCTCATTAGTTTTTCTCTCTTTATGAAATGCTTTTGAGGTTAATGTAATTATTTTAGGGTCCCTGACATATTTATCATTATTCTTAAAATATTTTAATACACCTTTATCCAATATACATACTCTCCAAGGCTTCTACTCACCCTTCCACAACTCTGCCAACTCAAATATAGTCCCTAGTAGCCTATTTTAGGCATTTATGGCTTATATGGAAAAGTAGACTGGCATATTGGAGAAACATTGACTAATTAGGATACCCTCTATTTGGTTATATATTCTAATGAAATTTATAGGTATAATTTCACATCTATACCATTCTTCAAGGCTCTTCCTACTCAATGTTTACACCTATTAGGTTAATCAACCCTGTTTAGCACTCAGAGCTTTTCCCATCATACTAATATGTATGGAATAAAATTTAAAAAAAACCTAATTCTATTTAAAAACACTTATACCTATCTAATGAAAAAAAATTAGGGAATTTTGATACTTCAATCATTCATAATATCCATTTTTGTTTAAAACCATAGAAATAAGGCTTGTAGGGTCTATTACAAGCCTAAGAGCACTTATTTTAGGTTTAAAGATTTTACTAGGAGTTTCACACAATTATAAATATTTTAAAGGAATATTTTAATCTACCAAAACCTTTCCATGCACTGTATTTCTTTTTTGAAACCTTTTTTCAACATTTTAAGAACATTTTGGGTCTCACTGTGAATATTGTTACTGTATGCAAGGGTTTATTACCAAGATTTTCATCTTAACTTACCAATTAGTGTTTGTAAACTATTTAAACTATTAAAACATATCTAATAAATCTTTACTCACCTTTATCCAAGCTTTAAAATCCTTCCTCATGTCCTCCATTTCACCTATGTTACATTCTCCTCACCCTTTTATTGTGATTGTGTGTATAAGTACATAATTGTGTAGCCTATGAAGCATTCCTTGTTTACTCCAGACTTAGAATAGGTTTCAAAACATTATTTTAGAATGAAACATCTATTTTTTTTCCTATTTACTCCTTTTATCAATTATATAACCTTTCTTTGAATCCTCTATTTATTGTTGGTCACAAACTTAGATATAGCTTATTATGGTCACATAGTCTATATAGAGTTTGCATATCTTATTAATGATTCACATTAAAAAATGAATTGAGTACACACTAGAAACTCACAATCATAGAAACATAACTTACCATTGATCAATTCACATAAAACAATCTCACCATAGATTCTTTCTTGCACACACAACATTTACACAGTCTTATAAATTACAAACCACAAAATAGGGTTTTACAAGTTTATTCACCCAACAAGAACTCTTTATGAAACTTATTAGTAATGATACACATTCCACCTCAATTTAATATCTTCCTCTAACAAGTTTCCACCAAATTTACTTATCACACTATCACATTCACAAGATTTGAATCCTCTCTATGAATCATTTTCTAAAACACAAAATAAAGGGATAAAATAGGGTTTGAGAATAAATTAACAAAATCAAGAAGTCTTCCTTATTTACCTTGGGGTTTGATCATCATTAAATATTTGAATCCATCCCCCATTTATCTTCTCCTATCTTGAATGAATTGACTCACTAGATAAAAAATTATCTATTTAAAAGGCTCTAACCACCATAGCTAACTTTCTAACTCCTTTTGTACATTGAAAAGATGTAACCACCTTAAGTTTATAAAATGAGTATCAATATGACTCACCATTTGAACCGCATATGAAATTATATTCCCTTGACCTATTGAGTGTCTAAAAAAAAGTCTACACTATAGAAACTCCTACCAGCATGACCCTTGCTCACAACCTTAGGCAAAATGTTTAAAATTTCAAATATTGTAAAATGGTAGGAAAATGCCAATGTCATCCAAATTCAAAATTGAAAATATCCTAACATCTGAGATTGATTCCTATAGACTCCTAAATACCTAATGACTCAAAACATGAACTAGATTAGTATTTATAAAGGAGGTAGTGATGCTCCTACATCAATACATTACTAAATTAAATAACATAATCTTGAATATACTCATCATCATATTTCTTGGAGTTTTGAAAATATTCTAATGTAAAATTAGGTACATTATGTGTATTAAATTTTTAGAATAAAATATCTTATAACTTCTTTAATTTAGTTAAGGAACCATTTGGTAAACTATAGAACCAATCCCAAGCTTCTTGTGTGAGGCTTCCATGAAATGGTTTTAACAATATTCACTCATATTTAGCCCAATGATTAAAAGAATGTACATATTAAATGATATGTTTATAAGGCCATTCATGGCTAAAAAATAAAGGTAACACTGGCATGATAAAATATTTTGGATAAGGATATTCAAATACACATTTCACTAAGAGGTTAGTTTTTTATGATGTTATCATTAGTAGTAGCATTAAATAATAACATTTGCACTTTTATGAGTGAAACTTTCCTTTTTATTTCTCCTACAATATTCATCATAAACATAAGACAAGTATTAGGAATGTATGAGGCTTAAAAATATGTATTCATTAGTTGTAATTCACCATCTATTTGGAATATAGGAATTAGTATGCTTTATAATTATTGGCAATTTGTTTGAGATTTAAATGATGTGAAAAATTTGGACCCTTTGGTAGTTTAACTTAATTTTGAAGTTTTAAAACTTTTGGTAATGGTATATTATTTGGAAATTTTATAACCTTTTCTAATTGTAAATCATTCAATTTTTTTTAAATAATCCATAATATCTTTATGAACTTCATATAAATTAACATGATCAAATTGTGTAAGATTAAGCTCAATCATAACTAGTTATTTTATGGCTGTTATAGAATAAACTAGTTGATAATATCCATTTAAGACTTAAGGATGCTCAACTCATCCCTTTTAATGGTGTGTGCATGGACCTGATTAGAGAGATGGTATTTATTCCCATCTAGAGAATTGAGAAGAGGCCATATATAATTATGTAGGGAATATTTCTCTTATTTTGAGGTCATATTTGATTTGTAAAATTTCTTAATTAACAAAGCTTTTATATATATGTGAATAATGTTTACATCATATCCATAAAAAACATTTATATCATCCATGGCTAGCAAATAAAAAATGACACATGCTAATGCAAGGAGGAGAACAAGCATTAGTTAAGAATAATAAGAGGTTGGGTTCACCAAATGTTTAAAAAATTTTACAAATAAGGATTAACATGAAATATTAGCCTAATAACATAAGGAGAATACTACTCTAAAAATCATGTCAATTAATGAGTTTAGATTATACTGATATTATGATAAGAAATATTAAATCTAAGCATGTGAAAGATATATAAATTACATTCAATATTTTGATAATATCAATATGAAAGATAAATCATAATTATATTATACATTGATGTGAAATAAGGTATAAGTAATGTAAGTGTAGAAATATAATATATGAATATTTTGATCCAGTAGTTAGGTTTTGAAAATTATCTTTTTATAGATATGGACACTTGTGCCACCCTATGGACACTTACATTGATGTCATTTTATGTGTTTGAAAACATATTTACTATATGGAATATTTATTTTTGAATAAAACTCCCATATTGGTATTTTTAGGTTTTTGTCACCTTTTGGATTGGGTGTTTAGTTCATGCACACAAGCTCTCAATATCATAACATAGATCAAACCTTAGATTCTCCTTTTAGGTCTTGTCACCTTGCTGAAAATGGGTTAGTGGGCTCATGAGGATGAGATAACCTCAAGGACCCATTTTTTAATGAACACTTCCTACATATCCAATACTCTTAATAGGGCCTTTGACATATGTAGTTCTACCATATGTGTTGGCTTATGTGTGAAAAATGGTGTAGAATGTTACATGCAAGTGCATGGAGTGATCTAACTTGTAACTTGAAAAATATGGCTTATGGGCTTATATATAGATGCTTTAGACATTTAATATGACTTTTCATATGATTAATATGAAAATAGGAAATGATAGGATAGAATATCTTAGTTGTGCAATTGATTTTTGGTAGTATAGTGTAAACTTGAGAGGTGTTTGCTAGATGAATAATGAGTTGGATTTAAATTGTATTTCTACCACCTCTTTTAGAAATTTCCCCATAGAAGGTATAATGAAACATAATAGGCCAACATGTACATACCAAAATATTTTTAATTTTATGTGTTTAGAAGGCATAATCACTTTCATTTGGGATGAACAATAACATTGATGTTATATCCAAGTTTGAATGTAACTATCCAATAACATAAAAGATTATTGGAGATATATAACTGATAGTGAAGGATATATATCATATTTTAAGTGCATTATGGGATACAGATGATTTAGTTAATCATCATAATAATTTCATACTACAACATAATCATTTAGGCCCAGAGAGATGGTGAACATGAGCTTTTTATCTTAAAGGAAGGTCAACTAAATGGTGGAGTATTGAATGATATTTTTCAAGTGTACAAGATTAGTTTAACATATAAATATAGATCTAAGCATATACATTATGATATGTAGCTCAACATGGTAGATAGTTTGTGGATAGATACAACCTATTGAATTATTCATGGAGAATGAAGAGATGCCCCCAACTTAGCAAGGATGTTGGGTAATAAGTGAAGGCTGACATTGAAACTATGTATAGGTATGTCTTGTATCACACTCAAGTACCTCATGAAAATTAATGTATTAAAAATTGAATATGTTATCTACCGAACACATAATAATAACATATGGAAAGAAATAAGCTAGAAATAATTTCAATAATGCTTTTTAGACCCTGATTTTGAATTTTTTGAAAATTTTCCATATTTAAATTAATAAATATTTTTTTTTCCATATTTAAGTCTTTAAAATTTTGAAAATTTAAAATATTTTAAAAGTGTGAATAATCAAGGCTTATAAAATAGAAGAAGATGGAGGGATTTGAGAAATCCTCACGAAGGTGCTAAAGCATAGTATGATAAAAAGGAAGGCAAGATGAGTGTCCCCAATGTATATGCAAATGAATCATAAAAATGTATATTGAATGATTAAGATAGATAATGCAGTACATGATTTTGAATAGGCAAGATAAAAATATGATCATGATAAGTATGCAATAGTGAGCAAGAATTATCATTTGTAAAGTAGTTCTATTGGGTTATTCGAAATGGTTTCAAAAATCAAGAGGGAAAGTGCCTAAAGTGAAACATAAAGTTTAGGTCTAGAAGAGTCTTAGATAAAATATATAAGAACTATCAAGGAATTAAAATTAAATAAGCAATGTAAAAATATAAATATACAAATAAGTAATGAAGATACTCAACCAAATTAGTAGATTGGGAGGAACTAATAATTTGTGTCCAACCAAGGATCATATCAAGAAGATGCACATATGTATGCCCAACATCATTGTATAAATTAATGAATTCTTATGAAGTATAAGTTTCAACTGTAAATTCCTATGAATCTAAATAAGAACCATATGTTATAAAATAACCATCTGAATCATTGCTCATGTACCCATGTGAACATGCATCTTTATGTGCCATAGAATAATATGTAACTACTTATACCTAGGGTTAAGTTATTTTAATAATATGTTCTTCATTAGGAGATGAAGACCTCCTTTTATGTGACACTTTTTTCTTAAGATAATGTATCATGGTATTTGTAATTAATTAAGTATGCTCATGTGTAACTATATCATGCTCATAAGTATGCAATAGTGAGCAAGATTGAGCATTTGTAAGGTATTTGTTTTGGATTGTTCGAATTGGTTTTGAAAATCAAGAGTGAAAGTGCCTAAAGTGAAACATAAATTTGAGGGATATAAGTCTTGGATAAAATATAGAATAATTAACAAGGAAGTAAAAGTAAATAAGCTACATATAAAGAGAAATCAATATCATAAGTATGCAATAGTGAGAAATAATGAGCATTTGTAAGGTAGTTGTTTTGGATTATTTGAATTGGTTTTAAAAATCAAGAGGGAAAATGCCTAAATTGAAACATAAATTTAAGGGTTATAAGAGTCTTGGATAAAGGATATAAGAATTAACAAGGAAGTAAAAGTAAAGAAACTATGTACAAAGAGAAATATATAAATAAATAATCAAGATACTCAACCCAACTAATGGATTGGGAGGAAGTAGGAATTTTTTTCCAACCAAGTATGTCATCAAGAAGATGCACATATGTATACCCACTTTAATTTCATAAAAGAATGGCTTCAAAGGAAATATAAGTTCCAATTATAGATGCCTTTAAATATAAATAAGAGCCATATGTTATAATATAACCATCTGAATCACTACTCACATACCCATGTGAACATGTATCTTTATGTGCCATAGAAGAATATGTAACTACATGTACCAAGGTGAAGCTCTTTGAATAACATGTTCTTCCATATGAAATGAATACCTCCTTTTATGTGCCACTTTTTACTTAAGAGAATGTATCATGTTGTTTGGAAATAAATGAATATGCTCATATGTAATTACATAGATGGAAAAACTAATTTTTTAATATGATCAACCTCATAAATAGATGGATAAATTGATTCTATAGTATTATCATGCTCATAAATAGATAGATAAATTGATTTTGTAATATGTTCATGCTTATGCTCATAAATAGATGGATAAACTAATTATGTAATATGTTTTTGAATATGTAGTTCATGCTCTTCAACACTTATATAGTCTATTTCACTACCATGTTTCTCAATGATTATGTTAGGAATTTATTATATAGTATAAGTAAACATAATTAGTGTAAAAAGATATTCATATTTAATTCTAAGAATTTTGACCACTTGATTGTCATTAATATATTTGGAATTCATGCACTGTATAAGTTACTACTTTAATATTTTATATCCAAAGGCATCTTATAGCATATCAAAGACCCAAGTGTTTGTTAGAACTAATAATTGGGTAGGAACTATTAGAGGTCTCACTTGTAAAGGTAGCACTATATGCCAAAGAGTATCATGTGTATTTAAATCAAATGCTTTGACAACTCTATACATATCGTGTAAATGTATCAGGTAAATCTTTCTCTATATAACCAAAAGAGTAAATAAGTGTTATGGTGCACACATTTTCACTTGATCCATTTTCTATAATAACACTATGTATATGTTACTTATCAACATATGCTCAAATAAAGAGTGCATGTTTATCTGAATCATCATCAACAAATTCAGTGTCATTAAATGTAAGCATAGGACATGATTATTGTTTAATTATAATTATACCATTGATGTTATAAAGTGGATGTACATATGTAGAAGAAGGAGGAGTGTTATATGTATAGTATACTTTAGAATTATCCTTGTTAGTTGCTTCATGATTTGGAATAATAAATCTATACATTTTGAGCTTTACATTGTCATTTAATTATGTCTTATCCTCTTTAATAAGTGTGCCAATATTAATAATGATCTCATCAACAAGATCTTGAATCTTGTGCTCAATCTTGAAACATATATTTTTAGAATACATAATACATCTTGGTAGTCATAATATGCATTACCATAAAAAAATTTAGAATGTGGTCTATACTTCCATTCATGGAGTAAGAATTATTATATTTCATTCAAGTATATTTTGAAATAACACATGAGGATATGAGGGTAACCTTGAGAATTACCTTCTTAGTGGAGCTTGTAATTGAAGCTTTTGTGTTGGTTATTAGATAGAATTAACTATAATCTTAGCTTCATTTTTTATTTTATTTGGTTTTCTATTATAATTTGGATTTCTTTGAAATTTTATATTTGAAGTAGAAGAGATTTTGAGTATCTTTTGCAACAACACATGAGGATGTGATGGTAACCTTGATAATTGCCTTCTTGGTGGAGCTTGTAATTGAAATTTTTAGATTAGTTGTGAGATATCATTAACCATAATCTTAGCTTAATTTTTTATTTCATTTAGTTTGATATTAAAATTTGTCTTTATTTTAAATTTGACATATAAATTAGAATAACATTTGAACTATATTTAATCTTGTTAAAAGTGAATAACTTGAAGTCATGCTCTTTGATTATATGGCATAGTTCATCAAAATATTTGAACTTATCAAACATAATTAAATATTGAAGTGGAGATGGATAAATCTAAGTGAAAATATCCTTGAGTTCATTATCAACCATTTTATTGGTCATTTTACCTAGAATAGTCTTGTATCTTAGCACATATTCATTGATTGTTTCATTAGACCCTTGTTTAAGCTTTGAAATTTGAGAATATGAAAGATTTTTACCAATGTTGATAGAAAAGTGTGTTATAAAATGATTTTACAAAGGATTGAAAACCTTTACTAATTGAAGAGGAAGATCATAGAACTATATAAGAGTATATTCTTTGAGACTTCTTAGAAAGATATTTGTCAATAATTTGTCATTATCTTTGTGGTCTAGAGAATCTACATGGAATGTACACAAATGTTATTTAGGATAACCTTTGCCTTTATATAGAGTAATCTTAGGAGCTAAAAATCCAATTGGTAATGCTTAATATTTTATTTTTATTGCCAAATTTTTATATAAAAAAGAACATGATTCCATATAGGGACTAGCATGAGAGTTGATTTGGTCAATGTGAGATATCTTAGCTTATAATGTAAGAATGGTTTACTTAAGAATAGTATTTGTAGAATTAATTGTATGAGTGTAAGTAACATAAGTAGGAGTATGCATGGATACATTTCAAAATTGAGTGATGTTCTCAAACCAAGAGATGTTGTTATAAATGTATAAATAGCAATGTATGTAGTGGAAGCAGTGGCAATATTAGAAAGACTGCCTTGGGATCCTTTCTTTTTTTCATCTCTAGTAACATATAAAAATGATTCTACCTTTTCTGGATGCTAAAAAATATATTTCATAATTTTTTGTGTCATCAGATTCTTCTTGAGTATTATGATATTAAATAAGAGTCATAATATGCCCTTAAAGAGGGTATATAATTAGTGAAGGAATATCCTTTAAATTTTATTATTTTACATAATGTATAACATATGCTTCCTTTTATTCCCATGTAATTTTAGATTTGAAAAAAAAAATTGGAGAATAATAATGGCATGATATTATAGTACACTCATTTGTAATAGGAAGATCTTGAGATTGAACATTGTGTAGTATAGCTTCTTTATCAATTTGACATTGAATCCATGTGAAAACATAATGAATATCATGCTAAAATGTAATACAAGATGCAATTAGTTTCATAAACTTGTGTATCATATGAAAGAAATATTCACTCATTGATCCCATTATGAGTGCAATACAATGTGAATCAAGCAATTCTAATGACTAAACATATAATACAATCAAAAGTTAAGGTATAAGAGTGATCTAAGCAAGGGTTTAAATGATTGTGTAGGCTCTCAAATATACTTCTTCAGTAATTGATTAGTGTCATACCAATGTTTTAGAGCACTAGCTACATAGGAAAAACCATGTATGTATTTTTTTAACCCCATTTTTAAGGGTATGATGAGATTAAATTCCCTAGGTGATATACTCCTCTCAAGTGCACCACAAATCAAATAGATATAAAAAAGTTTCCTATGGTATAAAAAAGGGACCCTAGGCATTTTTGATATCTTGTCATGCATGCCAAAACTAAAATCCATGTTTAGTGTTGTACACTGGCTATGAATATTGGAGAAAACCCATCAAACCATGATGTTTATAAATAGATCACCATATATACCTCCATTATAGTCACTATGTAGTTTTAAAACTATCAGAACACAATTTACAAAAATAATCTCAAACAAATAAAAAATAGATAAAATTGAAATTGAAATATTTTTGTCTATAGATATCAACAAATTGCAACCTAAGGTCAAAATAAATAGATTTTATGTCATATTTATCCAAGGTGATAAAACAAGTCTCTTTAGTGTTAAATTACTCTAAGGTCAAAGAGAATTGATTCGTTATGTGTTAGAATTATATCCAATGTTGAATTTTTTTAATTTTAATGTCATAAATTTATAGAAATATGTATGAAGTCCAAAGACAAAAATCAATCAAATAATAATAAATTTTTTAAAAATAACAAGTTCACTAGAATGTTTAATCTATTTTGATTTGATTGAACTCAAATGAATAGATCTAAACTATTAAAATTGGTATATAGGAATATACAATAGAATGCAATTAAATTCATTAATTTAAATCATTAACAATTATCTAAAAATAGTAAATAATCTTAAGGATATGCCAAACTCCCTAAAATAGATCTTATGTTGACTATGCAGGCTAACTATGATTGAAAATAACCTAAAAATACTTGTGTATTGTGTCACAACAAAATGTAGAAATTTAATATGTGATTGGAAAAGTCCATATAAGGAAGATAAGGGTGTATTATTACATTGTCTATGGACTTCATTTCCATCCTAGTGGACTTTACACCTAATTTTTTTATCTAGATTTGTGTGGTTGTCTACGAGTGTTAACTATTTAATTATGTGTGTCGATATGATGTGTGGAAGACCTATAAAAGACAAATATTATATTATACACAATAAACACAATAGAAATCAAATGCAAAAATGGGGAATAGGGTTAGGTGGATAGGCAAGTTACCCTCATAAAACCATGTGTAATTTTAGTGTTACCTACATAGCCTAAATTGGAGTAAATCCAATGTAGTTCTCCTTCATTGGATGATTACGTGATCTATGATTATGAAACTATATGAATGTATCTAAAAATTGATTGAAATTATTGACAATGGATTCCCTTGACCTAAAATAAAATATATTTAGACTTAGCTTATGACTATTAGAATGCATCAAAATTTAAATTGGAGTAAATAGTGTTATTTTGTTTAATGTTTAGTAGAATTACAAAATGATTGCTAAATATGTTTGAGAAGCCTTGAGGTGATTATATATAGGAATATTTGGAATATTTTTTATAACCAAATTTATAAAAGGTGTTGGAGATTCATTGTAAAATGTTTGTATTTGAAATTAGTCATTAGAGTTTGGGAGATAATATAGTGTTAGTGGACAAGGCTATAGTGTGACCCTATCTGACCTAGCTTGGTCTTATCCCAAAAATAAATAGACTAATAAAAAATATATGGTACGAACCTATAGGTTAAATAGATATGAATGGGGTGTAAATCTAGATGATTGTATGATATTTTTAGTGTTTTCAAGATAATAAAGTCTCTCTTATAGATTGAGAGTTAATAAAATGGAAAATAGACCAAGGTAAGGATGTCCAGATTAAACATTGTCAAGAACTTAATGACTAAATTATGTGTCTACATATACACACTAAGTCTAATTTGAATCAACATCATTCCAAGTCTTTTTTCATCACTTATTTTACTAAGAGATGTCATAGTGAAAAACATAGTTGTATTTGATTATCTATGGATAGGAAGTGAAATATTTTATATTATTGGGTTGGGATTCACTCGTAAGTACTACAATTACATAAATCCCTAATTATAGGCATATAATATATGTAACTAAAAAGATTAAATATGTTTCCCTAGATAATTAGCTTGCACAAACTTTTATGTATACATTATTGAGGATTAGTTCAAAATCAAAGAAGAAGTAAATTAGATAATTCTACCCATCATATCATAAAATCAAATCCATATCATTTTGTGTATTATATATGGTACAAAAATTAATATAAATTATAAAATAGTAGAAGACATAAGCAATATAGGAGGGCATAATCAACAGATATAATTTACCACCTTCCAATTATGACATGGACACAATTGGCATTCCAATGATTATGACCTTTTTCCATATCATAGTAAAATTCTCAAGACTACTTTTGTGCTATTTTTAGACTATATTATAAATTTTATGTTTTAATCATAGTGCTCATGTGTGTTCATTTTAATCTTCTTTTCCTCTCCTCTTCTTTCCATTATTATTGCTTGTTCAAATGATTTCTTTGTATTTTCAGTCAATATTTTAAGCACTAGATCAAATTTTATTATTGTTTATTATTATACTATCTCAAATATTGATTTTTCCTTAGTTTTAATTAGTTGTGCATAGCTTATTGACATTAAACCATAATTCATCAAAATAAAAATATGGAAAAATGAGTTATGTATAATAGATTATTCTATAAAATCACATAAAATATGATATAAATAGCAACTGATAATCTCATCTAAATGTCTATCATATGCATAATAAGTTTCTCATTCATATTCATGATCAAGATCTAAAGATCTCATGGACAATAAATGTGATGAGTCAAATTTGTCACTAGAAGTATCCTTAACCATGATTTGTATAGTAACCTAAATCATCATTACTAATAATATCTAAAATATAATAATGAGTTGTATGTTAATGTAAATCATCTTCACTAGAAATTTGATCATTATCATGGTAATTAATTGTAATATCTTATGTATATTTTTAAAAAAAACACTTTTTTTGGCTTGTATAGTGGAAATTGCATGAGGTGATTTGACATGAACACAAACAAGATGTTGTAATAAGTGTTTAACCCTAAATTTAGAAAGGTTGGAATAGAGTTAAGAATATCTCAATAGTTAAAGCATAAGGGTGACAAACTAATCTATAGTAGGCCAATTAATTACAAACTTATATAAATTAATATTCTAAACTATAATACTGAGATATGTTAAATATAGAAAGTACTAAATTTGAAATATGTTCAATTGATTACAATACCCAAGAGAAATGGTACTTAGTTGGGTTTAATACGTGTAAGCATATCTGGACTAGAAATGGGTGGGAAATAAGTAGGATTAGTATTTTAGACCAATCATCGAATTCAAGAAATTGAAGTTTTATTGATGTGTACACTACTATCAGATCTTGATAATACATTTGATGCTAGTGTCTAGTACAAAATAATGATTGGATCTCGATGTGACCAAATTCATTGTTCTAAGTTTTGTATTTCATTTATTTTGATATATTCATATCTAGGATATAGGTTATTTCTCTTTGCTAATTTATCAAACCCTATATCTTCACCCTTCTTCACCCTTAGAATGAGTTTACTAAAAATGGGTTAGTGATCTCATGGTATTGATCTGACCTTAAAGAACCTTTTTTTAATGTGCATTGCCTACATAACCAATAGTCCAATAAGGGCCTTATACTTATGTAGTTCTCCCTTATGTGTTATTGTGTGTGTATAAAGGTGAAATATGTTATATGAAAATTTATGCAATGATATAGCTTATAAATTGACAATTATTTCTCATAGGCTACTCTTTGAATAATTTTGACTTATAATATGACTGCTCCTATGCTTGATATGAAAATAAGGATAAATATGGGAAAATAGCTTGGTTGTGAAGTTGATTTATTGAGTTTTAATAGGTGTTTTATTAGTATTTGATAAATGAGGAATGAGAAGGCTTATACTTATATTTATACCACACCTTTTGAAAATGTCTCATGGTTGGGTTCAGTAAGACAAATAAAATAACCCATAAGTTTTAGAACATTTTTAATTTGAATGACTTTTATCAATTATACACTAGATAAGGATTTGGACATTATCATCAGTAGTAGTGTCCCTATATGGTCAGTAGTGTCTAAAAGGCTAAAAAATAGATATGGATATGAAACTAACAATGAAATATCTTTATCAGGGCTTAATCTAAAAACAATTGAAATAATTGAAAAGAAAGAGAGCAAGAAAGGAGTACATTTGTGTGTTGATTGAACCATGTTTCTTCTTAATGTTTTAATTTAGTAAATATGATCCTTATGAATCATTGGAAATGGAAGAGGTTCAGACCTAAACCTTAGAAATTTTAAGGGAGATTGGAAGGTATTATTCTCCAAATCTAGTGCAAGGGATGAGTTGTGACATGACTATTCAGGTTAATCTATCTCAATCGCACAACTCAAGTGTGAATATGGAATCTAGTGAGGTGAGTGATTTAATCAACTCATCCAATAAATTTGGTGAGATTAGATGATTAATCACTCCAACATATAAATTTGATAAATTTTAATGATTTAACCACTTTAACCTATAAAATGAACCATCTTTTATAGTAGAAGAGGCTCGATAATAACGCATCCTAGTGTAATCAATGCATCCTGATGAAGATTACAATTGTTAAATTTTGTAATTTTTGGTGCAATAACATGGTATATGCACCTATAATATGTTTCATCTATAATATATGTGTCATAAATATAAAAAAAATCTATTTCAAATCTATGAAAAATTGATGCAATGTATAGTATTCTAACCCAAGTGTATATCTAAATTATGAAGCTGAAGTGGAGATTGTGCAAGTGTAGAGGTCATGCCTTTATGACATTCCTCCAATAATATATTAATATATTAAGTGTATAAATTTTAATTTCATGACTTTATGACATGCCCCCACTATAATCTAAAAATTGTGAAAAATGTGGAGGTCTTGATTTTAGGATATGCCTCCACTAATTTGCCCCCCTTTTGAGGTGAGGGAAAAAGAAACTAGTAGGTACCTTACCTCAAATTGATAATGTGAATATATAATTTGTGTATTAATAATGTATCATATAGGTATAACATGTCAAAGTAAATAATCAATGAAGCTCATAGTATGTAATCATGTCAAGTCATAAGATGTATGATATAAATCATGGCAATGTCTAGGGAGTAATAGTACAAGTTTAGTAAATAATCAATCATGGACATAAGAGAACTCAATGTAATTCAAAATAAGGGTCAAAGGAGACCTAATACAAGGGTAATGTTAAAATGACACATAATCAGAAGGATTGACATGGTCAAATATCTAATCATCATACAATGCCATAGGGGATCACCAACAAGGAACATATTCAAATGTTCCATAAGCAATACAACAGAAAGAAATGGAATACACTCAAGGAAGTGAATAAATATATGAATCATAAGTAACCATAATAAGCATATCATACTATTCCCTACATATATGTGTAATAAAAAAATGTTATGTAGCATAGCATATCATATCAAGTACACTATGAAAAATATGAGCATGGATATAGACATGTGTAAGCATTAATATATAAGCCCAAACATAATTTAGAAATGATCATAAAGGATATTTACCCTATATTAATCATGATAAAATAAATATATTCACCTAACATAATATATAGCATAGGTAGAGGATGTATCCAATATTTGTAAGTGTAGATATCATGTGTTTGGATATGCTTATATTACACTCAAAGATGCATGAAACATATGTGTGTATAGAAATAAAATGATATGTTGTATACTAAGATAATTAAAACAATATAGATACCAAGGAGATAATAAAACATGGTAATTTTTTTATTCCCCTTAATTTCTTTAACTCAACTTGCTAGTTAAAAAAAGTTGGCCAAGTGGATGTGAATATTTTAGTATTTTTGAATTATTTGAATGTTTTTATATTTTCTTATTATTATTTTTTTGATTTTATGATCCCATCCTATGGATTCTCATAGGTATCTCCAAACTCATAATATGGTATATAAAACTTGTGGTATTGCCAAGGACCATGCATAAGTGTCATATCTAGATCTATAAAGTCTATGGTGTTATGCATATGTATAATAGAACTTTGTGGTCATCATGAAAAAATGGAAGGATTATGAGTTTTTTGAACCCATATTTGAGTGATTTTTGGTTTCTTAGAGTAGCATTAATTGTAACATGTTTATTTTTTCTATGGAATTAAATATGTTGTGTAAGAATAAATGAAGATTCTATGGAATCCACTACATATTTCTAGTGTAAAGTATGAACTACACTACTATGAGGGGGTTAATAATGTTATTATGGAATAAAAATGAAATACACAAAACCTAAATCCAAAGTGTGGTCATCAAATTCGACAAGCTAAATGGAGAAAAATAACACAAGTATACCCTTCCCTTTGGATTTCTCTTTCTTTCCAAGTTCAAATTTGGATGAGCCCAGATATAGTAATTGAGGTTATTTGGAAATGTTATGAATTCAATTAGATGGCGTATCCCCTTGTTCAATGTTTAATTAGATGAAAAATATGAAGAAAGGGTTGAAACCCTCTTGAGTATTTTAAATCATAAATCTAGAACAAAAAAGCTTGTCTACAACGGAGAACGGATCCTCCATTTATAGACTTGGTGAGTGAATATTGACCATCCATATCAAATTGAGATGGATGGTGGAGAATTAGTCCTTGCCTTCATAAATGTGAGAGGTTAAGGTTGTAATAGGTGCAAATTATGAAGGTTTAGAGTGTGGAAGAACTTAGATTGAGTGTGTAAGAGGGATGTAAGAAATGTCATAAACCTTGCTTATACACCATCCATTTCTCATTTAATTACTTTAAAAAGTGGGAGATTTAATTAATTTTTAATTAAAAACTTGATATTAATGAGGATATTATGAAATATTTGATTTTCTAGTATTTATGACATGTGCATTCGATGTAACTTCACTTTTAGAAGAAGTTTAATTTTCCTAATCAATTAATTAGTTAATTAATTTGATTGTCTTTTTAAATCTAATTTGCAAGGTTTGATTTACTTGGTTTAATATGCCTAGTGAGACATTTTCAAGAAGGGGACCCATTTTAGGATGTTAATGATATATTAGATGATTTGATGCGATGTATTGCTCTAATCAAAGATGCACCAATGTGTCATAGAATGTGTATGTTAAATTATGTAGATGATTTGGAATGTTTTGACTATTTATAGCTTGATTTATGTGTTATTGTAATAAATTATTATTATTTTTAATTTCAACATGGAAGTGATGAAATTCGAGTGTTTACATTTTTGCCCTATTTGAAAGGGTGTTATGAGACATAGAAGAAGTAATATATTTTCAAATAATGAAAGATTTGTTAAAATTATTTGATTAATGATTAAATAATGATGTGTTCAAATTATGTTGATTCTTCTTTAATTTATATAAAAATGAGTTCACAATTATGCCCTAAATGATGTTTGGAATGCCCATGATGCACCCTTGAGGGAGTGGCTTGAAAATAATTTTGATGGATGGGCCCTCAAAAGAAAGAAAATGACACATTATATGATATAAGAAGCTAAGAAATGGATAAAATAGGCAAAAATAGGACTAAAAATGGATAAAGGAGCCATAAATAGACCTTTCAAGAAGAATGATGATGTAATGAGAGGGTGAGGGTAAAAATTGAAAATTTGGGCTATGAATTGACCCTATGGGGTGAAAATAGTTCATTATCACCCTCCCCTCATGTAATCATTTACTCTCGATTTGGTGCACAAGTGATTTGAGTTATATGGTGTGTGTCCCTCATCATAGGCATATTGGTGAGTAGGTTTGAGAGTACATGCAATGGAGTGGTCATTCAATAAGTAATTTTAATTTTTTTTTAAAATTGCATTTGGCATCATTAATTCTAAGTATAATAAGAGAGTTGGCAATTTTTTTTGATTTCAAAAAAAAAATAAAACAACAAGATCTCCTACATAAAAAATAGAATTACCATGAAAATGGAAAAATTATGATGAAATCAATGGGAATGCTGATAACATTAGTGATAACACTTTAATCAATGAAATCACCTAAAAAGGTAGAAATTGCCTAAACTATGAAAAAGTGTATTTTGGTAGAAATCGCCTAAACCGTGAAAAAATGTATTTCAGTGGAATCACTTAAATGATGAAAAATGACTCAAAAAGTGGTGAGGTCATGAGAAAAAAATGAAAAAATCATCATGAAAGTAGAAAAAATTCCAAAATGGAAATAATGATGATAGGGACAATGAAATAGTCCTAAAAAATAGTGATATTATTATAAAATGGTGAAATCATGAAAATAAAGAATAGATCTAGATTATGAGGAAATTTTTGGTTGATTGGAATTTAATTTGATTGGTTTTAATGATTGATTTTATGGCTTAGATGAAAATAAGAGTGATGTGCTAATTTTTTATGAGGTGTTTGCGTCTAAGTAGATAGTTTTAACTAAGTGTGCTGACATACTTTGATTTGCATGAGTGATTCTTAGTTTTGATAGCTCATGAGTGATGATCATGTATCTTATAATAGTCACAGATTTAGAACAAGGAGTTTGTGGCCTTAATTAAGGTGATTGATTTATTTCATGTAACATGGATGCATATGATCTAAGAAACCAAGCCTTTATCTCTACACTAGTCAAGAATTGGCATTCATAGATGAACATGTTTCACTTGCCTATCAGAGAGGCAATAATGACTTTGGAAGATGTCTGGTGGATTGTCTATATTCTGATATGAAGATGAGTGTTATATTGGTTAAAATATGGATGTGAGGTATTACTAGAAGATTTGATTGATGTGACTGATGTCCTCATGTATGATAAATTGGTTGACATATATTTGTTAGAGGGATTGAATGATGTGATAGATAAACAACTATTTATTGACTAAGAGATCATCATTCTTATGGCCATTTTCAATAACATATTGCTGCCTAAAAATAACAGTGGAAATTTCCACGTGGGATTAGGAGGGATGCACCAAAATATGATCAATGATACTACTTGCTTTGTCTAAGACCCTATGGTTCTAGCTTGATTATACACATATTGACATATGGTATCTTACCATTATAGGAGGAGCATTGGGCCTTTGATATTGCTTCAGGTATGGGCCTAGGAGTATATTATGATTAAGTGGATAGTTTGATAGAGATGATTGTGGATTATATAGGAATCACTAGCTTATGTTTGGTACTTGATGGGAGGATATTGAAAGGCACATAGAGGGGACATCTCATTATACTAATGATCTATTTATGAGATGAATGATGGGGACTTTTTTTGGTGTCCTTATATGCACATTTAGTTTTTATGGTTGGAAGATGGATATTTGACACAACTCATGATTACTCCATGTTATATCACAATGATGTTAATTTAGGTAAGGGCCTACGAGTATATTATGATTAAGTAGATAGTCAGATAGAGATGATTGTGGGGTCCATAAGAATCACTAGCTTATAGTTGGTACCTAATAGGAGGAGGTTAATAGGGACATAGACAAAACATCTCATTCTACTAATGATCTATTAATGAGATGATTGATGGGGATTTTTTTTTCACCTTATATGCACATTCATTTTTTTGGTTAGAGGATGGATATGTGACACAACTCATGATTACTCTATGTCATATCATGGTGTCACCATAATTTCATTGTTGAGTGATATCAACTTGATCAAGTATAAAGGCAGTTTGGATTATAGAAAGATATTTCTAAGGGGACACATCATATATGAAATCAGTGAGTAAAGGCCTTCCATTTTGAGTAATAAGGCATTTAGTAGTTCTATGGCGGTATAGCTAGCTATGTGGGCTTACGTTGGAGGCATAGTAGATGTAGGTATCATAGGGGCATATACAAATTGGTGGATTTAGTTTAAGATGGTCAAATTGACTAGGCACATACCAATAATAGTTAAAGTGTTGAGAAAATATGTTCAGTATGTGATTTAGCAACCTAGATAGTAGTAGTAGTGATGGTAGGTATAGAGGCAAGTATAGGTCCCTCCTCATATTTTGACACCTCTTCAATAGCTGATATAGGCACCAATATAGTATCATTTTCCTATGATTATATATTTTGGGTCTAAGAGTATAATTAGTAGTAAGGGACCATCATTTGATCATGATGGGGATGAGAGATAGACATGTAGATGGGATGATTAGGTGATACTTGCCACATTCATAGGTTATAAACAAGATTTTGATATGGGACATACTGTAGATTAAGAGTGTAATTTAAGCCCAACTAGATTATAGATATGTCATGCCATGATAGATGGGATGAAATGAGATTTGATGTTAGATTTGCCAATATTTAAGGATTAGAGGTCAGGGTGGCCCATCTTTGTGACACAACTTTTAAATGCATAGTCTTAGATTCTAGTATTATAGACATAGATTGGCATCCTAAGGGCTAAGGTTGTATAGATGATTTCCATTCCATAGTCGATAAATAATGAATGGGATAAATCCTAAGCTGATGTTTAGAGGCTCTATAGGGAGTAGGATGAGGCCATATAGATAAACACATAGCAAGGCCTAGTGAAGGCCCTCACAAAGAGTATGTGAGCCAAGGATGAGGTTGTGTATTATCACATTTTATATGATGTTTTTATTCTTATAGAGGGTATGACACCTAACTTTTAATATTATAACCAAATATAGCCATTGAGATCATCAAGGTCACATTACACCTCTACTTTAGAGAGGTTAGTAGCACAGTCTCCTCCATGGCCAACAGACCCACCATAGTAGATGCCACTACATGGTACATGATAGAGATTCTAAGAGGATAGACCTTAAAGGATCCCACTACCATATTACTAGTGTCATAGCTAATTTTTGAATGGTAACTCTACATTTTTTATTATGAGATGTATATATTCTTGATGTATAGACCCTGTTTTGAGATATATATGGACATTTATTTTAATTATATGATGTACATAGACTCTAATATTATTTTGATAAATATGATGCAAATGTTTGATTCATTGATGTTGATTTATGAAATATATTATATGTTTGATGTTGATGTTGATGTATTTGTTTACCATGATTATGTTGTCTTAATCTTCCTGATGATGTTAAATTTGATCTAGATAGCAAATGTGATGAGTGACTTTCATTTAATATTAAGGAATATGTGATTTTATTTGTTGTATTTACATGTGATTATGATGTAAAATGTATATGAATATATTTACATGCTCATTTTTAATTGTGTATTATGATTATCATATATGTAACCATGATGTTTAGTTTCTTTGTTTTGATTATGGAAAATGTGATGATGTTTTGATTATGCATGTGATCACATTTATCCATGTTGATATATCTTGCAAGGGGATTTTTTCTCTTTGGTAACATTATATATAAGCCTCAATCACTTTATTTTTAATTTTTCACATGACATTATGCATCATAATTATAAAATGAATCATGATAGCATTGTTGTCAATTTATGTAAGGATTAGTTTGGATACAAATATTTAAAAACATAGATCAAGATATAAAATATCAATACCTAAGTGTAAAACATAGTGCACTAAACCAAAACAAATTCAATTAACTAAACATGCAAGAAAATAATCAATCAATTCACACATATAAAATCAATAAACAAACCATAGTTTATCATTGGAGGCATGTGTTAATAAGTCATTGCTCTTGTGTTTTGCCCCTAAGTCTAGGGAACATCAAATGGGATAATATGACAAACTAAACTTAGTTCAAGATGGTAGGACTAAAACTAGGTGGATTAAAATAAATATGATGAAGTGGTTGAGTTGACCCTATATGCCCCATGTAATTAGGTGTTGCCTACATAGTCCATCATGGACCTCAGGCCGATATAGTTCTCCCAATATGGGATGAAATGTGATAATAAAATGATAGATGAAACTAATGGCTCAAATTAATATGAAATTGGCAAGACCATAGTAGAATTGGATTACAAAATGGTGAGAGCATAATAAAATGGGATTGAAAAACTATGAGATCATAGTATAATGGGCTCAACAAATTGTGAAAACAAGTAGGATGGGCTCATAAAATAGCGAGAATGTAGTGGAATAGGCTCGTAAAATGGTCAGAGCATAGTAGAATTGATAATAAAGGAGAATGGTGATAATAAGGATGAAGAGGAATAAAATATGAGTGGTCACATGTTTTATGCTCATATATTCATGTGTATTACTCACATCCATAGTGTGCACAATGTGCATAATTTGAAATCTTTGAATGTTAACAATAAGGTGTTGGAAAGAAGAATGCCCAAAATAAGGTTGGTCAACCTAAATTTAGTAATTGAATGTTAATTGCATAATCCATTATGGACCTCAAGCCACTATAGTTACCCCAAGAAGGGAGTATAATGGAAAAATGACAATGTTGATTATGATTATCATGATTGAATTAAAGATACCATCCCAAGATATAGGAAAACACCTATGGGAGTGGGATGATTAGAATTGGAATGATGATCATATTTGATTGAATTTGATGGAGAAGTTATCATTTGATAATAGGTTTCCCACTTGTGAGATGTTTGAATGAAACAAAGGTTTATCCATGTCATACTCAAATAATGCCACTCAAAATAGAACTAAGAAATAAATCTAACGGTGAATAAGATGAAAAATTATACAAATATTATTTAGCTTTATATCTCTTTTGGGGATTTTCTGATTTTTTATTATTTTAAATTTTTAGTATTTTTGGAATTTTTGATGTTTATGTAATTTTTAGAATACCAAATATAGACATAAGTATTCTAAAAGTATGATGTATAGGGTAATATAAACAAATGTACAATAAACCATTTAGTGAAGGAAAAACAACCTTGGGTAGTGGTTCAACAACAAACTAGGATGTGAAGTGACTACCATTCAACAAAAAATTAGGATGCAAAGGAAGTGATGCAAAATGGGAAAAAGGACTAGAAGGAGCTCAAATAAGTTGCTTCAAATAATATAAAATAGGAAAAATCATTTTATAGAAAATATATCTTGATATTATACCTATGAAGATGTATTTATGATGACTAAATTTGAACTAACTACTAAAATTCTTTCTAAAGTCATATGTAGTACCTGTAGGTCATAATCAATATTAGGATAGTAATAGGATGTGGGAGAAAGGAAAAAATTGACTCGAGATGAGAAAAATTAATGAAGGGGAATTGGAAAGGATGTGAAAGAGGTACCCCCAAGCAATGGCACTCATAGACCATGTCTAAACAAATCAAGTGTAATAGTGCTTGAGATGCATAATGTTCATGGGATCATTTAACTCTTGCCCATCTTTTGTAGCCAACATGTATGCTCTTCAACCATAGTTATAAATAATAATTAATGTACCAATCCAATTAGGATCAAACTTGCCTTTAATTTCATGGCCCACAATAATGTTTTTTATTTTCTTTCAACACAAGATCACCAATTTCAAAATATCTAGAAATGATGTGCTTGTTATAACTATAACATAGTCAATTTTGATATGCCTTTAAATGGTTTAATGCAACTAATTATTTCTCATCAAAGATTTCTAATGCTTATAGTTGGGCTACCCTATATTCCTCATCATCAATGATATCACAAAATTAAATGTGCAAGGAAGGCAACTTGATCTCAATAGGGAGGATAGATTTAGAGCCAAAGACTAGGTAATAGGGTGTTGTACCTGTAGCCATGCAAATGTTGATATTATAAACCCAAAAACTAGAGATAATTTCAAATGTCAATTATGACCATCATCATTGATGATATTCTTAATAATTTTTTCAATGGTCTTATTATATGCCTCAACTTGGTCATTATCTTAGGGATAATAGGTATTTGATCATCTATGTTTGATATGGAAGTGTGCATAGACAAATTTGACATCCTTATTTTTGAATTACTTGTCATTATCTAATATGATGGTAGAGAAAATTCCATAATGGTAAATGATGTGATTCAAAATGAATTTAGATATCTACTTACCAGTTAGGTAAGTGAGAGGGATTGCCTCAACCCACTTAGTAAATACTTAGTGGTAGTTAGGATATGCTTATGACCATCTGATGATGTGGGGTTTATCTTCCATATGACATTGAATCCCCACATTTAAAATAGACAAAGATATGTAATAGGTTGAAGTGATCATGAAGGAGAATGAATTAAATCACCATGTTTTTTTACAAGACACTTCTTAACATAAGAACACGTATTTAATTACATTATGGGCCAAGTATCATGTCTAAAGGATTTTCTTGGTAAGGACCATTCCATTATTATGGGGCCCAAAAATCCCTTTATGCATGACTTTGATTGATAATTTAGATTCACCCAAGTTTTAAAAATGTAGTGTCCCATCATAGCCTCTTTAATAGAGAGTATCACCAAGTCAAGTTTAATGAGATGCATTATGAATTAAGGATTTATGTTGTTTGTGTGATAAGTCAATGGCAATTATATGGTCTTGAAGGTAATTGTATATTTCTTGGTACCAATGGGAATTAGGACTAGTGATATCACATACCATTTATAATTTTGGATTATTGTAAGCTAGTGTGAGAAGATTTTAAATTAGGAACTGATATTTGTGGACATTAGAAGATATTTCTATAAATGATCCAATAGTTTCCATGGCATCAACAAATCATTTATTGTCTCTTGGTATTTACTCAAATTGAATGCATTCAAATTTATTTTTTATATTGTCAACCATGCCTTTGTATGTCATGATATTTTCATTCTTTGTTTAATATTGATTTGTAGCCTAATTAATAATCCTCATTGTAGACATGTAAATGTTGAATGTTCCATTTCACTATGAGGTGAAATCCTTCAATAAGTTCCTCATACTCTACAATATTATAGTTGTATGGAAAACCAATTTGAAATTCCTTGGGGATGATATCCCCATGTATTTTAATGAATATAATGTCTACCCATAAACCATGGGATGTGAAAGAATAATCAAATACAACTTTCATTGACATGATTCATCCAGAGTAAATATAGACTCATCAGGGAAATGGATGTTTAAAGCACATGTGTCTGACAAAGGTGACTCGGTAAGTTGTTCTACAATTACTTGACCTTTAATGCATTTATGATGTGTATATTCAATGTCAAACTCATTAATCAACATAATCCACCTGGGAATATAACCAACAAAAGTTTCTTTAGATAGAAGGTATTTAAGTGGATCAAATTTAGAAATTAATATGGTCTTGTTATTCAAAATGTAATTACATAACTTCTAGGATACAAAGACCAATGGTAAACATGATTTCTCAATGGGTGTATAATTATGTTCATAATTCACTAGTGTCCTATTCAAATAATATACTACATGTTATTTTCCCTAATCATCATACCAAAAGTGCCCCTAAGGCATGATTAGTCATTAAAATGTAAAGATATAGTAGTTTCCATAGCATTGATGGGGCCAGTATTAGTTGATTTTCTAAATAATGTTTCAAATGCTCAAATTCTTCTTAAAAATTAATGTTCCATTAAAAGGTGGTGCCTTTATTCAATAAGTGAGTAAAAGGATAGTATCAGTTAGCAAGATATGAAATGAATCTTTGAATGGACTAAATTTGGACTTCTAGGATACATAAATATTTTAAATTAGATGGGGGAGGAAATTTTGTGATGGCCTTAACCTTGGAAATATTTAATTCAATACCATTGCAAGAAACAATAAAGCCTAAAAATTTTCCTAAAGTGACACCAAATACACATTTATTAGGATTAAGGTACACCTTATATTCATGAAACCACTCAAACATTCTCATTAAAATTGTTGGGTGTCTTGCACATGTTATTTATTTACATATAATATCATCAACATAATCCTTAATAATATTATTCATCATGTTATGGAAGATGATAGTCATCACACATTGATATGTAGCACCAACATTATTCAAGTTGAATGGAATAACTTGATAATAGAATGTTCCCCATGGAGTTGTTAGCATTTTTATGCTAATATTTTGGTGCCATTTTAATCCTATTATACCCTAAAAAACCATCCATGAGGGATAAAATTCATTCTTTGTTGTTGAGACCATGAGCATATCAATGTTAGGCAATAGGAAATAATCCTTAGGACATGCCTTGTTGATGTCTCTAAAATCTATGCATAGGCAAATACTAGTGAGTTTCTCAGTGATTAGGATGATATTATAAATCCACTAAAAATAATCAATTATTCTAAAGAATCTTACTTCCAAAAATTTCTCCAATTCATTCTTGACTAATATGGTAATTTGTGGATGCATTTTCTACAATTTTGATTTAATAGGCTTGACACCCAAGTGCACAATAAGATGGTATAGACTAAAGATGGATCTATCATAGGTATATCATCATAATACCATGTAAATATGTTAATTAATTCTTTAGGAATGATGATGATGAACTCACATTCCTCTATAGTAACAGGCATACCAAGCTTGATAATTTTAGGATTGTCTACAGTAATAATATTGACTTCAGTGGTGTCTTCCACAAGTAGTATGGAACCATCCTCTAATATAATGGGTACTTATTGGAATTGATCATATCCATCTGATTATGGGCTGTCATACTCACCCACATAAAAATACTTAGAATCACCCATGGAAGGTAATAGCCATTCAACAAATGCTTGAGGAAAATCTTAAACTAATTGTTCAAAATTATTTTATTCATCTAGACTAATATTTAAACCAAATATAATCCAAAAACTTATAGGGCTCTTTTCTTTCTATGGAAGAGAGTGAACTTAACCATCCATTGGCACCTAAAACAAGTTTTCACCAAGGGGCCAATATTTATTTTTAATTTTTACTTAGTCCAAAAGTGCCTCAAATAGGTTTTCATTAATGGACCTCAATGCTTGATTTTATTTTTTATTTGTTGACTTAGTTCTCATTCTCTTCAAAATAAGCAGCAATGTCCAATGTAATTTCAAATCCTTTTTTTAATCTCCAGTTAGTAGACCATCCCTAAGGCCAATAAATCCAAAAATTACTTTTTTTTAAAAGTCATCCAATGGTATAATGCAATTTTGTTGGCCCCAATAAATTGATTTGAGATAATGGAGGGTAAGAATAAAATTGGATGTGGATGTGATGGTAAGGATAGAATTGTTATCAAAGAGGTTAATGTTGGCTATCTCATCATATATACTATGTAGGATTATGCATTGAACTCGAGATCATTTTTTTATACATCAAATTTATGTCACTCTTGAGATCTAAGGGGTCACCCCTAGGTGGTTTATATCCAATTCCTTGAGTACCTTTATGTTTGGTTCAACATATGAGCTTAAGAATACCCTGTCGTTTTTCCCCAAGCCCTTTCATTTGTAATTTTTATGTGCCATGATTTTTTTTGGAATGGTATATTTAGTGATTTGATAGAAAGAGGTGAAATCATCATTATATATCCAAGAATACCCATAAATTTTGAGTTGTTCTTGATTTAATGAACCATTTTTAACAAAAATAAGAAGCCCTTTTTTATGAGAATCATCCTTTTTTCACCATTCCATCTGGGTATGAAATGAGTAATTTTTCAATACATAAGGCATGTTTGATGCTATACGTGCCATTACCCTTATCTTCAACTATGAAATGGTATTAAATTTGAGGATGTGGAGCATTAGAAGTGGATGCAAGGTTACTTGGGTTAATATAATTGGATATGGGAGATTCAAAAGCTACATTCTTATCATTTGTGGGTGCATGCTCAGTGCTAAGAAAATAGGTGTACTAACCATATTCAAATTTTAAACACTTACAATATTGAAATGCATTTAAATTATCAAGAATAGTAACCTCCATTTCATAATGGGTAAATTTTAGACATTGATGTAATGTAGAAGGGACTACACATACTTCATGGATCTAAGGATGTCAAAAGACTAATTGTACATTATTTCAATGCCAATTATGTGGAAAATGGTATTATGGGTGATGTGCAACCAAGGTTGGTCAAATAAATGGTGCATTCTAATTCTCTCTTTGCATTTTCATATGCCTTAATAGTGATGGTATCTAGCTACATATACATTGAAGTGTACCCCAAATGTTTGACTAATTTAAATGAGGCAATATTTAAACATGAATAATTATTATGAGAATCCACTTGATCTTGTGATGGGAAATGTTAGATTCAATAAAAATGGGTTGTTATGTAGTGGACCAAGGGATGACATGTCACTTGGTCAAATGTGGGTTGTTTATTTGTAGATAAATTCCCCATAAGTGCTTGGAATTGGGTAGGATCAATGTCATTTTAAACCTCAGATTGTCATATAATCTCATACAGTATTTCCTTATGTATTTTAGATTATGAAAAATATCTAGAAAATAAATTTGCATTGATGTCTTGTTTATTTATTCCAAAATATCATATTAGTTATCAATGGATGAAGAATATGGTTTGGATTTTGAAGGCAAAAGGCCTTAGATTGGATTATTATTTGAAGGTGATGAAATACCCTAGATGGTAACCTATGGACGTCAATTTTTAACAATGCAATTTCAAGTATAAAAAGGGTTACTATAATCAGAAGGAGGAGATGTAAGACCTAGAATGGTAACCCATAGATGTCAAGTTCCAACAATGCAATTTTGATTCAAAAGAGGGCCACTAAGATGTGAAGGGAGATTTACTATAATGTAAGGGAAAACATGTTGAGTAGTCTTAGATGATGAATGGGGATTGATCTTAATAGTTTCCACATAATTTTTGTTAATATGGCCTACAATATGTTAAAGTTGTATGAGACATTTTGATATCCAATCTAGTTAGTCTAGGAATCTTGACCTAGATTACAATTATTTTAATTCTGATTCTAGTCTTGATTCTAATTTTGATTGTTTAATGGATGATTATTTTGATTTTGATTATTTGGTTGATGTTGACTATTGGATTATGCTTGGAAATGGGTCTTTTATATATACCCATATTTTTCTTTAAAGTAAAAGTAACATTTTCTATCTCAATTTCATCATGCTTAAGCAAGTCATGGATGAAGTGCTTGAGTTGCATACACCTATGAGTTACATGACCTTTAATATGATGGTAATAATAATATTCATTATCCCTATACCATGTGGGATTTGGTTGACCTTCTTCAAAAAGATTTGTATTTGGAAAAATTACCATGTTTGTTGTACTTAATTTTTGGAATATTGCCTCTATGGGCTCATCAAGATCAGAGAAAAATATTATTTGATATTGATTCCTTTATGTAGGTGTTCTTTTTAATGTAAGTGGTTAGGTAGGTTGAGTATTTTGGACAAGAGGTGGTTTCACTATTTATATATGTCTAGATTCAATTACTCCATTTATTAAAACATTTTTATTTCTATTGAATAACTTTGGCTTCTCAAACATGCTTACCTGTGCTTAAATTCGGGCTTGAGCTTGTGCTTTTGAAACTAAATTTTGACCAAGCCCTTGTCAATAAGATCCTTTTGAATTTTCACCCCTTGTCTATAATCTCTTCAAACGTGTTGGCACAATAAAGTATTTGATTATGAGCTACCTTTACATTAATATTAAAATTAAAAATTATTTCTAACTTCTTGTCTAGAAGGTTATGTGGAAACTGACTAGCCAAACTTCTCCATCATTATAAGTAGGCAAAAAAGCTTGCCCCATTATTTGGCATTGCATAAGTTAACCATGGTCAAATCATGTTCCATATTATATGATAAGTGTTTGATAAATTTATCAAATATGTCATCAATAGTGATGATGGAACCCTTTGATAAATGAAGAAAACATTCCAAGGTTTGTCCACATAAGTTACGTGGAATCAAGTGAATAAAAAAAACATTGATATAAGTTACCTCTTGACATACTAAAAAGAACTCTTTTAGATGTTCTCTAGGATCACCTTTTCCTTTATATTTGTCAAATCTATGTGCCTCAAACTAAGTTGAGAAATGTACTTGCAGGAACTCATATCAAATGGATAAAATCATATCTTATCAAACTTATATTTCTTACCCTAATTACCTACTTGGAATATTAGAATAACCTCTTTTATCTATTGCTATTCTTGAGGAGTAGGAATATTTTGGGATGGAAAAGGTGCACTTTTTTATTATTTAAGGTCATATTGGCTTGGCATAGATAAATAGGTAGATTTATATTTAAATATGTCAAAATGGGTACCCTTTTTGCCAATCTATCAGGGTTATTCATCTTATAACTAGGATGGTATTGTTAATAAGGTGTTTTTTTTTAACTTATATTTGGAAGTCGATTATAAATGTGTTGTTAATTTGGAAGAATCTATTTTAGGTATAGAGGAATTTGATGATGATAGATAATGACTTGTTATGAATGGAAAGGGACTTGTTTTAAGTGAGAAGGGACTTATTATAGATTCACTAAAATTTGTTGTTGTGGAATGAAAGGGACTTATTGGGGATTGTTCACAACTTATGGTGGTGGAGTGTTTGCAACTTGATGTTGTGGATTAATTTTAAATTATTGTTTTAGATTGGTTCAAACTTATTATTGTGAATTATAATAAGGTATTTATTGTGAATCAAGGACTTGATGTAGATTAGGAAATGTTTTTTGTGGATTATTGGTAGCTTGTTGTAATGGATCCACTAAAGGTGTTTGTTTAGGATATGTTAAAATATATGTGATTTATAGATCATTGGTTAATGGATCTTATTGTTGATGTTCAAGTGGTGTATTTTGATCCACAAGTGTGGGATTATTAAATAAAGTAGCAGGTAGAGAGGTAGTTAAAGTATCTAAAAGTTGACTAGTCTAATAGAATTGGGAAATAATGACTTGGCTATGTTGGGAGGGGTCTACAATTTTCCCTTTCCCTTTTATAACTAGATATTTGTACAAAAAATTGCTCTTGAATAGAAGTTACCTTCAACGTATTTCCTCTATTCAAATGAATTTTCATACTTCCTTTGTTCTAAGTGGTACATTCTTGTATTTAGTTTGATGTACCTCATCCTATGGGTTTTATATATTTTTAAAATATCCAAGTGGATCATAAGACCATTCATCATCAAAATCAAGACTATATGAAGCCCCACTTCCTATGCATTTAGGCATGTTTGTATTGATAATCTTCATTTTGAATCAAGATAGGATGTTTGAATAGATTTGGATTTGAATGCATGTAAATTTTTTACTTATCAATTCAAATTTGAATTTTAGATTTGATAAATTTATATCTCAATGTAATTTTAGAATGTTCTTTGGTCAAAGTGAAATGTTTGATTTAGATTTGTTAATGCAAATATCAAAGTGGGATGATGTTCAATTCAAGTTGTTTTCAAGGTTATAGTTCAATGTTTGAAAGTCGAGTGTTTATTGTAAAAGGATGAACGTCTACAAAGTGAGTTTTGAAAATTTGAATGTTTGATCTTGGATTTTTGAAAATACATAGATTTTCACTTGATTTATTATTTGGATTTTAATGCTTGACTTAAAAAGTTGACTTTTCTAAATTTGACTTATTTTAACCTTTTAATTTTGAAATTGGGAAGTTTAAATTTATCTTTGACTTTGATTTGACTTTAGTTGGACTTGAGTTGAATGCTTGACTTTAACTAACCTTTGACTTTGATTCAATTTGAATTTGAATTTTTATAAGTTTGAATTTGACTTTGACTTGGAAAATTGACTTAGTTAATTTGAATTTGACTTAAAGGTTAATTTTATAATGTTTGACTTTGACTTGAAGGTTAATTTTAGAAATTTTGAAAATTTTGGAAAGATTGAATAATTTTAATTTGATCTGGAACTAGATTTGGTTTAACACGGACCTAATTTGGATTTATTTTCAAACAAGAAGCATAATGGTAAAATGTAAACAAGTGAAGGTTTCAATCAATTAGCATGACATTTAGGATAGTATAAAATGACTTAGAAATTGTGTAGAGTAATGCCTTATTGCATAAATTTGTAATGGGATATGATAAAAAAAATAGACATAGGCTAATTTTATTTATTTGAGGTGTAAGATATAACACACAAAATAGATATATGACAACAAATAAGCAATGACATGCACATAAGACAAACCCAATCTTAGAGAACCATGAAAATACTCCTCAAATGTAATACTAGGTAACATTCTCAATAGTTAACAATACCCAGACCATACCCTAAGAGTCCATAAAGAATGAGTTGGATGACATTCAATATATGGTATAAAAAATCATTAATGACTTACTTGGGCTACAAATGTAGATGAATAACTCTAATATAGTGATTTCCAAAAAAAATTCACATCTCAAAGACCAAATAGGAACTACAACCATTACCACAATCCACTAGAACCCTCCCCTTTATAGATTACCATAAGTTAATATCTTTGAGATTAATAGCCTTACCTAACTGGTGTCAAGTGCATAGTATGGTAGCCCATGAATAATAACTTAACTGCACAAAATTCTATTGTGCCTTTGAGATCTTCTAGAAGGAAATGGAAGAGTATGAGGTGGTCCCCAACCACCCAAAATCATCCAACATGAGTAAATCCCTTAGCACTGTCATGGTGTTAAAAACCATGGATCTCCATGGATAAGAAGAAAATGAGCTAGATAAGGGTATTAATGAGGTGTAAGGATTCCATCAATTCCAAAGCATCAACTACACCCTTAGGAATAGACAACCATAAAAACCCTTCACTACTTTAACTCCCCCAAATTATGGTGTAACCCTACCTAACCAAAATGATAGGAATGACTTGCCACCTTTGATATTTTAAGAACCTAAAGCTCAAATGGAAGTCCCACATATATATAATAAAGTATGGTATAACATAGTAGAGTACATGAAGAAGATCAAAGCCAACATCACATTCTGTTAAGTTGATTAGATCATAGAGCAATGTGATCTACTAAAATCCTTAACTTAAAATCTGAATCTGACTCAACCCACCCATGCAAAATCAAAATTATCCCATACCAATGTGTTCATTCATAAGAATAAAATGGAAGTTCCTCCCTTCCTTTTGACCATCATATTATTTTGGAAAAAACTACTTAATTTCCTAGTAGATTTAAGAGCCTCAACCAATGTAATCCCAACATGTATCTTTGAGAAGTTAGGGTTTGTCCCTATCAAATTGGATAAGGTAGTGGTTCAAAAACACAAATACAAGGTCAAAGTGGTATGAAATATTTTGAATGTCCATACATAGTTATCATCTAATCCTAGGATTTAACACTTCATAGACATCTAGGTGGTAGATATTATTGAAGCCTATGGCATGCTCCTTAGTAGATATTGGTCTAAATCCTTAAATGGGTATGTGGCCATAGATTAATCTCATATGTGGCTACCATGGAGAGAGGTAGTTAATAAAATCAAGGTAGATAGAGAGCCCTACATGAAACACATGATAAATAGGTACAATGTCATCAATGAGAAAGTGAACCTAGCATCTTCAAACCTAGACATCTATTTATTAACTATAAAACTAGACAAAGGTACAACTAGTAATTAGCCAAACTTATCAGGCCTATGGTCCCTCTATGTAGATTGGGCCCATTCCATACAAGGTAGTGGGGCCAATGTCTTACTAATAGACACCTGAGGGAAAAAATACCTAGCTTCATATAGGATATAGTTCCCCTACACAAATAATCTAGTAGAGTACAAATCATTGATCCTAGGATTATAATTTACAATGAAATATAAGGCAAATGAACTAAGACTATTCAATGACTCTGAGCTAGTATTCATCCAAATCAAGAGTAAATTTTAATGCAAACTATCATAACTTATAAGTTATAATCACATAACTTGGGAATTAATCAAAAAAAATAGCGTATTAAACATCATCCCTATCCCTAGGGAAGAAAACCAAGTTTTTAACTCACTCACTTCTGTAAGATCAAGCCTAACCCCCTAGATGACATCAAGTTACAAATATTCTCTATGGAACTTGTCCCTTGACCTTATGTCTCTAACAATGTGATGAACTTTTAATTATTTGATTATGACCATCAAATCATCTAGTTATTTAAAAACATGGGGGTATTTAAAACCCAGATCATTGATGAGGTAGATAGAGACAACCCCAAGAATGAGTTAGACAAGGATAAGATCCTTAATATTCATGGGAATCAAATCCTAAAAGAGATTATTTCATTTGAAATAGAGTTTGATATTTTATATCCCATGTTCTAAATAATGAAATCTGATTTTTAGAACCAAAAATGTCATCTCATCAACCTCATCTTAGTAGAAAACCCTCAGATGGTCAATGTGGATCTTGATTGGATAAACTCTAAATGAGTAGTTGTGAAAACTACTAGTGAGATACAAAGATGTAATTACCCAGGCCCATGGATACTTTAAGGTATTTGACTCAAGAATGACCCCTATCAAACTAGATCAAAGACTATTTAGAAAGAGGTAGAGATAGGTAAACCTGATCATGGAAACCTTAATATACAAGGAGGTCCACAAGCTACTCATTGTTGGATAATTTTCCCAATTCTCCATTCTACTTGGGTGGCCAACCTAGTTCTTGTGTAAAATAAAAATGGGGAAACCCACCTATGTGTAGACTTTTAAAACTTGAACCAAACCATAGAAAAAGACAATTACCCATTACCTTCCCTTGATGAAGTAATCCAAATGGTGAGTCGATCCTAGATGATGTCCTTTCTAGTTGGCTTTTTGAGATACAACTAGATCTTGGTTACTTGAAAATACTGGACCAAAATTGCATTCACCACCAAATGGGTCAAATTTGTCTACAAATGAATTCCCTTTGGGTTGATAAATGCTACGTTAACCTTTTAAAGAGCAAAGGATTTTGATTTCAAATGACTAATTGTTAAGTGTATAATAATTTACATGGATGACCTGATTATTTTTTCAAAATAAAAGTTAGATCACATATGCCACTAGGAGTAATTATTCAAAAGGTGTAGGAGGTATTTTATTTCCCTAAATCTTAAGAAAAGTGTGTTCAATGTCACCAAATGTAAGATTATTAGTCATATCATCACAAAATAAGGTATTGTTATTGATCTGAAAAAAGATGATGTGATTTATAAATTACCTTTACCTAATGGCAATAAATAATTAAATTCCTTTTTTGGGAAAATCAACTTTTTTCTTTAATTCATTTTTAGATTTTCTAAAATTGTAAAACCCCTAAATGTTATGTTGAAATAAGACACAAAGGTGGAATGGCATGCAAAATAAAAGAAAGTTTTTCAAGATATCAAAGATGCCATTATGTAAACCCTAGTCCTTATGAGCCTAGAGTATACATAAGATTTCTATATCTATCCATTTGATTCCAAACACACCATTGTTGCCTACCTCATCTAGAGATTGGATGGAGAGGAACATCCTATTGCTTTCATGAGCACCAATCTCAAGGACATGGAACTAAGATATTCCACTCTTGACAAACATGCCTATGCCTTGGTCAAATTAGTGAAGAAATTTAGACACTACATTCTCAATAATAAGGTGAATTCCATCATCCCAAACCTATCCATAAATCAAATGTTGGGTCAAAATTAATTGGATGAATATTGAGGTCGATAGATGACAATTTTGAAAGATTATGACTTAGAGATCAAACCAACAAAGTTGTTCTAAGGATAGGGACTTATTGAGATAATAGCTGAGATAGGCTTGAAAATAATTATACACCAAATAGACTAAGATTTGATAACACAATTAGACTAGTATACTCTAATCATGCATTTCCTTCTCTACATAAATACACCTCACAGACTCAACCATACAAAGAAGGGACATATCCAATTAAAGGATACATAATATATGCTAAATAAGGGAATTATATTTATAATTAATCATGAAGGAGTCTACCTTAAATTTTTTTATCCAAAAAAGAAGTGATGGTAAGTTTCCATTAAAATTTGGGAGTCATTCACCCTATAGTAAATTCCATAGCACACAGGGTCCTTTAGGTAGGCTACTAATGGACTAATTTATTTAAATATGTTCATGTTCATGTTTTTCATTAGTGCCAAACATTTTCTAAGAGCAAGACCCATGAAATAATGCCACTTTAGCCCAAGGTGGAGTCAATGCCATTTGTTCAATGGATATTGGATTGGGGTCATCAACCCCAACTCATCAAATGACCATAAGTTTATTTTAACAACCAAAAATTATTACACAAGGTGGTCTAAGGTAGTTGTGATGAAGATAAGCACCATTATCAGAGTCATCAAGTTCATGGAAACACTATAACCACCCAGTTTGGGGTCCCAGTCTCTTTGGTATGTGATAATGGTTCTACCTTCCAATCTATAAAGTTTTAAAAATGGACCTATGAAAATGATATCATGTTGATATTCTCAAACAATCACTATTTGTAAGGAAATAGATTGGTAAAATCCACTAATAATAATTTAATAGATGTTATCAATAAACCTATAGGAGAGAAGCCCTGGAAGTGGTAATCATTACTAAATCTCACTCTATGGGCTAACCACACCAGGTATAAACAATCCCTCAAGAGATCTCCTTTACTTTTAGTCTATGGATTGGATCTAATCATGTTGGTCACATTTAAATTGTTGACTTATAGGTTTGTGCAGTGATTCATGGAAAAAAATGACAATAAATTCTAAGCTCTTAGATACCATTCAATTAGAGGAAGCATGGGATGAATCTATATTAAGATTCAAAAAACATCAAGGTATTATCAAATGATGGTTTGGTAAGAGGTCTAAGATCAAAACTTTTAGGATCTCTGATCTAGAATTAATGTGGGATAAATCCCACAAAAAGAGAGGCCAACACTCAAATTTTAATCTTCTCTGAATTGGCCTCTATTAGATAGCTAAAATCCTATGTGAGAATTCCTTTCCCCTTGAGGACATAAAATGCAATGACCTACCACTCCCAATAAATGGATGGTTCTTGAATCACTACTTTTTGGTCACTCTGTCTAGTGTAATTTCATAATAACCTTGACTAATAATGGTAATGTATATAGTAGGTTAGTTTTTTATAGTTATGTGTTTACTTTTATTATTTTGTGATTTATTTCTTTATTCCTTTATTCCATTTTTTTTTGTGTCCTTATAACATTCTTATACCTCAAATATGGCCCCTGATTGAAATTAATAAAATGAACCCCACTATGAGGACTCTCTAGAAAAGAGAAGTCAATAATCACTTTGATTAATGACCAAATACTAGAAGGTATTATTGAGTTAAAGAAGACTAAAGTTGAGCCTTTGATCCAAAAAAATTAAGGATGGTGAGTGAGTCCTTTACATTTCATATCTCAAAGGCCAATGATTTTTAGAAAAGTAAGTGGATCTTAGAATAGCCCACATCCTAGTAAAGGCTACCAAGCTATACTTAATATACCATCTTAAAAAAGGGAGGACCATTCAATATAATCAAAAATTGATTGGATATTCAAATCTTTCTCTTCACCCTATCACCCATGGCTTGGTCCCAAACACTTAATGGATAAATACTGCTAAATTTCTTTGCAGGGAACCTTGAAAGAAGAATAGAAAACATGTAGAATTTAAATTCTAAGTCTTCCTCAAAATGTCCATTTAGGCAACCTCCATCGTAGGATTTCTAGCATGGCTATAGTTGGAGCAAGGCCTTTAACAAGACCATATATATCTCTTTCAGGAATATGGATGCTTGGTTGGTATCAGAGAAATGTCTACACCATTCCCCTCTAAGCTATGAACTCATTAATGCCCTTATAAAAATATGATTCCTCATTCATCCTCGGTTGTTCGAATAAATTCCATAATTGGATAAGTTAATTGAAAATCACTCTTTACATTGGTGGTCTTCTATGGGATAAAATATTAGTATGTCACTTCTTGTTACATGACTTTAATGCCTTATTTTTTTATAAGTATAAAGATCTCTCTTGCAGTTTGTGTGTTGTGTAGGAATGGAGGATTAATAAATCAAGATATAAGTGCTTGTCAACACTTTCCCCATATAAATCAACATTTAGTTTTTGCCAGCATACCCCCTTTTCATAAGAAATGGGGGACCCATCTTTTAAAACACAAAACTAGAGTTCTTAGACCTGTTCTCTACTTCTAGTTGGCTCTACTCGTACCAAGTCTATGAAATCTCATGTCACCCTAAATAAGTGGTATGTATAATGACTAATTGATCTAATTTATAGTCCTCAAATATCTATGAAAGAGACCAAGGCAAATCCCATTTATACTTCATGGTTAGGATAGGCTCTCTTGCTTTAAAGGTTTAACATGCTAACTTTTCAGGCATGCCCTTATTCAAGGATTCTTGAAGTCTTAGTCATGTTCTTTGTGTATCAAATCTTAGATTTCTACGTGGCAATTCAGAGCCTCATTGGTATCCAATTGAGTAGTTAATTGGTAGATTTTCATTTTTCTTTTGTAGAAACCTAAATCACATTCTAATCCCATCCTCCATCATCACACTCATTCTCATTCATTTGGGGCAACTTTCTCCTTCTTAATCATCAAAGCTCTATTTTTTATACTATTCTTTGAAATAACATTGTTTTATAACACTATTTCCAAGAGAGGAAATTGTAAACACCTAAATTACATTGTGTTAAAATGCACCTTAAATCTATTAATAATTCTTCTTAATATAATTCATGATATCTCTCTCTAAATTCAAACAGTTAAATAATTCAAATTAGTTAATTGTGCACATTTTAAATCCTCATATAAATATAAAATCTAGATTTTACACCTCACCCAACATCTTCCACCTTATTCTCCATCACATTTTGACTCATCCCAACCAAACCCACAACTTTATTAACCTCCTTTGAGTCATCCCTTGAGTTGTCAAAAAGTTTGACTCATTTTTGTTGACTCAGCTAACTAATCCCATACTTATCTCAACCATTTGAAATGGTCTTCATCCTCATGGGTGAGGACTCATTAGACACCATTGATCATTTAGATCATTTAATAAATCCAAATAATCCTCCACCATTGTATCTTCCTATAGAAAACTATAAATAATCTTGAAAATTGTCATTTTCATCTATCTTGACATATGCTAATGAAGTTCTATTTAATTCACAAGTGAATAAAAGCATCCAAAACACTACCCATTCTCCTTTGCATTGGAAGAGTGAACCACCATATTTTCAAATAGAAAATCAAGTTTACATAGTAGTAGAGGAAACTTGTGTATTTGAGGCATAAGTTTATGTTTATTGTTTTCTTTATTTGTTTCTCTATCTTAGATTGAATTTAGCTTAGATTATTATTTCATTATTAGTTGATTTTTTATCATTTCTAGATTTAGTTCACACATTTTAGCACAATCTATGGGACATTTCCATCATTTTTTCATCCTACATTCATTATATTCATATTTAGAATGTATTTTTCATCTTATTTTTGTTATTTATATTTGCATGTGTTTAATCTTAACTTTGTGAGTCTTGGTATAAGTAGCAGGTCATTATTAGACATTTTTTGCTTGGTTATGTGTTTTCACTATGTAACTATGAATTTAGAAAATCAGTAGCAAAATTATATCCCGTAACATCAAAATCATTTTTTGATCCATTTTCAGTCTCTTTTTCTTTATTTTATTTACATCATTAGATTTTTGATCACCTTCTACTTCTATCTCTATTTTTAGTTTTTATATTCTTTGCTATAAGAAAACAACAAAATTGACATACTTTTCAGTGAAATCATTATTTCTAGTAGCAAAATCATCACTCGATATGTGCTCATCTGACATGGTAGGGAGACTCCCTTTCACTTCTAAAAGAAGACTCTCATTTGAAGATAAGGGGAGGTAATTAAGTGAAGTGAAGCTCTAGTGAAATAGAGAGTGAACCATTACTATTTATTAATATTCATATAGTAGTTTATATATTTGAATGTATAACCTAAGCTCGCATGTGAGTTGTTGGGCATCAATAGATATAAGAAGAGTGTATTCTCTAGTTCTTGTATTAAACTATGTTACTAAACTATAAGCTAATGAAGAAATGAAGTATTGATCCTTGCATCATGATTTGCATAATGAAAGTCTTGTGAGTTAGTTTTATTTAAGTAATTTTAGAGCTATTTACTTGAATATATTATGAAATGGAAGTTCTCCCCAGATTGCTAATGGCATCTTTATGCCATATAGTGACCTCAGCTCACCTATAAAGTGACTAAGTGTTGGAGATGGAATGCACCAAATCTCTAAGACTAATGCCTAGAGTGTTAATTTGAAGATGGGTAGTTGAACCAAGCCTTCCTTATGATTTACCTAAGTACCCAAACCATCCTATACTATCTATTTCCATAGCTTATGTCGCTAAGAGTCCCACCTAGCCAATTATGGACTTGCACCTTAGGACTTGGGTGACTAAGAAGGCTTGTGCCTATTGAACTTATTTTGAAGGACTTAGTTCTAGAAGGCTACTTGAACCCCTCTAGATAATGACTAATTCCCTTTTAACCCCATTGAAATCCCAAGCTGTGTCATATTACAACTAGCCCAATGCAAGCCCAGTCCCTTTGTTGTTGTGCTTCAGGTGAGCACACAAGGCTTATGCTTTGTATAAAACTAATTATAGTACCCCAATATGATTATATATTGTATGTCATACCTTACTATCCTAACACCTAGCTCCACTAAGACTATAACTGACTTAGCTTGATAACTAAGTGCATGACCACGTGCAAAAGCCAACCTAGTGAACTTTTATACAATATTTTGGTTATATTTCCAGGAATATGTTGAATTATTTTTATAAAATGGTGTGATAAAGAAATGATATGATTATTGCTCAAGAATATTGAATACTAGATAGAGTAAGTGGAAGATATTTTTGCATAGAGGCATCCTACATGCAAGGGGTAGGAGCCAAGAGAATGGGTGCAAGCTAACTTGTATGTTTCTCTATATGAGGTATTATTTTATAAGCTACCTAAGCATGTGTAGTGGTGGTTGGTTGCCTACACTACTACTATAAGCCATATCTATGGCCAGTACATCAAGTGGACCATAAAACATGTAGATAAGCTAAAGATCCTATAAGAATTTTAGACACATGTTGTGGACAAATGGTAGAACAATGCATTGAATAGCTACATACTAGAGTTCATAGTATCAACCTTCTCATGCATTGAAGAAGTAGAGAATGAGTTTTTTCATGAACTGAGAGGCACATTCATAAGAGGGCTCGACACTAAATTGAATAATTTCTTAATGGATTATGGTGTACAAACTATAAGAATAGAAGGCTAAAATCCTTGTGCATATGAGTAAGTATAGAAGGTGAGAAGGGGAAGTATAGGTAAGGTGAAATGGAAGAGGAATAATAACTTGACACCTAAGAGCTCTAGAGGTGAAATATAATAAGTGAAGGTGCAGACTAATGGAGGATCTAGAACACTATAAGTACCAAGAGGACTTATAGGAAGTGGGAAGGGAATGCAAAAGGATCCCTTGAATTATAACATCACAAGGAGAGAAGAAAAAGCAAGAGACCAAACTTAGTATTTGGGTACATGGTGCATTGGGTTCTTACAAGATGTGGTACTTAAGAATATGCTAGAATCACCTACCCCATTTGAACTTAAAGCATAAGCTCATGCATTGGATTCCCCATAATAAGATAGAAGAATTATAATTGAACCTATTATCGATGTTGAATTTGATAGGATTCAAGATTTGGATCAAGAGTTTTTGATTGAGCAAGTGATTCCCTATGAAGAATTGAGTGAAGATATGGAAAATCTAGTAAGCACCAATCTAAGAATTGTGAACCTTGGTGTAAGCATTTCTATGCATATAATGTAAGTACACTAATTGGTTAATATCCTACAAGAGTGACACAATACCACAAGTGAGTGATATGATACCAACAAGATTGATAGCATAATTGACAACATCAAGATCAATACCCCTACCTCCAATTAGATTTGCTAGAGGGCCACCTCTATTAAAAACACAAGGGGGATAGGCACCTCATAACCTAGCACCACTCCCTTAGTAAGTCTACTATGAGATCGTGATACACTTGCTTAAATATCATGGTGTAGAAAATACCATGGAGCATGTGCTAAAGTGTGAGTTATAATGGAAAACTTGAGGTATCACTCAACTCAAGTATAAGGTAACATATTTTGTGACCACCCTACTAGAATGCACCCATACCTGGTATCAAAAATTTGATCTGAACTAGGCTATGGTTGACTAAAATGGGCTAAATGAAGCCTTTTTGAAAGAGTTTGATTTTCCTAAGTTTGAGCATCAGAGTATCACAACACTCAAGGAAATTAGCCAAGGGTTATCTAAGAGCATGTACCTATATGATGCATGATTTAAAACTCTTTTCTAAGCTTCCATATGACATTCACCCCTCCCATCATGTGTCATGGTTTGTTAGAGGCCTATTGGTACCATTTAAAAGAGCACTATCCATAAAGACCTTCACATACCCCCATGAAGTGCTTGAATCTATGCTCTGGGCTGAGGTGGTAGGCAACATTTATACCAAGATCAGCCCATTCATGGAGGTATAGATTACATCAATTGACTCCTAGTTATAGAAGTTGATCACTAGTTCAATACATGACACTCACAGTGGGTTATGGTGCACTGACTATGAGATGGAGGGGCATAACAAGAACAACTACCTGTAAAGAAATGTTTTTGCCCTACTTCTCAACTATAAGGTTTGTCATGGGATGCATGACTTTATAAACTATCCTATGTTGTAGTGTGATAGCCAAGTAAATACCACCATTTACTATAAAATGTGTGATGCCTATACACACTCAACAACAAACTATAGAGTCATCAATGAGATGTGCCAGAACATGGAGAAAGGCATGAGGTAGGCAATGACATCAAGAAATGGTCAGGTGGGTCAAGGCAATGAAGGCTATGGATAGAATAATATGGGCTTTGGAAACTAGTGAGGCATGCATGGGCATGGTAGAGGAAGATTCCCACCATGATCATGCTACAAGTGTGGGTCAACTAAAAATTATTAGTGTAAATACCCCATGCACCCAACATGTAGTTATTATCAAGGACCACATGTAGTCGAGGAATGCCCCAAATTGTACAAAAAGTTGACTCAAGGTTGGCTTGGCATAGACAGAGGTGTAATAATGGTGAGGTGTGAGTCTAAAGAGGAAGGGTGAGCTCCCAAGCCACAACAAATTCATAAAGAGCCACATATGGTGTAGGCCACAATAAGGATTGGGTTCACCACTTAATCACCCATTGTGTTGAACCAAGATCTACACTTGGAGTATGGTGAATCAAGTTGCACTGAGCACATAATGTGGCTAGAGCCAAAATTTGTATCATATCTTGACCTTGTATGATATAAGGACATCCTAAAACAAGACATGAGCATGATATAGAACTTACAAGGTGAAATTTAGTTGACCAAATATTTAGAGGCATAAGACACCACTTTATGCAAGAAGCAAGACCACCAAGAGGCTAAAGTGTATGAGTTGATTGAGATCATATGCCTCTTACAAATTGGAGGGGTGTTATCACTACTAAAAGACTTACTTCTAAAGCACATAGGAAAAGGGCCATAATAGGAGGGTGCATCTCAAGTAATAGAGGTTATAGTACCACATATGAAGTGGGTGCATGAAGTTAGGCATACACAAAAATACAAGTATGACCAAGAATTATTGATAAACACCACCATCAATGTGTGGTTAGTTTGTGAAGTACTAGTTGATATGGGTGTAGAGGTTAATATTCTAACCAAAAATACCTAGGAAAATATGGGGTAGCCACCCTTGAGGGATTCACCTCACATCTTATTTATGGCTAAAAAAACTTGAGTGCAGTTAATTGGGATCTTAAAGGGTGACATTGTAGATATCATGGGCATTGAGTTATATGTTAACTTTGAGGTCATCAAGTTGGTAGAATAGGATAACTATCCTTCACTCTTGGGAAGTCAATGGTGCTATGAAAACAACATATACATGAACTTTAAGAAGTCTTATATTAAATTTGAGAATGGTAAGGAAAGAGTGGTGATCCCTCTTTCAAGTGATCAAGGCCCCCCATACATAGGAAGTGTTGATCTCAAGGATGAGATCAACCACATCTATAACATCATAGTGTAGGGTGCCAAAAAGATCAATCTTATTGACTAAGGTGTTCTCTAATGGGAGTATGGATAATCAGTCTCTGATGTAATTGATTTCACCTATGAGTGATGGATTGAGGAGGCCTATGAAGTCACTATCTAAAGGTGTTGCTTAGTGCATGCAGCTAGGCCAAGACCAGCCAAGATAGGGTTGGTTAAGATTGATTTCCTTGAGAAAAAATGTGTCCCTCATGCTCAAAATATGGAGAAAAGGGTAATCCAACTCAGTAAAAGGAATCTTGTAGTGCTTCTAAAGTATGAAAGGATCTAACCCAGAGAAAAGCATATCTAAGACATTGAATCCTCATCCCAAAGGAGATAGATCAAATGGGCACACTATCTCATACCTTGAAGAGCACTATTGCTCACTAGTGGGTAGTATAAAGACCTAGCTTGCCAACTTAGTAGGATGTGAAGGCAAATATTTGCACTAGGTTTGATAAGATTAATAAATATCTATACATACACACTTATGTTGGAAATTTTGACCCAATAATGCATGTGCATCTATGTGAAGAAACTTGGATTGTTTGTGGTGAGAATGTGCCAAGAGGCCTATGGGTACACACCTTTTATAGGACCTTAAAAACATGGGCATGAGCATGGTGTATTGTAAATGAGATGTGCCATGAGATAGGAAATTGGGAGATGCTTAAGGAGAGGTTTATTCACACCTCCTTTTCTTCATAGAACCTGGAGCTAATGGAGCCATTACAAGTCATCTATAGGTTAGTGTTTGAGGACACTAATATTCTAAAAGAGTGCTTGAAGGAGATGTTTAAGGAAAAAGGACTAGCACTCTTGACATTATTTGAAGATATGGTGCTCAATAGTGACCTTAACAAAGAAGATGATCAGACCTAGAAATATTATAATTGGAAGGCTCTAATAGGTAGATAAAAGTTTGTGTGCCATGTGGATGACAACACCCTAGATGACAAAGATCTAATTCATATTTGAATTGAAACAATAGAGGGGATAATTCAATTTGAAGACTCTCATCAGGGGAGGAATGAACCTTATTACATGTCACTCAAGACCACTAAAGTGGATATTGGCATAGAAGGTGAGCTGAAGATCACCACTATAGGTGCTTATTGGTATCAGTTAGAGTTGGCACAAATTATAGACTTCCTAAAATAATTTTATGACTTGTTCTCATGTAGCTACAAGGACATGAAGGGCACCTACCCTTCCCTTGTAAAAATGAACATCAAGCTGGTAGATGGCATGAGACCAGTCAAGAAGTGCCCATATCAGATGAATCCTAATCTTTGTGCTAAGGTAAAGTTGAATATTGATGGAATGTTGGTAACCAACATCATCTACTCGATACAAGAATCTAAATGGGTGAGCTTGATGGTAATCAACATCAATAAATATGGGTTCATATAGATTTGTGTTGACTACAAGATGTTGAATGTCACTTGCATCAATGATCCATTCCTAACCCCATTCATTGATGAGGTCTTAGATAGAGTCATAAGATATGAAATCTACACTTTAATTAATGGATTTTTAGGCTACCATCAGGTGTAGACCAAGGAAGAAGATAATCCCAAAACAGCCTTTATGACAAAATGGGGTTGTTTTAACTATAATGTGATCCCCTTTGGACTCAAGAATGTGCCAATCATATTCTCCAAGGTAGTGAACACTACCTTCAAAAACTTTATCCATAATTTCTTCCAACTATATCTCGAAGACTAGATAGCGTATGGTCTTATAAAAGATCACTATGGCAATCTATGCCTCATGTTTGAGAGGTGCAGGTAGCTCTAAATCTCCTTAAATCTAAATAAGTGCATCTTCACAATTATATTTAAAACATTGCTTAGGCACATCACATTTAAGGATGGTTTGTTTGTTGATCCAATGAAGATAGCCATAATAATCCAACTCTAAACTCGTTCAATTAATAAAGATGTTCATGCCTTTTTAGGCCATTATGGATACTATAACAAGTTTATTCAGAGCTATGCAAAATATCATGGTGCCTCTAGAGGAGATCTTGCATAAGGATGGCCCATTCTACGAGGCCAAGATGCAAGAAGAGGCTTTTGAGACACTAAATTTGAAGTTGGCTAGTATGCCAATTTTACAATTTCTTGATTGGACAAATCCTTTCCACATCCATGTTGATTCTTCAAGCTCTACCATTGGTGCCATATTAGTGAAACCAAGTGAGGTCAAGATAGACCACCCTATATCCTTCACAAGTAGAAAATTGACACAGGTAGAGCATAACTACACCACTATCAAGTACAAGGTGTTGGTAATGGTCTATACCTTACAAAAATTTAGGCAATACCTATTGGTAACCCTATTCATCTTTTATATAGATAATGAGGTGATCAAGTGCCTCATGATCAATCATGTTTTACATGGGTGCATGTGTAGATGGATTTTTCTCTTCTAAGAGTTTTAGTTCTCCATTATAGTTAAACTAAGGAAGTAAAACTTGGGGTTAGACCATTTGTCTTGCATCAATTTTGGTAATGTAGTGGCACTGATTGAGGATGACATGTTGAACACATAGTTGTACAGAGTCTAGCATGTTTACAAATATCTAATTGAGATTATTGATTTCTTAATGTCTAGGTTTTCACCCCAGACCTTGTCCACTAAGGAAATGAAATAACTTGTGGTCCATACCACCCCCTTCTAGATCATTAAGGGGGAGTTGTATAAATTGAGTAGGGATGAAGTCCTACACTGGTGTGTTTTAGAACATGAACAAGACTCCATCTTATAGGAAGTGAATTTAGGGATTGTAGGAGGCCATTATAATAGAGACATAATGACATGCAAGGTATTATAGTTAGGCTTATGGTGGCCAAGCCTATTCCAAGATGTTAGGATTACACTAAGGCATGTGATGTATGCCAGTGTATTAGAAACCCCAACCATTGAGATGAGATGCCTCTCATCCCCATTCTTGCCTAGGTACAATTTAAAAAATGGGCCATTGACTTTATTGGGCCAAATACTCCCATAGAATGGTGAATAAGTGCAAGATACATCTTAATGACCACTGACTATTTCACCAAGTAGGCCAAAGCCACACCAATTGAGGGCTTCATAGACATGATAGCCATGTGTTTCATATGGGAGAACATCATAAACTAATATGGGTGCTCATTAAGTTTGACTAGCAATAGGGGCACTCATTTTATCAATGAGATGGTATGCATCCTTCTAACTGAATACATGGTGGAAAACCACAAGACCACCCCATATCATCCCTTGGCCAATGACATAGTTAAAACCTTTCACATAATTCTAAGAACATGCTTGATAAAGATATGTGACATAGTTGAAAGGACTAGGATGTTCATGTATCAATGGTACTTTGGGCATATCAAACATCCTACAAGCACTTGAATAAGGATACACCATTCTAATTGGTGTTTGATGCTAAAGTAGTTATGCCCATAAAATTCATGGTGCCCTCCTCACACTTACATAGATCACTCAGTTAGATGACCAAGAATCTTTAAGCATAAGGTTAGAATATTTCAAGTACTTATATGAGAAGTGTGCCTAAGACAACTAGAGTCAATAGGTTGAAAAGGCATGCTAGAAGCACTAGCACAATAAGCACATCAAGTACACAGAGCTGACTGAAGAAGCATTGGTGCTACTCTATGATTCCAAGTACTTTAATCACCTAGGAAAGTTGAAAATTTGGTGGATGGGTCCCTACATCATCCACCATATCTTGGAAATAGGTTCATTTAAGTTGCACACATTGTCTGGTAAAATTTTCCTTTGGAATTTCAATGGCAACTGACTGAAGCCTTATAGGTAGTAGAATGGTGCTCACACCATGGAAACACTGACTTCTTGGCCACAAGTCAGTAGGGAGTAATATAACTAGAAAACCTATTTGGTGCAATCTAAACCATTCTTTTTATTATATTATTTATCCTTGTATAGTGTATAGAGGTAGTGAATGGCATGTGATGGTTGTAATAACTTTTTATTTCAACACTTCATGCATAATTCTAATAGAGTGATTTGAGCACTTGTGCCCATAAGTGCATGAGGCTAGACATCTAATTAGTGGGCAAATGAATCTTAAAATGCACAATTAATAGTATCTAGAGAGACATATGTGCAAGATAGAAAGTGTAACCACTTTAAATTCCCAAGAACAAACCACTATAGTGCCACCTTTATACCATAATTGTAAGAAGTCACATAAATTGATTTAGTGTTAGATATCCTAAGAAGCAAGAAGTGAAGATGCCCAACATAATTGAGTGTAAGGTAGATAGTGAAGATGTACTCTAAAAAGTGCACAAGAAAATTTGGAGAAAAATAAAGTGCTAGAGGGATTAGGATAGGCCAAGGTAAGATGAAGCGCAAGAAATTGACCAAAGAAGAAAAGTGTGATTGAAATAGAAGCATAACTAGAAGATAGTGGAATCAAGGAGGTTGAATCATGTGCATGTGAGGAGATACACCAAGGTTACCATAAACAAGGTGAATGTCATGCCAAGGATACATGCATAGAAGGAGAACATCTAAGATAGCTAGTGTCCACTCGAGAAGAAGTGAGAAGTGATCGTTTGAACCACACATCCCCTCATCAAAAAAACCATTAGGAGCATTTAGTGAGGTAATGGTGATGTAGCATAAAGATACATATTTAAAGCATACAGGAAAGGATATTTTCAAAGATTTCATGTATTTTTACATTTTCCAAGAAGATCAAGGTGCTTACACCATTAAGCTTGAATTAATGATGGTGGTTAACAAGAGAAGGGTATAAATTGATCAATAATAAAATTTATTAGGTTATCAAGTTTATGAAAACTCTAATACTTAGTGTAAAAAAATAAAGAAACTAGAAAGTCAAAGAGATATAAGTCTACCCTAGAGAGAATTCAACCAAATCAAACACCAAAAGTGAAAAGAAGCACATTGAAACAAAGTGTGTTCATACGAGAAGATAGTGTGAAGGCTTGAATAGAAAAAATTAATATAGGGAGTTAAGTGAAATAAGAAGCTATTGCCTAGGCTAGCATTAATGACCAAAAAAGTTTTGAGCTAAACATACAAGCAAAGATCCCATGATTATAAAAGTGTTGACCACCATTAGAGGTTTAGGCAAGCCACATATACCAAGGTTCAACACAATTTATTTCAAGATGGTGAAGAAGTGAAAGGAAAAAATCCCTGTTGAGTCATAACATGAACCCAAGAGGGTTAGAATTGTAGAAGAGGTGATGGATGCCAAGACTAAAACACAGTCGATCAAGGTAGTCAACATCATGAATATTGACATTGAGGTACTAACCAATCTATCTTATCATTATATGCAGTATCCCCTAGAGGTTTACGTAGGGTAAATTTGATTCTCTTTTATTCATTTTTCCAACTAAAAGAGTATAAACATCAGACATTAAGTTATTTATAAGACTTGGCATAGGACTAGATGGTGGATATGGGGTACAAGACCTCAAAAGGTGATGCTCTTTTTGATGTCTCAATTTGATATAAGTTAAAAGATTTTAGAAAAATTTAGCTATATGAGTTTCCCTACTTTAGAAAACTATAATATCTCATCCATTTTCTACTATCATACATCGACAAGGACCATTTCTACTTTGTAGGATGGTGCATGAAAATCTCACTTCAGCTAATCAAGAAAATAATTGAGCTACCTGATGCCAAGTAGGACATCCATCATATGATAGATGATGTTGAAGAGGTGGAGTTCATTTTAAAGATCCTAAATTTCTTCAAGGGGGGATATACATTATTTATTACTAAGTGTGAGGACTTAGGCACGAGGGTAGTGGTGCACCTCATTATTTATAAAGTATGTCCTAGTGACTAGTGTATAGATGTATCTAAGGCATACCTCTATGTCACATACTACATGGTATAGGGCATCTAATTTAATATCACCAAGTTCATCATAGAGGAACTAATCAAGAATGTGATAGAGTGCCATAGCATGAAAGGAACTTTTAGGTGGGGGTCCATCCTCATCTTGATCATGATGGAGGAGATCAGGATCCCATATGGGAGTAAAGACACTTTGTGGGTGTTTCCAAAACACCATGAGTCCCCCATGTATAAATATAAGGATTACACCTACCCCACCACTTTCATCCCTAAGTACAAGATGTGCATAATGCACTAGTGTAAGTAGTACATAGAAGCCTTTGGTTTAAAGTGGTGCATTCCCAAGGGCTCCCTCAAAGCATGTTTGGGATGGTGATTTTTGTCATGATCCAACACTCTATATCATGCACTTGACACTACAAGATGGAAATAGGATAGGATGGTTGAATTTCCCCTTCACTTTCTTGATAGAATTCTTCAAGGATGCATTGCATAAGATCCCAAATATGTAGTAGATGGAAATTCTAGTTAAGGAACTAGATTTAAAAAGGAGGAATTTTAGGTTTAGGTTTCCCTATGAGGATAGAAGAGTGATAAAAGATGAAGAAGATACCTTAGATCAAACAAACATTGATTTAACTTAGGAGGTGACCATCCTTGGCTTCATCCATAGACTTTATTATGAGATGAATATAAGGAAGAAGAATTTTAGTGCCATTTCAAGCACTAAGTAGAAATAATACCCCCTAATCCACATTGGGTAGGAAGGAACCCCTATACCTAATGAGAAGAAAAAGTCTCCCTAGAAGAAGACAGGGAAACTTTGGAGGAAATATAGGAGTGCCTAAAGCTCAAAATTGCCTTAGAGAAAGAGGCATCCTCCTTGGCCTCCTCAAAGAAGCACATAAATTTTGTGTTAAATACCTACCATAGCATAAAGAATAAGAAGGGAAAGGCCCAAATTCTGGTGCCCAAGATAGAGATCTTTGACATAGAAGAGTAGTTGGAGGAAGAGGAGCTAGAGGAAGAGAAGTTAGAGGAAGAAGAAGCTATGAAGGGAACCTACATTATACTCAAGGATGTTGAGTCCTTATCAAGTGAGGGGACCCCTTCCCCACCACCTAAGATCAAGCTACAAAAGCATAGAAGAAGGTTGAGGAAACTTGACTTCAGTGGATCTAAATGTTAAAGGGCATGGGAGATATTAGAATAGAAATAAGAAATGACTAAGGTGGGAGTGCCTAAGGAAGTCACTAAAATGGTAAAGGTTGAAGAATAAAGGTAGGAAGAAGAGTGCAAGGCAAAAATGGAGAAATGAGGTGTGGGAGAAGAAAAGGGAAAGGATCCCAAAGAGGTAACCTAATCAAGCACACTAATAGAAGAGGAACTATAACACCAATGGAAGGGAATGGGCCTTGACTAAGTGCATATTGATGCCATGCTAAAATTGCTTTAGAGGTGTGAGGATATGAAAGCCAAAGGCATATCCTAGGTTGAAATCAATCAATTAGAGGCTAAGGAAATAAGAGAGTGAGAAAAAAATGCATAGTGCAAGCCACACAAAGGAAGGCTAAGAAGTAAAGGACCAAGAAGGAAGAGGTAGAGAGAAAGGCCCAAGAAGAGAAGGCCAAGAAAAAGGAAAGAGAGGAGGAGGTGGCCCAAGTTGAATGGGATAGGATGTTGAAAAAGAGGGAAGTAAATAATGTCACTATAAGTGTAGGACCAAGTAAAGAGAAGACACTAGATAAGGTGATAAACACCACCACCAGTATAGTAGAATAAATTGCATAATAGGTGTAACCTAGCTCTAAAGGGGCACCTGAGGATAATGAAGGTGATAGTAGTGCCTTAAAGCAAATAGAGAATGAGATCAAAGCCTTGTTAGGATTAGGGGAAGAAAAAGATGTCAAAATGCAAGTTCATGCTATAGAACCACCACCAAAGACTATGGATGAAGGGGAAAAGTCTGATAAATAACCCCAAGAAGAAGGGGAAGAAGAAGAAGAAGAAGAAGAAAAAGAAGAAAAAGAAAAGGTCATAGAAGAAGGTACTTGGCTCAAGCACCAGCACAAGTGAGGAGGAAGAAATGGGAGAGGATGAGGATTTTTCACTAGGTAATAGGGAAAGGGTGAAATAAGATCTTAAGGAGAATGAGAGCCTCTATCTAATAGATTGTATGCCTCTAAAAACTACTATGACCCTAATTTTCCACTAGGTCTCTTGGGCACTCGATTACTATATGGATGAAGCCAAATTTGAGGTTCTAACAAAGGCAATTTGGAGCACCAAGAACTTGAAGGAAGGGCATGATTACCAAATCCTCAATCCATGTGACATGAACTCTGTGTGCTCAACCAATGCCTTGATCAAGATGGCCTCCATTATAGTGCATAAGAACATCATTAATGATGTTCATGCCTATAGTTGAAAGAAAATAGCGAAGGATAAGAAGGAGCTCAAGGAAATGAAGCTCAATCTAAAATAGCTTATAGATCACATCAGATAGGTAGATCCATCCCTCCTAGATAATTTGAATACATTAGAGAAGAGAAAATTTGGCCAATTATATGCATTTATGGATCAAATGCTCCCCAGGATGAGGTTGACGCTCAAGGATCAAGAAGACCCCTACAAGGCCCTAAAGAAGGAGTTGAAAAGAAAGATGGATGTTATCAAATAACTATTTTATATACTTGAAGAGGGAACCAAGGAAGCAAACATAATATTTTGTAATTTTTCCAACCAGGTAGTAATCATCGACATGAACCTCAAGAAGGCAAAGGAGAATAAGGATGCTTTATTCTAGCACTCCTTCATGATGACTAGGATCGAGCACATATAGGTGATGGACAAGGTCAACTCCCTTAGTGTCCAATTGAAAACCCAAGAGTAAGACTTTGAGGTGATCTTTGGTGCCTTCTAAATAAACGCCAGTGATTAGGTGGAGATATTAGATGGTAGGGTGAAGAACGTGAAAGAAAGGCTTGAATCCTTTATAAAGGAGTTAGAAAACGTGGGTATGCTTACTCTTGAGGCCATACCCATAGAGGAAGATAGTGCCATTGAAAAAATTAGGGGTTTCATCTAGTCATTTGAGAGCTTTAAATCAGATTTAGAGTAGGGTACACCTAAATTCTATGCTCTAAAGGTATTAAAAGTCTAGTCTAAAATAGACTAGAAATTTTGTATGGGGTAATATTAGGCCCCATCTTTGGATCAAGTACATAGATCATACCAACTAGACCAATACCAAAATGAGGTGACCCTTGGAGTGGTTACTCCCCTTTTTTTACATTTTGGTGCTAGCTAGAAAAGGCCCTATGGATCCCATGCTAGTTGGTAGGTAGTTGCACAGTGCCAACTTACATAAAGACATCCTTGCCAAGACTTATACATGGTAGCTCAATAAGAATGGATTTAAAAGAGTGGAGCAAGTGATATAGTAACCCCTCAATGATATATCAGTGTATAATGTGTGTTATACCACCCTGGATAGTGTAACAGAGCTAGCAAACTCATGACAACTCATCACTTGACATGCACCCATCCAACATGGCAAGGAGACTCCCTTTCACCTATAAAATAAGACTCTCATTTGAAGAAAAGGGAAGGTGATTAAGTGAAGAAAATATCTATAAAAATAGAGAGTGAATCATTAGTATTTCTTAGTATGTATATAGTAGTTTTAATATTTGAATGTATAGCCCAAGCTCACATGTGAGCTGCTGAGCATGAATATAGATAGGAAGAGCATATGTTTTGGTTCTTATATGAAACTCTATTATTTAACTATAAGTTAATGAATAAATGAAGTAGTGATCCTTATGTTATGATTTGCATAATGAAATGCGTGTGAGTTATTTTCATTTAAGTAATGTTGGAACTATTTATTTGAATATATTGTGAAATGGAGGTTCTCCCTAGATCGCTAATGGCATCCTTATGCCATATAGTGACCTCAGATCACCTATATAATGACTAAGTGTTAGAACCAAAATGTAATAAGGCTCTAAGACCCATGTCTAGAGTGTTATATTGAGGAATGGAAGTTGAACCAAGACTTCCCAATTATTTACCTAAGTACCCAAACCATCTTATACTAGCCATCTCCATAGCTTACACTGTTAAGAGCCCCACCTAACTAGTTATGGGCTTGCACTTTAGGACTTGGGTGACTATGAAGGCTTGAACCTATTGAAACTTTTTGAAGGACTTATCACTAAAAGGCCACCTAAACCCCTATGTCCAATGACTAAGTCCCTTTGAACCCCATTGAAACCCCAAATTGCACCATGTTGTAACTAGCCAATGCAGGCCCATTCCCTTTGCTATTTCACTTTAGGTGAGCACACAAGGCTTGCACTTTGTGTGAAACTAATGCTAGTTCCCTATAATGATTAAATTTTGTGTGCTAGACCTTACTATCCTCACACTTAGCTCTACCAATTCTAAAACTGGCTTGGCTTGATAGCTAAGTGCATGACCAAGTGCAGAAGCCAACCTAGTGAATTTTTATACAACACCTAATAGTGTGCATCTAATTTATCTATTTTTTCTAAGGTTTTCCCCTAGATAATATTTTTTAAACCTTAAACTTTGGACAACCTATTTTCTTATTCAATTTTGGTGCATTAGTTAATAGTTAGTGCCAAGAAACTACCTTACACACACCTTCAAAACTAGACTCAATGGGCCATGGGGGTAGTAGGATCCTCCATGGTTAGTTCCTTGAAATATGAGGCCATAGATAAGAGTACGAATGAGTCAATGACATTGAAAGGTGCAAAAGTTTTTCACAACCTGTATCCTAGGTTTTAACCTTTTATGTATAATTGATTGACTATTTAGAATAGAAATTTTTTTGTTGTTTCCTTATATTTACCATGTGTTTCATTATTTTTTATTAAAAACAAAGTCCTTTTGAATCTTATAGGTATTAAACATATTAAATCTAATTTTTTATAAAAATTCAAAAGCATTTAGTTATCAATCAAACTTTTTAGTCAATTTGGTATTTTTATTTACTAGAGTCTAGTTTTAAGTCTTTTTTGTTTATTGATTCAAGTTTTCCCCTTATCAAATGTCACTCATTACAAGAGACATGGATATATTTAATAATCTATTGATCAATTTAGTCATAAATCCAAATCCAAATAATCCTTGTCTTCACCTAGGATTCTATCTAACCAATTTTTATTCAAACATATATTTGAATGGACTCCAAATCAATCATCCAAAAAATCTAAATCAAAGTTTTAATGTCATTGCAAACTCACAAGTAAATCATCCAAAAAATCCAAATCTTAGTTTGAATATGTATTCATCCTCATCCATTAATTAATCAAATCTAAACCTGAATATTCATTCAAGTTTGCTAATCAACTAATTCAACCCAAATATCAATAAATCAATTTCAAACTTGAATACTTATTCATGTTTACCAATAGATCAACATCCAAATTTTACTTTAGGGACAACATCTAATCATTTTTTCAGATTTGATAGTGAAAATTCTTTAAATTTTTTTACAAGTTCCACCCTATCCATAAATCAAAATTCACCAATCACAAATATAAATGCATTCACCAATCCATCTAGTTCCAACCTTAGCATCAATCTAAATCAAACTCTTGATTCACCTTCACCACCACTTTCAAATTTATATTTGAACGAAAATCCATTCACATATTAAACCCAAATTTAGTAAAATTCAAATATATTCCATATTAATCAACCTTTCAACTCATACATCCTTCAAAACCAACCTTTCCACATTCATCAAAATTAACCATTTGGTTTTACATTCAACCCATTCCCAAACTTGAACCAAACTACATCAAAATCACATTTGTTCACAAACCCAATAGATTCAAGTCCATCAACCTTCATAAATCCACCAAATTTGAATACTTTCACCTTTAACACAAATCCAAAAAATCCATCTTTCCAAGATCAAACTACCTCTCTAGCCCACTTCATTACTAGGAAATCCCAAAACATTCCATATCAATAGCACCATGCCACTAGTAAACATATTTTACAAAGTCAACCAAGTCTCTCCTCCACTAGTTATAGCCTTTGATTCTTTTATCCCCTATCACACTAACAAATTAAATCCAATTATATCACCCCTATCATATAATATCACTCCACCCCTAAAGTTATAACAGATCAAAAACTCCCAACCTATCAACAACATTATTTTGCCTATTAATAAAAAATTCACTCATTTAGGGGAACCTTATGATGTATTCATTTAAAAATTGGTCACTATAAACTTAGTCATATTTAAAAACACCAAATATTTTGAGCTAAATGTTCCAAATGCTGAGTGGTATAGACCTAATGAATGTTGTGATTAACACAAAATTGAAGTTCATTTTATAAATCATTATATGATACTAAAGCATTATATCCAATATTTAATTAACAAAGGATAAATCAAGGTAGAGACAAGTGTATCCACATTTGAAAATCATAGCTTGGGGATATGCCAAGATGTCTTTCTTGAGCCTAATCAAGCCACATCACTTCCAAGTCAAGGTTATAACCTTCCATCCAATTCTCAAGATCCCATTTTGACACATCCATTTTCAACCAATTCATAGTCAATCAACCTACCTTTAACAACCATAGTTTACCATCCATTTTTTATGAAGTGCCCATATTTATTGAAGATCTAATATTCAACCAAAAACCTATCTTTCATCAAGATCCCATTTTTTACAAAGATCCCATTTTTGACCAAGATCCTATCTTTTACATCATGATAATAAATTGTCTACCAGTACCCTGCACTTGGGAGTAAGCTCATTCCATTTCAATCCTCTATATTCTAAATCATCCCTCCATCCTTACCCATCTTATGACTATTCTAATCCCATCCTCTACCATCATACACTTATCCTAAACCATCCTTACTTATCCTAAGTTATCCTAAAACATGCTTACCCATCATATGCCTATTTATATCCATCTTAAACTCATCCTTAACCAACCACCATATACCATCCTTAAACACCCTTACCTATTCAAATCCATTGTTATACATTTAATCCTAAACACATTGAAACCCATACTTATTAATATAGACTTTACCATCATAAAATCATCTTTATTCCCATTTTGACCTTGGTAAGGAAGTGGAAATGTCTTAAGACATGTTCTTATAAACATATTGGTGTAACCTTATAATGTTATTTTGATGACTAAAAACTTGGTTCTTACATCATGTGTTCCCTGGAGTTATCATCTTAATCCCAATCCATTCATATTCATCCATGCTTCATATATAATGTACTCCTTCCATTCCCTACCACTCACTCTTCGATGCTAGAATATGGTTTTTCCTTTGTTTTTATTCTATATAGATAAACCTATAAATACAAAAAAATACAAAAACATTACAAACTACAACAAAAACCAAAACATTATAAAATCCAACAAAATTAAAAAAAAATCCAAACAACAATAAAAAAAAATCCCTTGTCCTTAGTTACATACCCTAGTCCTCCCTTATGCAGATTACTCATCAGATAGTTCAACATTGTCTAAAATTACATATGCCAAAGGGTTGTGCTCTAGCCAAGGACATCCAAAAAAATTATTTATTAATTTTTTAATAGTTATTTACTTTCTTTTACATCATGGGTGTTTACTTGCTTTCACAGTGTTTGTTTACTTCCATGTTTGTTTTACTTACATCATTTTCATTATTCCAAACATCTCTTTTTATCTTATCTTTATTGTTTTTTCTCATGTTTATATCACTATGTGAATTATTAATGGTGTTATTATGATCTTTCATATCATGATCCACTAATTTTTGTCCTTTTGAATCTATTAGTCCTTACGTGTATCACATGATAGTCATCATGGTTTTTATACCATTGGTGCATATTATCATGTGCAATATCAAAACTCAAGTTGCTTAGATCTTACTCAGTTGGAATTATTATTGTAAATACAATTTAATTATAAAATAAACACAATGTAGATATAAATCCATCTCACATTCTTAGATGAATCATCTATGTGTCATATCAGATAAATTCATTATGGTATAACCCTAGGAAGACTGATCCATAGAATACTCTAAGGCTATATTCAAACTTGTCTCTTCCATGCACATTTTAAATAGATACTATGTTAATCATTCCATTATTATTATCCATTTCAAACATGATTAGTAACATTCACAATCATATCAACAATCACTTTAAATTATCAAACAACATTCTTATTATCAAACCTAACATTTATAATTATTTTTCCACTTTTATTAAATGATTTTCCCTAACCAAATATATAATGTGTTCATATTTTAATTATTATTCTCAGTAACTTAATTTTCGAAAAAATGAGAGCTCAAACAAAGTCCAAAGTCAAAAGGTATGCCCTTCATAAAATGGTCACTTCTAGTTTAAATGAATTTGTAACTAACTTCAACAAATTTGCAATTATGCAGTTGTGAATTCGTATCACTTAATGATGAATTCATTGCATTTAGTTGAAAATTCATATAACTTAGTTAAAAATTTGTATCACTTAATTTTGAATTCATATCATTTAGTTTCAAATATATATCACTTAGTTGTGAAATCATTTTTGGAAGAATTTACAACTAGGTTCAATGAATTCATCATTTTGCTAATTGAGAAATCATTTTATTCTCCTTTTCTAAGCCTTTAACTACACAAAACCAAATTTGTTATCCACAATAATCTCTCTCTTCCATCCATCCTTATCTCATCCATGTTATCAAATCATTTGATCCATCATCATTAATCCATATAATTACTTCATTTCCTTGTTAATGTTTGCATATCAATCATCCATAATCATTTCTTAATCTTTCCATTTAATCTCCCACACTTAATTAGGACTGATAAAATCATGACATCCATCATTTCTCCATAAAACCATCACTTGTTTAATGAATCAATCAATCAATTAGTTAACCAATCTAAGCTCATAGTTTTACAACAAGATATATCGTTCCCACATCCATTCTTATGAACTCTTATTCATGGGTCACCTTAAAGTGTGCAACTTCTCTTGGGTTATATTAATTCCCAGTCTACTAGAATATATCATTCCTTGGGGGAAAATCAATCCATCATCCAATCAAAATGTGCAATAATTAACTTAAGTGTGTTAATAGCATCCATGGGTCAATCTTACATCATCACATCTCTTCCCACATTGGGAGAACTACATCTGGCATGATATCCCCACTCAAAATTTGTCCATGGTGGATTATGTAGGAAACTCTTAGAGATACATGGTCTCTAGGGCTATTTTGACCACCATCATCCATCCAAGCCATTTAATAAAAGTTCTATATCTCCTTATCAATGCTTACAAATATCAATTTTGTAAATCTTTATCACAAATTAGATAATCTATATTATTAATTTTTGGCTTGTTGCTTACCATCATTGGGATATCTCTTTCCCACATCTGCTCATGTGACCCATGAGTCCAAGCACAATGCAAACATGCAATCTATAAAATGGAAAATGTATTTTTTTAATACCTTCTCTAGCATTTAACAATTAGGGGTAAATAGTTTTATGCATACCCTCTATAATATTACAAACATTTTTTTTTAGGATCGATACTGAGGAATTAATAGGTCCCTAGCCCTATCAACAAAAAATGATCAAAAAGAATTTCAATAGTCTGGATTAATATAAATCCATGTTAAGGCATTGGACCACTATGATTTACAAAAAAGGTTTTTTTTCCAAAATCATAAGATACCAAATAGTTTATCAATTATTAACAATTATTAACAAACAAAACATACATAGACAAAATAGACAACAACATCTTACTCCAAGATAACTAATTCAATAATTTTTCCATTGTTAGGCACTAAGTTTCTTGAAATATCTACATGCCTAACCCCACATCCATTAGCCACCAAGATGTCTCACCCCTTCACTATTAATGTAGAACCAGACTTAGCTTTCTTCCCACCAATAGATGAACTTGTTGGCTTCTTCATAGAAGAGAAGATCAAATGCTTTTAAACCCTCCTAAAATCTTTTCATAGCTACAATTGCTTCTCCTTCAACCAAGGCTAAGCTTTAAATTAGCCATGATAAATGCCTTTCCACAATAATTTAATGCCCTTCACCCTTTTTGGAGAATGCCTTAGTGCCCTTCACTCTTCAAGCCCTAAAATTGGTTTCAAAAAATATTCTATAACTGGCATGTTGACCCCTATTTCTCATAATTATCCATTTGGACTGAGCTCATGGCCTCCACATCTTTATAAAAGTCAACTAAGGCTATAAAATGGGACTCTAGCTTTGAAAACATTGACAAAGGAACATAACCCAAAAAATCTCTTGCAGAGAATGAAAGAGTTGGATAAGGCCCAAGAGGCAAGGCATCCATTTTTGACATCAACTCCAACTGATATTTTGGCCAAACAAAATACTCACCCATTTATTGAATTTGATTCCTATTAGACATTATTAGGTAAAGATTTGATGCAAAGAGAGAATTCAAGTTTGAGTTCACCCTAACATGCCTATTATTAACCAAGATTTCCAAAACCAACACTTTTTTAATGGTCTCTACCACCTTTGAAATAGAAATCTATAAAATGTTGAACAATAATGTTATATAAACTGACCCAATGAAACCCATCTCCATGATCTTTGCATAATCAAAAACCAATGGCCAACCAATTGATTTAACACTAAAACGGTCCATCCTTACTCTAAGCCAAAAAAAAAACTTTATGAACAAATGAAGCCAAACAAACCACCCAGTAGGAATAACTCTCATTGTGAAATCCAAAACAATAAAATCCCTTGCTAAATAATCAAGAAAATCCATCATGAAATAGAAAGGCCCATCCTATTGCTTGAAACTTGAGAGACTTGCACTATCAAAAACCCCTCTACATGCTCCACTCTACATTAACCACTCCACTTGAATGAAAAGATGGCCTAATGATAGTTATATGTCCTTCACAAATCCAATATCAATATTTTCTTATTTATGATAAAATCCAACAATTTTTATTTTTAAAATACTTTTTTTCAAAAATATTTAAAATACCAACCACTGAGCATTAAAATTATTTTATTTGAAACTTCAAAAATAGACATTTTCCTCTACTAGGAAGAACCAATCTATCATAGAAACACACCCTTAAAAAGTAGGAGACTATTTAAAATTTAATCTACTCAAAATTCATACCATCTACCCATATTCTACTGATATTATCATTCCTTTCTTCTTCTCTTTGATCAATTGCCACATTTGCCAAAAAAATTATAGTTTTATTACTTTCTCAAAAATAGTGAGAGCAATTCCAACCTTCAAAAGCATCTATCTTGGGCCAAATGACATCTAAAATATTTTTGATCTTATAGGATTTTGCCCTCATATTGGTCAAGGTGTGTATCACTACCTATGAATCCCCTTCAATTTCTAAAAAAGTGATTCCACATTCCTTGGCCAAATTAACCCTTGATGCTAAAGCTTGGGCTTCAAATTCATTATTTGTTCCATTAGAGAGATTAAGAGATAAAGCCATAATTAAAGAGATGTTATAGTATTTTATTACACAACTTGCCCCTAAGGCTCCTAGATTGCCTCTACAAGCCCCATCAAAATTAAGTTTAAACCACCCAGGTTTAGGTGGAATCCAAACCGCATCTTTTCTATTTTTCTTATCTACCATTGTCCCCTTAATGGGAGACAATATTAAAAACATTAGTGTTGAGACAAGTATCTATATTATTGATGACAATTTTCTCATTTCCATCTCTCATTCCTCCTTCATTCATTTTGAGCATTTATCTATTTTCTCGCACAAACCCTTGAGGGGCATCATCACACTTAATGTCATTCATTTAGGGAAACTTTCTTCTTATTAATAATCAATGCTTTATTTCTTATACTATTCTTCGAAACAAAATTATTTCATAACACTATTTCAAAGAGGGGGAAATGTAAACACATAAATTAAATTTAGTGTCAAAATGCACCTAAAATGTATTAATAATTCTTCTAATATAATTCATGGCATATCTTTTTAAATTCAAACAATTGAATTAGTCAAATTAGTCAATTTTACCCACTTTAAATCCTTATTTAAATATTAAATCCATATTTTACACTTCAACCAACATATTCCATCTTATTCTCCCTCATATGTTGACTCATCCCAACTAAACCCATAACTTTCTCAACCTCTTTTGAGTCATCCCCTAAGTTGTCAATAAGTTTGACTCATTCTTGCTAACTCAGCTAACCAATCTCATACTTCTCTCAACCATTTGAAATGGTAGTCATCCTCATGGGTGAGGACTCATTAGACACCATTCATATTTAGATCATTTAATAAATCCAAATAATCCTCTACTGTTGGATCTTCCTCTAGAAAATTATAAATAAGCTTTAAAACCATCATTTTCATCCATCCTAACTTATGCTAATGAAGTGATATTCAATTCACAAGTGAATAAAAGCATCCAAAAACCTTTTTGCACCAAAATTTTATCTTTTATCCTTTGAATTGGAAGAGTGAGCCATCATATTTTTAAAGAGAAAATCAAGTTTATATCAAATGGAGGAAACTTGCATATTTGAGGCATAAGTTTATATTTATTGTTTTCATTATTTGTTACTCTATATTATGCTAAATTTAGCTTAGATTAAGATTGAATTATTAGTTTATTTCTTAGCATTTATATATTTAATTCACACATCTTCCACCCATTCATTTTATATTTTTTCATACGTTCTCCTGCATGTCAAAATCTTGATGATGTACGACTGTAGGATATTCAGTTGAAGGGTAATCAGGTGAGTAAAGCATCAAGAAAAAGTTTAAAAGGAAATGTTGGTGTAGAATTCCAAGATAAATTAATAAAATGCTATCAAATGACTAGCATAATAATAAAATTCCACATGACCTATGTCAGATGTGTTAGTCTCCTAATCTGATAGAGATGTTAGATTCTAGGAGATATTGATGTAATCAGTGAACACCATATGGTTTATTATCAGATGAGTTAGTCTCTTAATCTTGACAAAGATATTAGACTTTGAGGGAGCTTGATGAAATCAAAAATCACCATGTCACCCTAGGTTAGAGGTCATCATTACTCCAGCTAATCACCCCACACCAAAGAAAATATCTATTCTCTTAGATTTGATAAAGATGTCAAATCTTAAGAGATCATGACCCAACTAGTGAATGCAACATCGACTAGTGGCAAAATGGTTGATCTCCTAGTCCTAGCAAAGATTTTATATCTTGGGAGAGCTTGACCAAATTAAAGTATGTCACATGCCTCAAAGGTCAAAAGTGTCCAAATATGAATAATGATCTCTCATTGTTATCAGATATATTAGTCTCAAAAAATGATAGAGATATCAAATATTGAGAGAGCCCAACATAATAAAGAAGTGCTTTATGACCTATTTTTGGAATTATCAATCTCCTTTTATCTAACAGATATGTCAAATTTTGGGAGAGATTGACATATCACATCACAACATATGGTGTAATTGATAAATTTAGCATGTGGGACTTTAAAGGCCCTGAGATGGATAAAATGAAATACATGTGGAATAATAGGGGATAATAAAAGGATGGTATATATCACCAATTGACATATAATCTATCTTGAGGGTATAACAATGAAGTGATAGGTTGTTCATCGGTATCGAGCATTGACATGAGGATTAGTCAAGAGGTGACAAGTGGCACAAAGTTGGGTCTTCAAAGAAATTTTAAGGATGAGGTGGTCATGTACCTACCCCATTTTAGACATTAATAAAGTGGTAACCTAGACCCTGATTGGACAATTTAAAATGTCACATCACCTTTACTGGATTTGGTAAGTGGCATGCAATCATATGCTCCAAATTTAACTTAAGATCGGTAAATCAAGTGGTATATTGAGCCAACCACTAAAATTTGAATCCAAAATTGAGATACCAAATCCCATTAATGTAGGGGGATGAATGAGTATTTCTATAAGTAACTCAAAGAAATCTCATTGGCCATTATATCTCTATACTTCTAAATTTAGACTCCTTATTTTATGCTCCCATATATTTCCTTCACCACCTTCTCCCTCAAACAAATATTTTATACCAAATTTCATCCCATTGTAATGGTTGATACATCCTAGAAATATAAAGTCAAGCTTGAATATAGTAAAACTTTGTTCCTAGATGGCTTGACCCAATTTAAACATTACAATAAAGTATTCAAGGCCATCGACAAAGTGCCCAAGTAGTTAATTACCAATGATTATGATCACACTAAATTTTAAGATTCCCTATGAGAATACAAGAACTATGGCTTGAATAGAATTGTGGCTAAACCTAAATTTTTCCCCTATGCTAGCTTGTTTAGCGAGCTACTCCTCACTACTAGGTAGGTGCAATATGGTGTTCATGATTGGGTCTACTTGGATAGCTCCTAACACAAAATATTTTACATCTCAAGAGTAGCCTATAAATCTTACCATAATCTCCTAAACTTCACCCTTTCATATGACTCAGTGGTGGTGCAGACCTAGACTAAAACCTCCCAAATCTATAACATCCTTAAGGACTAGGCCAAAAACTCTGATGCTAAATAGATGAAAAAGGAGGATGTCAATGCATATATGGTTTAAACCTTCAAGGAAGAGATACATAATAGTATGATCCTAATGAACCATTTGTTTAGGGAATCATATTACCTTCACATCAACATACTATGGGTGTCCCTAATTCACATGATCCTAGACTTCTACCAATTCCCTAACTTGGCAGTAGTGGTGAATTTAAACATGGTCAAGGACATAGTATATACACAGGTAGGGGGACACTTTTACATGATGAGTTATATCATGTAAATTTTGTAGGACACTCAATTTCAAGCCATCAACCTTTCCTACATGGGTTTCTAGAGGCTTTGTGGTTCACATAGTTTTATACAAACTATATGGCCACTAATACATAAATAATATCTAAGATATTTACAAGTTTTCATACCCAGTGGTATATGGTGTTATCAATGAGGCCTCTATGCCTTTCATATTAATGGGAATTAGATACTCACTAGTTCCCACCATAGACTAGTGGTATTTCTAGGAGGACACCATCATATATGTCATAGGCATTCTTAATGATCCACTTCACTTACCCTATCACATCCTAGTTCACCTTATAGAGATGGAAACTACTTACCAACTTGTGGAAGAACATTTTATACACTATATCAATTGTCATTAGAAGGCTTACCTACCTCTTCTAATCATCATCAAGAATCATGTATACCATTATTTCCCTCCCCTATAAAATATGGTGACTAGTTATGACTCTTTGGCCTTGGGTAGAGTCAAGACACAAGAATGGAACCCAAAGGGCATAATCCAAGCCCATTTATAGAATTATTCATCTCATCTCAACCTCAATTATGACCACCAACTAGAGGATGATGATAAGTTGTATTTAAATGCATAGGATGACCTCAAGTTGCTCATGAGGATAAAATCCTATAAGAAGGATAAAGGTAAGAATATCCAGACCAAACCATCTGTATCCCCCTTTGCATTTACTCAATATTTAGGTGATATCACCTTGATTCCCCTCATAATTTATAAAATAATCCTATAAGGGATAATTTTTCCTTCTCCCCTATGATAAATAGCTCCTCCTATAATGGATCCACATCTTATGCCTCTAGAAACTCAATCTCCTTGACTCTAGCCAAGTCATACATGTGTGACTTGGTGGTAAGTGGCCCAAGCATAGGAGACTCCCCAATAGGTGCCTTGACCCCAATCCACCTAAGATTTTAGGTTTGACATAAGAAACATTCTATAAATGAGCCTAATGAGGGACCAATAATAGGCACCAATGGAAGTTCATTACCTTACTCCCTCCACTTTACAACTACCTCCTATAGAACCACTTAGTCCCCTACCCCTTTCATAAACCATTCCAATAGCACCACCTCTTTTCCCTATTCCACCCCCTCCACTCTTCACCCAAAAATCATTGGCCTTATCCATTCGTAGCATCCTACCTTCTTCATTTCTATTCATCCCTTCCATTCCCCAACCTAGAACTTTCCTAGTGCCCATGCCAATGCTACCTTAGATTTAGGTGTATGTGAGTGCCCTATCTTCATTGGTCACCTTAGTTGTTATATGAGTAAGTGTACCTATGTGCACATCTCTAATGATTAGAAACTTATTAATAGTTTCTATTATGACTCAAAAACTCCCAAAATTTACCCCTATATCCCTCTTTACTTTAAATCCTTCTATAGTAGCATCTAGAATTGACATAGGGAAAATTTCCAAAGAAGAAGTGAAAGGTAGTTCACACTCGACCCATAATATAGGTATGAAATACTATAATTCCACCTCCATTTTTATTATCTATAGCTCCTTTAAAACCATCCCTAGTGCTTCCTCTCATATCTCCCCAACCCCATTTTTCCATCACCTTAGGTTCCCAAGGATTCAACTTTAATTAGCTAATCTCTTCCCTTATGTTAAATACCCCTCTCCCAAGAGTCATTACCCCTCAAGTGAGAATGACCCAGAGTTAGTGGTGAGCACAGATTTTACCTTGGGTTTTTCCATTCATCTATCCCCCTTTTTCTCCCATACCTCCTCCTCCTCCATTGCTTTCATCATCCACTCCCTCCATGTCTTCATTTCCTTGTCCACCTCATCCTCCACCTATCACTACCATCTCCACTACCCTAATAATACCTCCTAAAACCTAGGGAATGGTACTAGTATCGCATACATCAATATGATGATGCAAGGCATCCAAAAGGTGAAATAGGATTTTTATTAAACCATGGAGAGCATAAAAATAATCCTCAAAAATTTGTGTAATAGGGAAACCATGTGGTCTGGCAGACCCAACAAGACTTGTTTTCTCTCACCAAGGTGAGGAATCCTGAGGGAGAATAAAATATGGTGTAAGACCCACTCTTAGTTATCTAGGTGATTCATGATATGTTAGATAAGCTTCTTAAAGATATGTATATATAGGTTTAAACTCTTGAGGTACACTTGGTATAGTTCAAGAGTTCCTTCCATATCAGTCCAATTGGGAATGTCAAGGATGCCCTTCTACAACTTTTATTAACTTTGGGAAAGGTGGTAGAGACCCAAGTGATCATCTAGTAGAGCCAGGCCTATTTAGAGAGGATAGTTGTAATTGATGGGAACTACCAAAATCTAACTATTATGATTAATAAATTCATGTTCTCGAAGCTAAAACTAATTCCCACTACATATTTGGGCTTATATCAGACCTACCTTAGGACCATGAAGACTACTATGGAGGAGTGGTTAGCCTTAACCTAAATGGTAATGGGATCCCTATAAGATATCAAAAAGAAGATATTGGCTTATTTCAAGGAAGTCAATATCTCAATATTATTCCACCCAGATGACACTCTACTAGATAGGGAAAATTTGGAGTTCACCTAGGTTTTTTAGACCAAGTCATGAGGGGAAAGGTGGCTAAGGTGAACAAGGAGGAAGCTCAAGTGGTCCTTGATATTTTGATTCAATCTACAACAAGCATTAACCTATTAATAAATTCAATGCTAGGTTTTTAAAGGATGTATATCTAAGTTATCATTCTCTACCAACCCAACCCCCAACTAGCACTTAAAATGTATAAAAATGCCTTGGACCTTAGATGACTATGTTCTGTAGATGAGACCCAATAATAGTGGAACCACAACTATATTATGCAGTGGCCATCAAGGTAGATAAACATATGAACCCACAAGCTCAAATGATGGACCCCCCATTCCTAATGTGTTTACCACATATGCTTACATTGAGCCTCTTTCCCTATGCTAATTAGAATATCCCAATGCTTTAATCACTCCCTACAATAAATCAACTCATGCTGAGTCATGATACACCAAACCAACACTTGGGTTTTATTAACCTAAGGAACCATGAAAATTCTCCTCAATTTCAACATAAGGTAACATTGGTAATAACTAATAATAACTAGACCATACCCCATCAATCCATAAAGAACATGTTAGATGTCATTTAAGTGAATAGTACAAAAAGTCAATAATTACTTCCTTGGGATACAAAGGTAGATGATCAATTCCAATGTAGATAGTTCCATCAAAAACTTCACATGTTAAAGACCAAAAAAATAACTAAAACCCATTCCCACAATCCACTAAAACCCTCACCTAATAGGTTACCATAATTTAATATCTTTGAGATAGCCTTGCCTTACTAGTGTCAAGTTTATAATATGAAATCCCATGGATAACTTGAATGCATAGACTTTTTAATATGCCTTTTAGATCTTCCAAAAGTAAATGAAATAGTATGTGGTGGTCCACAACCACCTAAAATCATCCAACATGGGTAGAGCCCATAATATTGACATGGTATTAGAAACCATGGAATTTCTTATCTAGGAATAAAATGAAATGGAATAGTGTATTAATGAGGTGCAGGCATTCTAGTAGTTTTAAAGGAGTAACTATTCCTGTAAGAACAAACAACCACAATAACCCTTTATAATGTTAAGAATTTTAAGACCACATAAATGTTGTCAGTTCATTTTTAGTGAATAAAATGAGAATTAAATTATAATAATGCAATGAAACTAAACCAATCCTTCCTAAGTACTAGGGGGAGCTTATCACAATAAATAAAACTACAAATAAGAGATAAAAACTTGTAATAATGTTACCTCCCCTATCAAAATTAGTGTTTACTTATTAGAATAAAATATGTTCTTGCTTGGAATATGGCGTTAGAGACTTTGATCAATGTATTATCCATCTTGGTATCATTTTTATAAGGCCACATGTGGCTTTTCTTGACTTGGATTGACTTGGTGTGAAGCTTCTTGACATCAATTTGACATTATAACATTACTTTGATAGAATCTTGAAGGCATTCTTGTAGAATAACCCTTACACACAAAACCTTATTTGGGTAGAGTGAGGGCACTTGTATTTATAGGTCTCAAAACTAACTCTAACCCTAGGGAGGTTAGGTTTAGTTCTGATTTTGGTTGAGTCTAAAATAACCTATGTTGAGTTAGGTTAACCCTAGGTTGGGTCAAAACAATCATGAAGGCTTAATAACTCATTTTAGATATTTATGAGCCATGACAACTCATAGAATATATTTATGAGGTTGTGACTCACCCTTTATTGAATTTTAGGAATTAATAAAACATTTTATTAACTCCCTTAGATTTGACCTCATGTTTATTGAAAAAATCCTTTTTAAGATAGATGTAATTCTCAAATTCAACTTGGAATTTTTATGTAACAAAGTTAATTAAGATTTTATTTTTAAATAATCTTATTTAGGGTTTTTGGATTTTATAAATTATTTTAAATGTTTTGAATTAATAGATCAATAGGCCAAGAATGTAAATTTGCTAGGTCATAATTTGACTATGGATGAATCCATGCTAGTTTTTTGGTGCATACAGGGTAATATCCTATTTAAGAAAGCCTCAACACATTTTTGGGTAATTAAATCCCTTACATGGATGAATTTATGTAATCTAAGTGATTTATAGCCTTAAATTATGTCATTTTCTAGAAAATGGTCTGAGTCTTGGTTTAGACATGAAAGTGGCCAAAAATGAGTGTCTACAGTTTGCCCCTATTTGAGAAGGTGTTGCAAGACATAGACATAATAATGTATTTTCAAAGAATTGAAAATACATTAAGAATAAAAATAAGAAAATGATTGAGTAATGATGCTCTAAACAAAGTTAGGGAATCTTAGGATACCCCCTTGAGGGAGTGGTTGATACATATGATTGATGGGATAGTCCCTCAATAATAATCAAGAATAAGAATGAAATTAACCCATGGATGAGATTAAAATAATTGAATTAAAGCTTTCGCATGTTGATTAAAATTATTATTTTCCCAAAGGTGGTTATATTTAGTAACTAGAGGTTGAGACACTAATTTTCCTAAAGGTAGTTATAATTAGTGGCATATGTTTATGCCCCTAACAAGGTGGATGGGTTGAAATAATGATTTGTAAAATCCAATTATAATAATTTTGACAACCTAGATTGAATAATGATTTATACCTCAATAGGGCAAAATTTGAATGTGATAAATTGGTTATTCACCAATAGGGTAGATTGCCAACCATAACTCAAAGATATAACATGATACATAGATGAAAGATGAGTGGTTGTAAATGTAGATGAAATAGTCTAATGAATTTTTAAATACTAACAAAGCCATAACAACTAGGCATATGAAGATCTGTAAAATGTTAAAATAAATGATTTGAAGAATAATGGTGGCTATGATAACCTGAGATACATCATGTATCCAAGCACTACCTACATAGTCTAAATAGACCTCAAGCTAATGTAGTTCACCTAGAAGTAGGAGAAAATGGAATGGTGTATATAATATAATAATAAGAATTGATTAATGTGGATGATTAGATTATACCTTTCAATACAGAGATGCTCATCCTTATTAGCATTAATACAACTAAAATGGTCAATAAATTGATTTCATCCAAGAGTAGGGGATAACTAAAGATTTAAAATAATAAGGATAAGAAATCTCACATAATGAACCCATAATCACATATTTATGGTGAAATTTTATAGAGGATAGGTATGAATTTGGGCTACCTACTAGTATAGAGATGTTTGTCCTAACTAGCAAGGATTACAATTCATTTATGGTTTAATTACTCTATATTGGAGTGATGTTTGGGATATGCCAAGTTTGTGATCTCAGAAAAGTATTTCCCGCTACATTTATTGATATCTCCATTGTCCTATTTTTTATAGCATGTAATGGTATACACCATGATGACATGGTTGTAATGTGCATAAATACTGACTCCTAATCTAATAAATAATTTTAAAAAAACACACCAATAATAAAAACCATGATTACAATGTTGACATATGAATATGGATGGAATCATGTATAATTTGCAAGGAATCACCCAATGAATGCATATACACTAAAAAAGGCACAACAATAAAAGTAAATAAATAAGCAAACAAACAAATAAACAACTAATCAAACACACACAAAGCTTGAAAATAAAAACAATAAAAAACATCTTGTTTTTAACCAAGTCAATATATACATGTTAATTCTCTATGGAATCATAAATTGATGGCACCCCCAATTAAGGCTATATGCAAGGGGACAACATGTAGGGATAAGATATATCGGTATAAACTACACACTTTGGTTTCACCCCAGTAGGGTGAAAGCAATGAGATTGGCCTAAAAGTGTGAATTATATGGTGCCCTTAAGAAAGAATTAATGAAAATGGAATGTCACACCCTCAAAGTTACTTATCCTAAAAATTCAAATTGGATGATTCCCTAAACAAAGATATAGGTGAAGATAAGGTCACACCCCCAAAGATACTTGGCCTAAAAGTGAAAATTAGATAGTGCCCCTAAGCAAGGATACATGCAAAGGGATGGTCAAACCCCCAATGGTAATGAAATGGATTAGAACCAAAAATGGATTTTCCTTACTAGGTAGGATTGAGAATTGGTGACTAAGTTTAAGATAGGATAAATGTTTTTTTAAATTTTAGGGTTTTACATCTCTATAGGATATTGGAAGTCATTTTCCAAATTTTTAAGCCTTTAAAAAAAAATTAAATTTTTTTTGGAATCTTTGGGGTATCTTAACTCATTATATATTTACAAGATACCACTCATAAAATGGTGAGAATGTGGGATAAACCAAGGGTGCAGTAGTATATCAATTTTAAATGCACAATACACATAAAAGAGACTCACAAAATGGTAAGAGCATTGGCTTAGGTTCCTCTCAAAAAGGTTAAGCATGGATTAGGTTTCTCATAAAATGGTCAGAGCATTGGAAAAGGGGTGACTAGATTGAACTCAATTTAAACTGAGCACTGCCTACATAGTCTTGAAGGACCTCAAGTCACTGTAGTTCAAAATGGCACATGAAGGTGAGGTATGAAAGGATGGTAAGGTGAATGAAATAATGGAAAATAAAATGGAATAATTACAAGGGAAAGGCAGCTAGAAAGGTATGAAATAATGATAAGGTGAGGAAAATGGTAAATAAAATCAAATGGAAAGGCAAGGCAAGGCAAATGGCAAGGCAAATAGAAAGGTAAATGGAAAGACAATGCAAATGGAAAGGTAATGCAAATGGAAAGGAAAGACAAATGGCAAGACAAGGAAAATGGAAAGGCAAGACAAATGACAAGGCAAGGAAAATAGCAAGGCAAGGTAAATGAAAGGGTATGAAATAATAAAAAGGTAACCCAATGGTAAGTCAAATAGAATGATGGAAATGTAAGGCATAATTTTATCATTCCTACTGATGTGGAGATGCCCATCCTTATTCAACAGAGGGTACAACCACAATATTCAATTGTTTAAATTTGAATCCCACACCCCTTATGAATAGTTACTTTATCAAGAACATATTGCTAATTTAGACTCCACTAATGTTTTTGTGATATTTGTCGGTCATTGATTTTATTTCCTCTGAACTTATAGATAAGATGTTTTCATAGCTTTTATAAAGGAAAATGCAGCCAAGTATGGTAAATAAGGATAAACATTGGATAAAAGGTCTAATTTAGCAATGTAATATAAGTCTAGAATGGAGAAATAGATCATAATATAATGTGTAATGGTGGGGTAATAAAATAATATCAGGATATTTAGGTACACACAATATTTTTGATTCCATATTCGACATAATTTTTTTTGTGGTGGGGCCAAATACTTCTAAATATGCTCTCGATAAGACCACCATATTTTTTTTTGTTTGGGCATGAGAGATGTTGCCTTATGATTATGTTGTATAATGGAAGCTATATTGATGTTATCTTCAATAATGTCTTCATAAAGTAATGAATAACTATTGTGCTCAACTATTGGCACCTCAAAGAGGTTTTCACTAATAAAGTTGTCTTGATTGTCCCATAGCACCTCTGAGAAGGTTGACTTTCAACTTTGATTGTCTTCTAGCACCTCAAACAAGGTTTCACTAGAAGATGATGAGTTTGGACTTTAATTACCCTATAACACCTCTAAAAATATTTCACTAGGAGATTATTCTTCTTCTACATGAATGTGGTCTTAGTCCCCCTAACATTCTAATACTAATATGTCACCACATATGTAGTTAAATAATGTGTGATTATGTCAGTCCCAATCAACACTTGTGGGAGGTAGAATGTCAATATAATGGATAGGTCGGTTGGTGTTAATGAAAATTGGAATTTTAAGGGAATGGTAAGAGGAAGCACAATCCCCATAGAGGATACTAAGATAACTTGTGTCAATGCTAAAGTAATCATCCTCAAAAATTGTTGAAGGATCACAAATGTATTAAAACTGATCTGAAAGGCATGTGTAACTAATTTCATAACATTCACAAGTGTATTTTGACTCTAAATCTAAGTCTGACTCAAGGGACTCTGAATCTGATGTTGATTTTACTTTTGATGTTAAATCTAATATTGGTTCAAAATAAAAATCTAGCTTTACTATTGATTCTTATTTTGGTGTTGTGGTAAAGATGTTATGCTGAATTTTTTGTATTTTATGAGTAATTTCCTATGTTTGAACAATGGGCTCTTCAAAAATAGTCTCAAATAAGGACTCCATAAATACTAGCTTTCCAAAGTGAGGCTTTTAAACAAAATGGAAATGGTAACCATGAAATTCCATAAAGACTAAATTTTCAAATTAAGGCTCCTTAAAAACATGTAAATGGTTGAATTCATGATTTTCCCAAAGGTATTTATAATCATTAGGGGTGACTCAAAAAATATTAGCTTTTCAAAGTGAGACTCCTCAAAGATAGGGTAATGGTCTAAAGGCAACTCCACAAGGATTGGTTTATCAAAGTGAGATTTCTCAACAAAAGGGAAAAGTTCAAATGGTAATTCAACATAGGTTAACCATCACAAATATTTTTTTCAACATAAATATCATTGATTTATTGGTTGTCTTGACCTTGTCTTACATTTGGTTATAAAATCTTAGATTTGGACACATCTTGGTCTTTAAAATATGGCTCTTTGAGAGGTAATGATTGGCTCTATTGTGGCTCGAATACTGACTTTAATTTTTTAAAATGGGGGAAGGTTGGAAATGTATGAATAAATACCTATGGTTTAATAATGATCTCCTTGTAAATAGCCTCATAAATTATGGGCTTGACAAAGATTGGTTGTGGGTCTAGGATGGTAATCATGATATGTCTAGTGGCCATTATGTAACCTTGTTGAGATAATAAACTCCCAGATTTGGAAAAAAAGGAGGAAGGGCTTGGAATGGTAATATGTGGGTTATTGATAATGTAGGCCAAAGGATAAGGTCCTAGAATGGTAATCCTTGGGTACTACGAATCTTAGTTGCTAATGCCAACCAAAGGAGAAGGCCTAGAATGGTAATACTTAGGAATTTTAGAGCTTGGTTTCTAATGAAAACTAAAAGAGGATGGCATACAATGGTAATAATTGTGAGTTTGAAGCTTGATTTCTAATGCAAGCCAAAGGAGGAGAGCCTAAATGGTAATCCTCAGGCACTATGGAGCTTAGTTGTTAATGTTATCCGAAGGAAGAGGGCATGTAATGGTAATCCTTATGTTTTGTAAATCTTGGTTGCTAATGCAGGCCAAAGGAAGAGGGTTGGTATAAGTGGGGGATCAGGTACCATTATCAGAGAAATAATCCCCAAAATGGTGAACTTGGTACTTTAATTAAACCAAAGAAGGTAAGTCTTGGAAAATGATAATTGATATGGTTAGGTTTGTCAATTATCCTAAAGAGGGTGGTATTGACCTATAAAATTGGTGTTGAACTTTGTCTTGGTTATGGACTTGATCTAGGTCTAGGTCAAAAATGAAATGGATTTGGTCTAGGTCTAGGTTTAAAAGTGGCATTTTTTCTAGGAATAGGTCTTATTTTAAAACAAAGTAGGACTTAGAATAAGTACTTGATTGTGGTTCAAAATTTTTTGGATTAACATGGACTTGGAATTGGTCTAGGTTGGATTTCAGTTGATTAGCATGGTCTAAAAGGGGTCAAAAATGACCCTGATTAGATTGGAATGTGGGTTCAAAAACAAACCTTGATTTAGCATGATGGAATAAGTTGGTTGAAATACTTAATGTTTGAAAAATGCCTAGTTTTTAATGTGGTTAATTTGGACATGGAACTTGGCATTGGTTTAGGCCTAAATGTGAAATTAGAATTGAAAACAAACATGGGCTAGGAATTTGAAAACAAACTTGATCAAGGCACATGAAATAGGTCTTGACACAAATAAACTTGGGCTAGGCATTTGAAAAAAAACTTGATCAAGGTACATGAAATAGGCCCTAACACTATTAGAGATTCATATGTTCACATTATTAATACTTATTAGTTAAACTTAAATATTGTTAGCTTAACAATATTACATATATAGCTTATTGGTTAGTTAGTGAGATATTATAAGGATTGATGAAATATCAATTATAAGATATACATGTCCTATATAAATCTATATTTCAAATTTAATATTAAGATAGAAAATAATTTTAGTGTGTGTTTAAATTATTTTTTTTGGTGTTCAGCTCTACTATGTAAACTCTGATTGATCCTAAAATCTAGTATCAAAGCATCTTAAGTCCTATGGCTATAATGACTTTATAAATATTAGGAGGAGAAACCATTACGTCTCATTTCCCCACCAATGGTATTATATGTCTTGATCCATTCCTATTTAGATTATATTAAAGTTCTAATTTGATTTAGAGTTTTTATGAGTGTATCGATCTAGCATGTTTAGATTTCAATCTCAGCATTTTGTGTGCATTATGCACCAAGACTCTATTGGGCATATTCAATAACCATGAAGGAGAAATATATAATTGCACAACTAGTTCATAGACTAGACAATAATTTTTTTCATCCACTATACCTTCATCAACTCAAGTGTCACTCACCCTTCTTTTGGAACCTCGACTCCACTTAACTCGGATGCTCAAACCTGCATAATTTACAACATATAATTTTTATTTTTCATACAACATTTAGAGATCCATTTTTATATTTATAGTCAAAGTAATAACTAAGCAAAGAATCTTCAAAAAGCATGTTAGATACTTTTTAGGCCACCTAAATCTGATAAAGAGCATATAAGATTAGTTGTGGTAATAATTAATGATCAATTAACCTAATTAGATTTGTGGTTCAGCTTCAGTGTAAATGTTCTCATCACCATACTCACACCTAATTTAGATCACTAGCCTATATATCTCATGTTTTGAGATCCTTAGTGCATTGATATTTGGCATAGATTAGTTTTCAATGCATTTTAAATGTATTCTCTCAATAGTAGGTCAAGAAGCTTTCCTAAGATGCCCAATATGCCATTCCTCAAGTTGTCCACCTTGGTCTCCATGCAAAGTGTCATAAGTTCAAAGTTGTCAGATAACTTTGGTTTTTTTTAATTTACAATTCCCTTACACCTATCTCTTCCTTAGTTAGGTGAGATCTCGAGATTCTCTATTTAAGTCTTGGTCATAGTTTTTATATATTATGAGTCATTTATTATGGTTTATGTAAATCATTTCAAAGTTTGTCTCGATCATTTAAAATTTTATTTAATTTATTATTATTTAAATAGTTTAATGTATTTATTTTATTTAGTAGGGTCCATAATCAAAATATTTGTCAAAAAATATAAAAGTATTGAAGTCAATAGTCAAGTGTCATTTTTCTATCATAAGAGTCAAAATTGAGTTGTTATTTTCAAAAATTGTAAAAAAATATTGACTCATGGATGCATTATCACTTGTATGCAACATACAAATTAGGGGGGTTCTAATTTATATGGAATTAATTAATACAAAATCTAATAGAACCATCAGAGCACATGCTAACCTATCTTGTTGAGTAAGCAACTTCCTATGCTGGGGGTCAAAGGCAACAGAGGAAGGAGGTTTTAATCACCAACGATGGGGCCCATATGTTTTGGTAACACATTTTATTTCAGTTGTGTGTTTCATTTTAGTTGTGTCAATAAGAATAGATGATGTATTCATGTTCATATTTATAACAAGTGAGCTAAAAAAATCTTTTGTTTCTTCTCCAAATGTGTGATAGTGAAGAGAGTTGATAAAAGTACTGCACGTCATGATGTGGTTGGTGGTAATCCACTTACAGAACCATATTTTTATGGTTGTTGGTCAACCACTTGAAAACCATCCCATTTTGTTTTTTGGTAATCCATATACAAAATCATCATTAAGGTGGTTGGTTTTCTTGACAAAATCACCAAATCATGACCATAGGTGTAGATACATGATTGATGTTTTCCCCATGTTCACATTAAGGGGGTGTATACTAAGAATTAATAATGTTCATAAGGGGTTTAATGTTAGATATTTATATGTTTACATTATTGATAGTAATTAGTTAAATGTAAATATTATTAGCTTAACAATATTACATATATAGCATGTTGGTTAGTCAATGAGATATTGTAAGGATTGATGAAATCCCATTTTAAGATATACATGTCTTATATAAATTTGTATTTCAAATGTAATATTAAGATAAATAATAATATTATTTTGTGTTTAAATTATTTTTTATGGTGTTTGGGTCTACTATGTAGACTCTGATTGATCCTAAAAGACACAAATAAACTTGGGCTAAACATTTGAAAACAAACTCTCAAGTCTAAAAATATAGATTTGAAATAAATGGCACATTTGGTCTCAAGACAAAGGTATTTTAAAAATCAAACTAAAAATCCATCCAAGTTACATAATCTAAAGATAGAAATGTAAGCCACTCAATCCCAAGTTGTAGACAAGATATCATAAACCAATTATTTTTTATCTGAACTTCAAAAGATAGATTCCAAATGAAATTTTTGAAAGACTTGGATTTTTAAATGAATAATGGCCTAGACTCAAACAGGAAGCATAACCATGCATTTGGAACCAAGAGGTATGAATAGTTTTGGACTTGATTTCAAATAAGTTAAGTGTTTTAGAACAATTTGGGAAACATAAAAATGCTCCTATAAACAAGTGGTATACAATGGTTTGGGAATAAAATCCAAGGCAAATTTTTGAAACAAAATTAGCAGTGTAACCATGCTCCATCATATAAGTGGTAAACAATGGTTTTAGAATAAAATATAAGGTAAATGTTTGAAACAAAATTGGTAGTGTAACACCTCTTAGTTAAAATTGGTGTGTAACAAGTGAATTTTTTGAATCATTTTGACAAAAAAACAATTTTACATCGAAAAACACAAGCTAGTAAAAGAAAATAGAAAAAACACTAAGTACACATCCTATTGTTAAAACTGACAAGGTATGCATAGCTTTTGTCAAAGTTTACCCCGATATACTAATGCTCAAAAGGAATTAAGTGTTAATCAAAAAATTAAATAGTGCATGTAGGTAGAGTTTTTAGGGCCCCTTCTATCTCTCAAGCATTGGTACATGGCACAAACTTAGAGTGTGAAACACTCATCATTTGGCAAAATATTATATGGAAAAGTGGGGTTGACTAAAATATATAAGTTTTGAAATGATATAAATGGTCTTAATTATGGATAACACAAGGGCACATCATTTCAATTAGATTAAAACTCACTAACTTGTTATGTAAAGGTAGAGTCCTTTACACAATAACTTTAGTCATGTACTTCTTAGTCAACTCTGATGTTTAACATGAATTGATCCAAGTTTTCATTTAGATTGGTAGGCTAAACACTCATCCACTATTCAATATTAGTATCATGTGAACAATTTATATACCCCACCATGGAGTGGGGTTGGTATGAAGCTAGGAGATGAAACCTCAAGTCAACACACCTCTAAATAACTTATGAAGAGGTGATGAACTCCTACCTAAAAGCTAATGCAAAAAAGTAAACAAATAAAAATTAGAACTTTAGTGGGTTTTTTTGGGTCACCCAAGTCACTCAAATCTTGGGGAGAGAATAAACAATGCCTCTTCCATTCTAGGCTAAATAAACAAGGCAATAAATAAGGAACTTTTAGTCACCTGAGTTCCTTAAAGGGGATGAGGGGAGAGCATACATGCAATGTTTAATTTGCCACAAATAAGTAATCTAATAAATTTGAAACTAATTAAAAAATAATGAACAATATATATATATATATATATATATATATATATATATATATATATATACATACATATATATATCTTAAGAGCTCTTAAGATATATATATGTATATATATATATATATATATATATATATATACATATATATATCTTAAGAGCTCTAATCTAAAGTGGATGTTCATTTTAAAAGCACCAATTCATATGTGAATGAATTTTTGACCCATTGGCTTTGTTTGCTCTTGTAAAACTACAAATGAGAAAATACAAGTTGTGTTAGATTAGTTGTTGAGAACTAAACATAGATGTATATGAAAATTTGAAGTGTTTAGACCTCTCTTTATCCACTTATGTTCTGATAAAAATGTCAGGAGTTTCTCTTATTTTTATGTTAAAAATCTAAGCAACAAACAACTTTTCATTTTCAGCTCTCAGGTTTTATTTTGTCTCATAGAAATCATCATCGATTACTATAGTGATCATTGTTGATTATTGTGATAAATGTCAATTTATTATGATCATCACCATTTCCTATAATCACATTAAATACAAACATGTTTTGAAATAAAAATACTTAATAAATTATTTCAAACCCAAATTTTTTATGGCTCTACAAGAAACAAAAAAGGCTAGAAGGCAATAAAATGATTGTTAGGCATAATAAAAAAAGTAAGAAAAGTTAAATATTGCTATGTTTTTGGCTAGTTGTGTTTTGACACAGAGAACATCATTGATTACTATAATGATTGTTATTGATTCCTATGATCATCAACAATTTGATATGATCATCATCGATCCCTTTAATTTTGTAAATAAAATGATGTGAATTTTTAGCATAAAACTAAAAACTTGAAGATATAAATGGTTTTTTATGAATTTTGAAGGTTCTACATCATTGATATGGTCCATATGGGTGTGTGGTCCCACCAAACATGTTACTTTAGCTTTAGTAATCCAAAGAGCACAAAATATCATTATTTCCTTGTTAGTGAATCAAATGAGAATTCAAGTATAATAATGCAATGAAACTAAACCACTCTTGCCTAAGTACTAGAGGAGGTTAACACAATGAACAAAACTACAAATAAGAGATAAAAACATGAAACAATGTTACCTCTCTTTTCAAAATTAGTGTTCACTTACTGGCATAGAAGATGTTCTTACTTGGATTATGGAATTAAAAACTTTGATCGATGCATTCTCCATCTTGACAATATTTTTCTAAGGACACATGTACTTTTATTGGCTTGGTGTGAATCTTATTTACATCAATTTGACATATAACATTACTTTGATGGCTTCTTGAAGGCATTCCTATAGAATAACCTTAAACACAAAATCTTTTTTAGGTAGAGTGAGGGCAATTGTATTTATAGGTCTCAAAACTAACTCTAACCCTATGGAGGTTAGGTTAATTTTAAATTTGGTTGATTTTGAAACAACCTAGGTTGAGTTAGGTTAACCATGGGTTGGGTTGAAGCAATCATGAAGGTTTGACATCTCATTTTAGATATTTATGAGCCATGACAACTCATAGAGGATATTTATGAGGTTGTGACTCACCCTTTCTTGAATTTTATGAATTAATAAAACATTTTATTATCTCCCTTGACTTTGACCTCATGTTTATTGAAAATTTCCTTTTTTATATCAATTTAATTCTCTAGTTCAACTTGGAATTTTTACTTAAGCAAGCTAATTGAGATTCACTTTTTAATTAATCTTGCATAGGGTTTTTGGCTTTTATGAATTGTTTTAAATGTGTTTCATTAATAGATCAATAGGCCAAGAATATCAATTTTCTAGGTTGAATTTTGACTAGGGTTGAATCCAAGCTAGGTTATTAGTGCATATAGGTGATATCCTAAATGAGTAATTCTTGACACATTTCTAGGTAATTATATCCATTACATAGATGAATTTCAGAAACCCAAGTTATTTCAAGGTTTAAATTACATAATTTGTTAGAAATTAATTTAAATACTAGTTTAGACATGAAAGTGCCACAAATGAGTGTTTACACCCTTCACTACCTCAATTCTCTTAAATAATGGTGCAACCCCACCTGAAGAAAATGCTAGGAATGACCTACCACCTTTAAGACCTCCTTCAAGAACTAAAGATCCTAAATCTCCCATGAAATCCCCATAGATATAGAACAAAGGAGGTTATAATATAGTAGAGTAAATGAAGAAGATCAAATCCAACAGCACGCTCCATGAACTTACTCAGATCACAGAGTAATGTGATCTTCTACTAAAATACTTAACTGCTGACTCAACCCACCCATACAAAATAAAAAATATCTCATACCAATGTGATCATTCACAAGAATAAAATGGAAGTGTCTCTCTTCCTTTTGACCATCAAATTATTTGGGAAAACCTACATAATTTCCTAGTAGATTTAGGATCCTCAGTTGGAATATGAGCCTAAGATTCAACACTTCATAGACATCTAAGTGGTAGATATTCTTGATGCCTATGGCATTCTCCTCAATAAATATTTTTATAAATCCTTAAATGGGTATATGGCCACAAATTTATCTCATATGTAGCTACCATGGAGAGGGGTAGCTAATCATATTAGGGTACATAGAGATCCCTGCATAAAATACATGATAACTTAATACAATGACATCCATGAGAAAGTAAACCTAGCATCCTTAGACCTAGGGATATATGTTAATTATGTAACTAACCAAAGGTACAACTAAAAATCAACTAAACTTTTTAGGCTTATGGTCCCTCTATGTAGATGGGGCTTATTCCAAACAACGTAGTGGGGCTAGTGTCCTACTAATAGACCCCTGAGCAAAGAAATACCTACCATCATATAGGTTATAGTTCCCCTAAATAAATAATTTTTTTGAGTACAAATAATTAATCCTAATATTATAATTTGCATTGAAACACAAGGAAAACAAACTAAGAGTATTTAATGACTTTGAGTTGGTAGTTAATCAGATCAAGAGTAAATTTCAATTAAAATTATCATACCTTAAAAGGTATAAGAATAGATATTGGGACTTAATTGAAATTTTTAGTGAATTCAACATCATCCCTATCCCTAGGGAATAAAACCAATTTATTAGCTCACTTACTTCTGTAGCAACAAGATTAACCCCTTAGATGACACTGAATTACAAAGATTCTCTATGGAATCTATCCCTTGCCTTTATATCCCTGATAATGTGCCAAAATTTAAAGTATTTGAGTATAACCATTATATCATTTAGTTCCTTAATATCATGGGGGTATTTGAAATAAAATATCATTGATGAGGCAGATAGGGACAATCTGAAGAATGAGCTAGACAAGGACAGGATCCTTAATATTCATAGGAATTAAATTTCAAAGGGGATGATTTCATTGGAAAGATAATTTGATATTTTATACCCTATGTTCAAAAAAATTAAACCCAAGTTTGATAACCAAAAATTCTATCTCATCAACCTCAACTTATTAGAAAACCCTCAAATGATCAATGTGGGTCTTGACTGGACAGACTCCAAACTAGAGCAATTTTAAAAACTACTACTAAGATACAAAGATGTAATTTTATGGGCCTATGGATACCTTAAGGTATTTTACCTAAGATTTATCACTCATAATATCCCTATAAAACTATATCAAAGACCATTTGGATAGAGGTAGAGACTAGCAAACTTGATCATGGAACCTTTAATACACAAGGAGGTCTTTAAGTTACTCATTGTTGGGATAAGTTTCCCAGTTCACCATTCTACCTGGGTGGCCAACCTAGTGCTCATGAAAAAAAATTTTAAAAAAAAAAATCCACGTATTTTTATACTTTCAAAACTTGAACCTAGCCTTAGACAAATATAATTACTCATTACCTTCCCTTGAAAAAGTAATCTAAATGGTGAGTAAATCCTAGATGATGTCCTTTATGGATGGATTTTTGGATACAACCAGGTCTTGGTTAATTTAAAATACTTGGCCAAAACCACATTCACCACCAAATTATGCATATTTTCCTAAAATTTAATTCCCTTTGGGTTGATAAATGTTGGGGAAACAAACAACAATGGGTTTTGATTTCTAAGGACTAATTGGTAAGTGTATAATAATTTACATGGATGACCTGACTATTTTTTCAAAATATAGGTCAGATTCTATACTCCACTTGGATAAAGTGTTTAAAAGGTGTATAAGGTATGGTATTTCCTTAAATCCTAAGAAGAGTGTGTTTTTTATCATCAAAAGTAAGATTCTTGGTCATATCATCACAAAAGAAGGTATTGCCATTGATCCAGAAAGAGTTGATGTGATTTCTAAATTACTTTTACCTAACAGTAAGAAAGAATTGAAATCCTTATTTGGGAAAATAAACTTTGTTCATAAATTCATTTTTATATATTTTTTGAAATTATAAAACCCCTAAACTTTATGTTGAAACAAGACACAAAGGTGGAATGGCGTGTAAAATCAAAAAAATATTTTTAGGATATCAAAGATGCCATTATGCAAGCCCCAGCCCTTATCAACCTAGACTATATGTAAGATTTCTATATCTACCCCTTTGATTTTGGACACACCATTAATTCCTTCTTTTATCATAGATTGGATGGAGAGGAACATCTCATTGCTTTCATGAGCACCAATCTCAATGACGTGGAATAAAGATATTCCACTCTCGATAAACATACCTACTATTAGAGGTACAAGACGACTAAAAGGGGGTAAATTAGTCAACCAATATTTCACTTTTAGATCACTTATCATTCATTCATTTACATTCATGAATCAACACAATCAAACATATGCAACTAGATTACCATCAAAGCATGAATAAGAGAAGCACATCATAACACAATATCTAATGTGGGAAACCCTCATGGGGAATAAAACCCACTCTCAATCCAAAAAACACATCGACTACTTATCCTATAAGGTATTAAAAACATGATACTTTAGTGGAACACCCATTCCACAAGGATCACCTACCATTAGGATGGTCAAATCCTTTTGACTTGAATTTAGTGAAACACCTACTTGACAAGGAGCACCTGCCCCTAAGATTGTCAAGTCCTTCTAACCTAAATAGAGTGAAATGCCTATTTCACGAGTAATTGTCCCTAAGGATGGTCATGTCCTTATGACCTAGATGTTGAGCACCCTCCTAACACTTATGATATGAACATATCCTTATCACTGATTACCTACCAATCTGATGGAGACACCCTGCAAACACAAATCCCTTTACTTCTTCACACACTCACAAACATCTAAAACCACATTTTGGATCACTCTACTCTTCTCAAAAATAACTATAACATATTCAATAATATGAAAAAATAATCATACTCTGATCTACCTCTCAAATCAACCACCAAGCTCACACAGATATCATCTATCCTTTGCTCACACTCAAGGCATCCAAAACATCATTTTGGATCACTTTAGACGTATTTGCTCATCCTCAATATTCATAACTATAAGATCACTATTCAAACATAAAAAATATGACCTATAGTTCATACACATAGTCTTCAACCTACTCTATTCTATAACCCATCCACTAGGCACACTCCCTTTCTTCTATCCTTTGTTCTACAACACTCACACACACCTCTTCTCTCCAGTCAATAAACCATCACTTTTGATTTCATTATTTATAGAGCCTTCATGAATATCACCATCTATTTTGGCCATAATATTTGATTTATCCCTTATAAATATATCATAGCTCAATACCATCCACACAGGCTAGCCATAGCATCCATGGGTCATACTTAAGCAGCTATGCCTCTTTCAAAATAGGCTTAAGTATCCTTTTAGGTCCTATGGAGACCCATTTACCTCTTTGAGATTTCTCCAAGAAAACTAAGAACATAATAACACTTAAAAAATACATAGACTCATGCCACATTATCTATAGGTCCACCTTAAGTGACAACATCCATCACAACACCCTTCTGCTACAATGCAATTAACCCAAACATCATTCTATACATATGATCACCAAGAACAAACACATGGTCAACTTCTAAGCCTTTGATCATACAAAATTTGGATTGTTTAAACCTCTATAATCCACATAGATGGTCCTCATAAAGTATATAACATGATCTAGCACTTAGTTCTTAAAACATCAAAATACCATCGAAAATAACTTAATTACCCTTCTCGAGTTACTTGCAAAGCATAAACACATACACAATCAGCTTTGGATCTTAATAAATTTTACTATACAAATATTCAAACCTATGAAAAAATATTTATGGATGTGTCTTGAAGTCCTCTACAACTTTACTTTTCACACCATGGTCAAATTTTGCATATATCAAAAGTTATAGCACAAAAACTATAGACTGGTCTTCCCTCACAAATTCAAATATTTGAATTCCAATGGTCACTGAGCAACTATTAAAATTTGAACATGTTGACCTCATCTCATGCAATCTTGAAATATTAACCAAATATACATTGTCAATCTCCTCGGATCATCCAAGTCTTTATCTTGTAATGCTCACTATTATATCTTGATCATAACTCCCATGCTTACAATACTTGTCACCCTCACATGCTTTCTGAACACTTTGTTATGAGTCTATGCACTTGTGCCACTTAGAAGTCCCACGTGATTTATTGACTCTTTGAATTTTCTCACACCATTGATCTTCATAAGTATAAACCGCCACTCACTTTTGATCTTCTATCAGATTAGTGAGCTTGCGACACTTATCACCAATGTGTTCAACCTTTAATATGTTGAACTAATATGCACCATTGATCTCATAATGTATAATTAAGATCTCACCATTGGATCTTCTATAGTAATGACCTCATACTTCAATGTGATTAAACTTGATGGTCTTTGGCCCATCACAGTCTGCTAGAGCACTTTAGACCTTTATAACTTGAGCTAGAAATCACTTCAAGACTCCAAATTTTAAAAGGTAGCTTCATGACACTATAGAAAACATCTCCATGTAAACCTTTGACCATTATTGACTTTATTCATACCTAAATTAAATTCATAAACTTATTGGTTCATACATATTTTCATTATGTGCAATGATTGTTTGGCTTCTCTTAAGTTAGAATATGCATGTTTTCCTTTTTAGATGCTCATAAAAAAAACTAGAGATTTGTGAAGATATCTATGGATGCCTCACAACCTCTTATTTTTCCTTACAGACCTGCAAAAGTGTCATATCTCTACAAGCTATCCATCTTATTACTTTTTCATTAATGCATTAGTACTACATGCTTTCTTTGACATCAATGACAATCTAAGACATCAATGGCCATGCTCAATAATCTCCCCCTTTTTCATTGATATCAAAACACCCTCATAATGTCTTATTAACATTTGAACATCCTCATCAAACTTCATTTTGATCTTTCTCCCCCTTTGACATTAATGACAAAGGGCTTATCTTTTGATCCTAAGGACATGAAAAGGATTTCAAGACCAACATCAAGAAAGGACCATCTCTAAGAGATGATACAAATTCCCCCTAACACTATGCATACCACTTCTTACCTTGAACTTATCAAACATGTTCCATGACTACACTCTTTTTTGATCATACTCTACTTTTATGAAGACAAAACACACTAGAACATCAAAAATTACTTGAACTCACCTTAAGAAAATTGAGAGGAACTCCCCATTTGATATGTGCTAATATGAACATAGACCTATAATCCTTGGACCTGTCTACCTTTAGAACACACTTGATCCCTTTTCTCATGCATGAAGATCCAATAACTTGTCAAAACTCATGACTTGGTTTGATCAAGTCATCATTTCAAACTTCTTTGAATTCACAACTATAGAAAACTTCTTCCATACTTTCACCAAGGCTATAACATCTCACATATGCTCCCCCTTACATCATGCATAACTCTTCAAGCCACTCAAGCTAACTAATTTATCTCCCCCGAACTCCATGTTCCTCCTTATGCCAACCTAAAATTCTCCCCTTTGATCTTCATAACCAAAGCTCACCTATATAACTTTTGAGAACACCTTCAAGGTCTCAACAACATGAAAATATCAAACTCAGAATAGTAAACTGCTTTAGGTCTTCAAACAACACCATTATATTTTCATACTCTCACTTGGAAGCCACCATGATCTTTTGGATAAATTGATCAAAAATCACTCTTCTTCACACTAGGCCTATCCAGGATATTTATAAAACTACCTGGAACTTGCAAATCCCTCAACTTTTAGTAGACACACCTTCAAGACCTAAAACTTCATATCTAGAGCACTCTTTGTAGACACTAGAATTATGGTAATCCCTTGCATGATTACCTAGGTCACATTACCCCTCAGCCCCTTTTAATTCTCTAACCTATGTATTTACCCTTTAATCACATCTAATAAATTTAATTATTTAATTAAATTGGTTAAATCTCCTTTGGCCACCTCACCTAGCCACCTTACCCTATTATCGATTCTCACCCTCTAACTCACCCTAGGACCTAGTCATTCTATCCTAACCACCTAAGACCTATTATTACCCCCTCATAACTCCTTAACTACCTAACTTCCTCTTGACCTCATGTTATGACATTTTTCTAATTGGGAAACCCATTTGTCAAAGTAAGATGTAGGCTAAAAGGATAAATACAACCTATTTTACCTAGTCTTGGGGAACCAACATCGGTTAGCCCTCAATCAATGTTGGTTACTTAGGAATGCTTCTAAATTGGCCATAGGGTCATAAAATCATTGATTCACATATATATTTCATTATTATAACATTATAACATCACTATTAACATCCAAGCTTATCATCACTCTACATGAGTTATTCCATATTAGGAATTGACAAACTACATAGTATTTTGAGTACTATGGATCAGAAACATATGTTTTGCCTCATCTGTTCATGCACCAGTTTATCAAGCCTCATCAAATCCATCTATCTGACATAATTTCTTACCTATCCAATATTTAAGTACATTTTAATAGTTTTGCATGTTTTAAATAGATGTTTTATATTGGTTTTACAAATCTACTATTTAACTATTCATGAAACCCAAGCTTCCTCTGTAGAGTTGTAAAAATCCCCCACCTCCATCTCTCTACCTCAATATATCAACCTCTACCTTACCCTTTTTTATTCTTACTCACCCCCTCATGACTCATCATGACCCCTTTACAAGTCTAAAACTATATTTCCCTTCTCAAAAAAGCCTTTCATAATCCTACCTATATCATTGCCCCAACTAATATCAGTTATCCAAACTGACATCAGTGACCTAAACCAACATTGATCACTTAACTAACATTAGGCACTATGTTTTTTATGCCAACCACCCCTAAAAATCTCCCCAACAACCTCACCAAAGCATAATTCCACTGCTCAACCTGTATTGTATTTGTTCACTAACACATTTAGATTTGTAGCATGGTAAAAAATATTCTAACTCTCACTCTCTCTCTCTTTTAATTTATGTTTGTTTTAAAATCTATTTCTAAATAGTGGACTATCATCCCAAGGAAGTGTTACACTTCCTCGAACAAGTCTGTAGCTTGGTATCCCACACATATCTCTACTAACAACAATTCTATTTAGTGTTTTCTTATACATAGGTGTCTTCCTCCATAGCCAAACAAGAGTTCTCACAACATATGAAATGGTGTGCATCATTATAGGTACTTAATCACTTATCCCTAACCTTCATACTTTTGCTTCTTCCTTTTAGAATAGATAGCAAAAATTGATAGACACATTTTGGTACACCCTATGGGACCCTAAAGTTTATCTTGGGTTCATTCTTTGCTTTTAAAAATGGAATTCATATAAGTGCATCAATAGTAAAGTTTTCATTATTGCATTCTCTCCTTTTATTTTCCATAAAATCAATATACCACACCTTTCATTTTTATCTTAAGGGAATGAACCAAACTTCCTCTTCTCTCTCACCTCTTCTTCTATTACCTCTAAACAAGATCATACTATTTTTACTAATTTAAAAAGACCACTCTTTTTTCTTACCTCATTACATGTGCATCGAAGTATTGAAAGTCATACTCTTTCCCTTTCCTCATTGTTTTACATCCAAAAAAAAAACACTTTAGCTTTTGGGTTAAAAACTTACTGCATCATTGGTCAGCTTGTTGTATATTAGTCACACATATAACTAATTACTAATTAATGAATCATAGCACACTTTCTTACACACCTCCAAACCACATATCAACTTACACATTTCAAAATTTCCCTAAATCCTCAAGTAGGATTTACCTGGATTTCATCATAGGGTAAATGAAGTTGGTTCAGTGTTCTGGCTGGACTAAATCACAAGTCGTAGATTTGGGCCTCCCATACCTCATGGTATATTGAGGACTCCCTAGCCAAAACTCATAAAACCATCTATAGATGGATTTTAGGACCTTCATTATCCAACTTACTCTTCATATAATCTAGTTAGGCATAAGCCACCAAGAGACTAAAAATAATTCTTAGGAATTAACATCAGTCAGTTTTATGATCTTTTTTGCCATTTTGTGGCTTGATATACTTTTGAGTTGGTAAAGACATTTTGTATCAAAACCAAGTATTCTAGCATTTTAGACTTGTTAACCTCTAGCTCCATTCCCCTTGAGTGTTCTATGTTGACACATAGGCTTGTTGCATTCATTATTATATTTAGATTTCATGTTTGGGTTGGTTAAATAGTGAAATTTTTGCCTTTCTAGGTTACACAGTAACCAACCTCAGTCAAGCTACCAACATCGGTAGCTTAAGTATCCCACTAACTCTAGTCATAGTACTAAAATTAGCATCTTTCCTACATACCATCCTTAATTAGGCAACCGATATTGGTTTCTATGGATTTTTGTTATTTTCAATTTGCCTCAAATATCAAGCTAAAATTACCTACCTATTTTAATCAAACTTGGGTTTTTTTATTTTCTTGTCATAGATATAGGGTTTATTAAACTTCTCTACCCTGCTACATGGTCTTAACATGAAATCAAGTGAAGTTTCTTGTTAATCATGTAATTTGGCAACCCCTTCTACCTTTGCCTCCTCTTTTCAATCTTTTCATGGAGATTGATCTTAGCATGGAAGGTTCCCTTGGCTATGTCAGTCCTAGTTAGCCACGCATCATGCCTAAGGGTGATTAGGATTTTGCTCAATTCCTTGATCATAACACTAAATCCCTCCAGTATTACCTTATCATGATTTAGACACGTAACTCTTCTGGTGATCCAATTTATGGTATTCCCACTTCTTTGATGGAGATAGCATCAGTTATTTCCACCATTCCCCTTATGGTTACTCAAACCATCACTTCGATGAGTAACACAGCCATATCCAATGCTTAGAGTTTGATTTCTCCAACTATATAGTCAAACCCAACTTCATTAGGGTTTTATTAACCTCACAACCATAATCCACTCAACCAAGTCAAACCCCATTTCAAAACTTGGTTGTGTCAATCTCAAATACTCTTACACTAATTAATAAAAGAGTACACCTATCCCTTAGCTAGTGTCACCATAACCTAACCCATGGTGACAACACCTGGCCATGTTTTTGTTCTAAATCTTATGGGACAAGTCCCTTTCTCCTCGACCCCTTAGCCTATGATTCATTACTTTTATGTTGCATCTACCTAGCCATAACAACCTATGTCATACATTGTTTTGGGCTCTCTATAGGCCTTAGGGAGTACCTCTCAAACCAATCCCCCTCTACATCTAATCAAGATGTTGACGGATAAGATGTTTAGCTTAGAAACATATGTTTTGGGTTCAAAGAACATTCTTTCATATGATCAAATATACAATGAACCCACCCCTCCTTCATTACCTATCCATCCTTATCCCAATCAATGGAAGCTTCCTAAGTTTACTCATTTTCAAAGCAAAGAAGACACATAATATCACTTACGATCATTTAGACATGCTTGTTACCTCATAGGACATAATGATGCATTGTTGCTTCATATTTTTCCCATGTCCCTTATGGGTGTTGTTTTAGATTGGTATAGCTCCATTACCTAACACTTCTTATTTTCCTTCACTGAGCTTGCTCAATTATTTATAGATCATTTCTTGATTAATATGTCTAAAAATGTCTCAATCATAGACATTTACTCTATTTGATAATTCAAGGATGAGTCTATAGCTGATTTCATTGCTTATTGGAGAGGTCACATTAATCAACTCTCCTTCTCATTACCCTAGCCTGAGCTCATTGAACTCTTTTCAAGAGCATGCACCCAACACATCTCCTTGATCCTTTGTGTTTAAACCTTTCACACATTCGATAAAGCCTTCACAATGGTATGAAATCTTGAGATTTAGGTAGTAAATGAAGATTGAGTCAAGTTACACAACAAGAATGCAAATTCTAAGCCTAGTGACTCATGTTCCTCTAAAACCTCCTACTCCAACCAAAAGTCTAAAGGCTCAACCAATGTGGTAGTCATTGAGTTGGCATATTTTGCAAAGGTAGATCAATCCAAGCCTTTAACTTATCATAACCCATCAAAGCAATTCTAGTTGTTTCACTAAATTTTGTTTATTTCAAGCCTAAAGGAAAATAGAAAAAGATGATAGGGATAAGTGATTAGAATGAACCTAGATTGGTTTTGCATTTCATATCTAGACATTGAGAGCACTCTTCTTTGGCTAGAGAGGACTACCTATAAGTAAGAAAGCACTTCCATAAAATGTTTTTTAGTAGATATATGAGTGGGCTGCCAAGCTACATTCTTGTTCTAAGAAGTGTGAAACTTCCTTAGAGATGACATTCCACTTTTGAGAGACAAAAGAGTAATAAATAATTAAAAGAGAGGTACAGAGAGATTGAAAGAGAGATAATATTACCATTATTCATAGCCTGAGTGTAGCAGAGAGTGATAGGGTGTAGGTGGTGTATTTTGTCTATATTTTAGAAGTTGTTTCAGTAGGTTTTGAAAATGTTAGGGAATCTAAATTCACTGACATCGATAGGGGAGTGATTGATATCAGCTATACTACCAAGGTTAGTGGTGAAGATGACTAATGTTGGTTAGGCTACTGAGGTCGATAGCCTAAGAGCTTGCAGAAGGCTTTTTTAGGTCTATAAAATGGTTTTGATTAGGTTTGGGAGGTTAGGGAGAGTTATGAGAGAGAGAGCATGGTTTGGGTAGATCTGATCAAAGGTTTGGTGTGTCAAGTTAAGGGGAAATAAGCAAGGAAGCTTTGTAACTCCCTCATAGGGGTTTGGTAAAGAGTGTGTAAAGCATTGCATAGTAGATATAAAGTGATAACAAATAAATGTTTAAAAGACCTATAGAATAATTGATGTACATAGTTGTAGTTATCACTAAATGATAAGTGCTAGATTGATGGTCCCTATCAAGTAGTTTGAACTTAAATGCCTAAATAGAGAGAACAAGTAGGTAATGTTGGTCTTCAAGAGCTCAGTTCTTGATCATGATTAACTTATGAAAGATGACAGTAAACCAAGATGTCAAAAATTGAATGTTGAGAGCTTGAATGCAAGTAAGAATGAATTGTCTTGATTTCTACTAACTTAAACTTTAGGTTGGAGTTTGTCTTATATCACTGACATCGATGATCTCACTGACATCAACCATGGGTTGACCGATGTTGATGGCCCTAAAATAGGTAAAGCTTACTATTTTTGGCCTATTTTCTATTGCTCTTCATTTCAAGTGTGACACCCATAAAAAATGGTAAAAATAAGAGGTTAAGGAGGTAGTTGATTAGGAATTTATTTTTAAAGTGAGAATAAGTCTTGGGTAGTTTGAATGAGGGGACTAGGTCTTGAGGTGACTCATTAGGTGAGAATTAGTCATAGGGTAAGGTGGCTAGGTAAGGTGGAAAAAAGGGGTTTTTTATTAAATTAATTAAGTATTTTAAATCAATTAAATGTGTGAAGAGTAAAAGCATGGGTTAGGGAGGTTAATTATTATTATTATTATTGAAAAATGGGATAAAAGGGGTTTCAACATAGGGAGTTACACATGTGTGTGTGACATAATTTTGGTGTCTAAATTTACCCCTTTTTGTCTTGTAATTTATATTGACAAGTTTTCAAGACAAAAATAGGAGTTAGATGCTCCAAGTATTGGATGAGGTATCCTCCCTCAAAATGGGAATTAATAGAGGAGAAACTAAAATAAGGTATCGGTTTGATAAAAAGGTAATTGGGTGAGTGGTAGAGAATTGAGTATCATTTCATATGCATATAATACTATGAGCTATAGTCAAAAAAGTCAAGAACAAGCAAAGTTGAGGAAGACTCAAATAGAAATAACCAAAGCATAGCTTGTAAGTGATAGCTAATAGGTCAAAACAATCAAAGTTAGAGCTCTAATGGTTGATGTGTCCCAGGTATCCAAGGTAGAAAGTGCCCTTGGGAAACACAGAAGGGTTGAATATGACAGGATGAGCTTAGTTTCCATCCAAAAAACCTAATAAACATGCATGTATATAATAGTCAACTATAGTGAAATAGCATAAGATATCAAGACAAGCAATGCAAGGTTAGTGTAAAAAGGGTCAATGAGCAAGGAGATATTCATGATCTCCAAGCAAAGTCATCATGGGTGAAGCTTTAAGTGATCTCTAATGGTGTTTGTCATGGTTGGGGAGATATATGTGATCTCTAATTGCCCCAATGTATGGGTAAAGTCTAAAATGTTGGGGTTGCTTTTTTGGGGAAAACATTATTGTAATGGTACCGATGTCAGTGACATTGCCAATATCAAAATAAATAGTGCCAATATCGACACATTAGGGTAACATTACCAATATTGGTAAGCATAAGCACTGATATCAATGGATTAAGTCAAGTAAGTTGACATTAGTGGTTGATCAAAATAGAGATGTGAGAGTGACTAAGATGTAAAGTAAGAAGGGGACCCAGTGGGAGGCATGCCACCACAAGAGCTAGTTGTGCCAACTAGGAGGAGATAGAGATATGAGGTAAGAGTCTATGCTAGTTTTTTTGAAACTTGATTTGGTTATTTGGAGTTTTTAGGCCAATTTAGAGGTGGGGGTTAGAAAATGTTAGTAGAAGGCAAGAAAATAGGGTAGGGTAGTTTTAGATAAGTTGGGGAAAATTTGGGGTAGTTTTTTAGTTAAAATTATAATTTTAAGATGGGTCATTTAACCCTAGGGCTAAACTAGTTGTTGGCATCAATGAGGTCCACCGACATTAACTGATACAGTACTAAGGTCAATAAGTGTCTACCTATGTCAATTAACACATATGCCTACAAAGCACTGACATCAACATTTAAACTAAAATTGATGACTATGAAGAACTAGAAATTTTTAAGAAAGGCCCAATTTGGATCTCTAGTAGAAGTATAAGACTAGCCTAATGGTTGAGCTAGCCTTAGAATACCCCATGTCGATTGAGTATTTCCTACATAGCCTAGTTTAGGGCCTCAGGCCAATGTAGTTGTCCCAAAGCTTAGGAAAAGGATCTAAGGTATGGTTAAAAGGTATGTTAGGGGAAATGGGTAAAAAGCTAAGTTGAGATAGGTCAAGAGGCCTAAGGCTTAAAAACAAGGCATAGTGTCAATGGTCAGGGATATAGGCTATGAGGCCTAGAGTTGTGATAGGTAGGTAGGCCTAGGGTGGAGAGAGGAGAGGTAGTGAAACTTAGGGTAGAAATAAAAAAAAAGGTAGCTAGTTAGGTGGGTATATGGCTGAGCTAACCTCAGAAGACCCCATATTGACTAAGTGTTACCTACATAACCTAGTTTAGGGCCTTAAACCAATGTAGTTCTCCTAGAGGGAAGGGAAAAAAGGTGGTGATAGAGTATATTAAAAGGTATTTGACTTGAGTTATGTGTGTATGGATGTAGGTGATAATGGAAGTGACATTATGAGATCATCTATCGAGGCTTTTGACATGTATGAGGAGGTATGTCACTCTAGATGAGTGGGAGCACATGGAAGTGGTGGGGTTAGGAGGAGTGTGAAAATATTTCCAAGTCACCCAAGATGTGAGCCTTATGATAACATTGATTGAGAGGTGGGATCACACCACTAACACCTTCCATCTACTAACTGAAGAGTTGATAGTGACTTAAGAGGATATCTATAAGATTTTATGGCTATTACTCTAGGGTGAGGATTTCTTCACATGCTTGAGAGAGGATCATGATATCCATATGGTGGATTTTTATGGAAAACATGTTAATGAGGTGACTTATCATTCTATGATTTTCACCTACGAGCCACTATATATAGCCAATGAGGAGAAATATCAACTGAGCATCCTGATGATGATCAAGATTATGGTGTATGCATTACTAAATGTAGATTTTGGTAGATTTTCAATTTCATTGACACATGTGGTTACACAGATGGTTGAGTAGCAAACTATTTTTGCATGCGGTCTAGTATTTTTAGTGTAGTTATACAAAGAGCTATGGGTTTTGAGACTATGATGGTGATACAGTTTGTGTGTCAACCATCTACTACATTATTGGGCATATGAGCACATCATGGTGACATGACCATTGGGGTTACCTACCACAATTCTAGCTAGCTTTAGGGTTGGTTTTAGATGGTGAAAAGAAGGCATGGCATAGACTCGAGTGGACAGTGTAGTGCATGACATTACCTATTATATGCACATGATTGAGGTTTTGATCCTTGTAGATATTTTCTGGAGACCCTACCTAACATACCCAATTTTTAGAGGATAGGCACAATATCTTGTTGTTTTGTAGAGCTCACTATGGGTCAAGGGGAGATGAGTTGGTGAGTTAGAGATGGTTCCCATGACATGAGCCAGGAGGTAATTCAATCTCCTATAGGATATTCTGCTTGCCTTCCCTTGATATAGGAGGGATGACATAAAGGCACCCATGTTATTTCCCAAGGAGATAGATGGGCCAAATTTTGAGGAGCTACTAGTAGGGCCAAGTGTTGGAGATTTAGGGTGCATAATAGCATATACAACTTGGTGGATAGGTTTACATCTTGTACTGGAGGTTAGGAAGCCACCACTAGATTTACAAGGGTTGGTGAGAGAATGGGATATAGCGGTATAGGCATGAGATGTAGTAGTGCAGGCTAGAGATACAACATAGGCATAGGTATTAGCCTTAAAGGGGTAGGTTATGACATTACAGGTCCAGGTTGGGGTACTACAGGGCTAGGTTATAACACTATAGTGCTAGGTCAAAGTCTTACAGGGTCAAGTGACTACAATGATAGTAGAGAGGGATAATTTAAGAGTAATAAGCTAGGCTACTCCTCTTCCACCACCACAAGGACTAGTATAGGCTGGGTCATCAGTAGGTGCTATGGTACCACTATAGACCATGTCTTTGGTGAGATATATGATTGCCCTAGATGAGATTGCATATTATGAGAGGGACATTAGGGAGTTTTCATAGATTTAGAGATATTCAAAGTTTAGAGAGTAGGAGAGATCTATGTCATGTGTCATGGCTTCTAGCTCATGTAGATGTATATGGGTAGAGAGTGATGATGACAATGCTTCCTCATGACCACATGGAGAGCCTTGAGGACCCTGAATGTTAGAGTTTGCCTTTTTGGTTATATATGTTATATGTATACCGACCTATGAGCTAAAGATGCAAGATGTATATTTTAAGAGAGAGAGAGAAAGATGATATTATGATGATGTAGTTATGGATATGTATTCTGAGCACATATATATATATATATATATATATATATATATATATATACATGAGATGTTCATTTATTATGATTTTGAAATGTATGTCTTGTGATAGATGATGATGATATGGATGATGATTATTTTATGATATATTAATTTTGATGTTAATGTTGATCATGTTAGTTGAGTCAGACTAGCCTTTCCCATATATGTGATGGTATATGCATAGTTGGTTTGTTAGTTTCATCTTAGCATTTTTCCATATTTTGTGATGGTGTATGCTTAAAATGAATAAATTGGTTATGTTAGTTTATTTCAGCATTTTTCCATATTTGTGAGGGTGTATGCGTAAAATAAATTGAGTAGGTTTTGATAGTGTTGGTATGACATTGTTTCTTCATCTCAATAGAGAGATCGACATGTGATGTGGATGGGAAAATAAAGAGTTATAATGCTTGTGCACTGAAAAAGACCATAATTAAAACATAAATAGGCTTAAGAAAATGAGCCTCTTTCATGCCTTATATCTTTGAACCATTGTGTTGTTAGAGAAGCATCGTGTTTAACTTATATTAAGTGAGCTTCACATTCCTTTGAAAGAGTATGAGGGAAAAGAAAGGTAACGTGAGGGAAAATGTTTCAGGTAGCATAACCCACAAAGTGGGAATGATATGCCCTTTTTGTGGGTGACATGAGAGCTACTATAGGCAAGTCCATGACTTAAAGCTTTTTTTTATGTAAGTTAATCAATGTGAGAAGCCTAAAACGAGATTTTGTATGGGTTAAGGTTGTATAAATCTGATCAATGTGAGAAGCCTTTTTTATTTGTATTTCCCATTGAGAACAAAGCTTAGCTTAGCCATCCTTCAAGGGATTGGTCTAAGCATTCATTTTTAAGTTTAAATAGTTGTCCTTCAAGTGAGTAGTCTATTGATAGTATGAAAGGGAAATTACATAGTTGTCCTTCAAGGGAGCAATCTATGTATAGAAGCATGACCTAATATTTTATAACTTGTCACATAACCCTTTTTTTTTTTTTTTATGCTTTTAGTGATGGAGAAGACTATAGAGGCTTAGGAGTTTTCCACTTTGAGGGTAAAACCATACCACTGTGTAAGTTAACTAAGGGTATAGGAGTAAGGGTGAAGATGAAGGGAAATGAATGTAATAGGGATGATCAAGGAACAAGCTCAAGTTAAACATGAGGTGAAGTGACATTTGGTTAACAAAATAATGGTCATAGGTGTAAGGCATTTAAAGGCTCAAGTTTTAGCCTTCCTTCAAGAGAAGATAAGTGATAAGTTCTTAAGCCATACTTGTGAGTTATGATATAAGGTCCAAGCCAATTAGGAGAAAACTTACCCCATTTGCTTTTCTCCATGTTCATCACATGTTGATTTTCTTTTAAGATGAGATCTCCTATATTGAAATCTCACTCTTTGAGGTTTTTGTTATAATCCCGTTTGATATGATATTGATAGATTTGGAGGTGGTTGAGGGCTATGAGATGGTGTTCATCAAGAAATTCAAATTGATCCAAACATTTTTGGTGAAAGTCATCATTAGTAAGTATGTCTTGTAGATAAATGTGAAGAGAAGGGATCTAGACTTCAAGAGGCAAAATAGCCTCCATCCCATATACCAAGGAAAAAGGTGTAGCACCCATAGGGGTTTAAATGCTAGTGTGATAAGCCCATAAAGCAAAAGGAATGTGTGTGTGCCAATCCTTGCCTGTATCATTGACTTCTTTCATGAAAATTTTGGTCAATGTTTTGTTAGAATATTTTGACTATCCATTTTCTTGTGGATAGTATGGTGATGAGAAGCTTTATTTGAATTCAAATGTATCACAAAGACTTTGAACAGTCTTATTTTTGAAATATTTGTCATTATCTATTATAATTTTATGAGGGACATCAAAATGATAGATGATATGATGGTTAATGAATTCAATAATTTTGTTACCTTTAGTGGAGATGAGAGGGATGGCCTTGACCCACTTGGTGAAGTATTCAGTGGTAGTAATGATAGAATGATGATGGAGGGATGAATGATGATTAATCTCCCTAATTAAATATAAGCCTCATTAGGAGAAAGACCAAAAGTCTTTGGTAACTTATAATGCATGGCTTGGAATGTGAAGGAGGTTAGTGTGTTGTTTCCACATGATGCAATGCTGAACGTAATCAACATAGTGTTGATGAAGTGTGGGCCAATAATAGCCAAGTTGAAGGATACACTTTGTAACTATGTGACCATTGAAATGTCTACCACAAATCTCATCATGGACTTATCTAATGGTGAAGGAAGTCTCAGTACTAATGAGGCACCTAATGATAATACCATCAAAACTTCACTTTTAGAGAAGTCCCCCTAGTATAGTGTAATGAGTGGCAAGTTTTATGAAGGCACATTTCCTATTATTGGAAAGATCAGAGGGGGTAATAGAAATGAAAAGGTAATTTGTGAGTTGTTTGTACCATAAGTCATGTGGGTTAGAAGTTAAATTTTTGATAAATAAGATGTTAGCTGATACATAGGAGGGTAATGTTAAGCGATGCACAATGACAGATTCTCAAAGAAGAGGATGAAGAGGGTATGTGTGAATCAAGTGAAGCCATCATGTCAGCAAACTTGTTTATAGATTTAGGAAAAGTTTGTAATAGATAAGAGTCAAATACATATCTACACAATGTTTATACCACTGTAGAATGTCATTTTTGCATAGGTAGGAACCATTAACCTGGTTAACCACTAGTTAAGAATCACCAAAAATGGTTATGGATTTGATACCCAAGAAGAGATCTATTTAAAGTCCTAAAATCAAAGCCTCATATTCAGCCATATTGTTAGTGCATATAAAATCTAGTTTAGATGACAAAGGCATAGGTTTTCCATCTAGAGGAAAAATAATGACCCCCAAACCCCAACATATTGACATTTAGATCCATTAAAGAACATCATCATTTGATAGGAGATATCATCATTGGAGAGAATTGTGATGGATTCATTAGAGAAATTGAGGTTTGAAGGTTGATTATCAGGTAAAGGGGTAGAAACTAGCTGGTTAGCAATTGTTTGCCCCTTAATAGACTTTTGTTGAATGAATTCTAAGCCAAATTTAGCAAGAAGCATGAGCTACCAAGCTATACATTGGTTGTGATATGGCTTGGAATGCATGTATTTAAAGGGACCAATATGGGTGACCACATAGGTTTTGTGATTTAGGAGATAATGGTGAATCTTGGAGGAAAAAAAAACCAATGCAAGGTAAAGTTTTTTGGTATGGGTATATCAAGTCTCATAATCAATAAGTGTGCATCTTATGTAGTCAATTGCCTGCTCTTGATGTTGGTTATCTTGATGTGCAATCATAACACCTAGATAATGGTCTATTGCAGAGATGTATAGGTAGAAAGGTTGATTTTCCTTAGGTGGAATAATAACTAATGGGGAATGGAGATATTGTTTAAGTGCATCAAAACCTTCCTATAAATATATATTCTAATGGAATGAGACATCCTTTTTGAGGAGATGATGAAAGGGTTGGAAATGATCTGACAACTAGGAAACAAAGTGGCAAATTGATTGAAGTTTTCCTTGTAAGCTATGGAGTTATTTGATATTAGTAGGTGGAGGCATATCTAGGATTTTTCTAACCTTGAAAGATCGACATTGATACCATAGAGAGAATGATAAAACCTAAGATCTTATTGGAAAGAACACCAAAGACACATATCTTTGGTTTTAGTCAAACGTTATGTTGGAGAAGATGAGAAAATATAATTTCAAGAATTGTCAAGTGATCTTGGCAAAGTTTAGACTTGTCAATTAAGTCATCTATGTAATCTTCCATAATTTTTTGTAGGAGATAATGAAAAATGTAAGTCATGACATGTTGATAAGTGGCATCAGCATTCTTCAAACCAAAAAACATGACCAAATAACAAAAATTCCCCCATGGGGTAATGAAGGTGGTCTTATATTGATCTTTAGGAGTGACCAAGATTTGATTATATCTAGAGAACCCATCCATAAGTGATATCATCTCATGTCCAACCATTAGATCAACAAGTTGGTCTATACTTAGCAATGAGAAGTCATCTTTTGGACAAGAATAAATCATGATAGTCACTACAAATATAGATTCCCTCAGTCACTTTTGTGAAAGGAATGATATTGGAAATCCATTACAGGTAGTCAATGGGTTGGATAAAGTTAACAAAAAGGAGGTGTTGGAGCTCTTATTTAACAAGGAGAGCAATATGAGGATGCATCTTGCAAAGCTTCTGCTTAACAGGTTTATCATCTTGATTGGTGACAATGTTATGGGTGATGATAGAGGGGTCAATGTCAGGCATGCCATTATAAGACTAAGCAAAGGATTTATTATGATTATTAAGAAATTTGGTATAATTAGCTTGCTTAAAAGAATTTAATGATTGGCCAATCTTGAGGATGAAGGGGTTATCATGAGAGGGCAGATTGATGTCAATGGTTGATTCATTTAACATAGCTTGTGTTTTAGATGGGAGTGATAATTAGATATAGGAATCATTTGTACCCATATATGTGAGAATTGCATCCTCATTTTGACATTGTATAGTGTTAATATTGGGAGAGTCCTCATCAATTATTTTAGGATAAACAAGAGGAAGTGACCTTATTTCCTTACCCTAGTGATATGTGAGAGGCCCCAAAAGGATGGCATTTATTGAAAAAAAATTAGGAGGTATAGATACCTCTAATCTGGTAGGTGATGGTGAAGAAGAAGGTGGAGAAGGAGAGATTGGTTCTTAAATACTTAGTACATGGGAAGTTTTAATGAGTTTAGTTGGTTCATCATATCCCACTCCATGCCTCTTTATAGCATTTTGAATGGTTTGGCTAGTGGGATATTCAATAGGTGTATGGACACCTTGTTCGTAATGACCCAAAATGAATCCTTTCTAGGCACTCCTATAGAGATAGGTGTGAGTGAATCTAGGGTTACTCAGAAAAGAGAAGTCACAGGTAAATGGTTGGGGTAAAGAACATGGATTGTTGATAGTGGGAGCCTGATTAATTCCCCCATATGTGAAATTAGTTTGAAGGTTAGTGGGCCTATAAGGGATGACCATCCCAATGTGGGGATCATAATTTGGGTACATGTGAAGCTTTCCATACTCTTATGGAGTATATAACATTTTGAGAATCAACAAATGATATTCACTGAGTGACAAACATTGAAAATTCTCCTCCATGGGAGCCTTGTCAAGAATTTGTGTTGTCGGTATCTTTGTAGCTGAGGGAATGGAGCTTGTGGAAGCTTCAAAAGTATTGATGTTTTCAATGGAATGAGAACATAATTGGGACTATAATTCATGTTTTATGTTTTAAATGGAGGGGGGTCAGTAGGTATAACATGTACTTGTTCATCATGTTCAAACTTGACACAATGGTGTCAAGTTGAGGGTACACATTCCATAGCACATATCTAAGGTCATCCAAGAAATATATTATATTGGAACTCTCCTTACAAAACATATAAGAGCTTAGGAATAGTATGGGGACCTACATAGATTGTAAGACAATAGTTCCCACCATAATAGCTATGGTATTGTTAAAGGAGTAGAGTATCACATCGGTTTGAGACATGTAATTATCAAGAAGGGCTAATTATTTGTAGGAATGGGTGGAACTAATATTAATACTAGATACCCTATCTATCATGACTCTCTTGAAATGAGTTTGATCAATATATGCGGTAATAAAAAGGGCAAAATCTTGATCTTCTGGCTATTGAAGTGGAATTTCTGAATCATAGAAAGAAATTAGGGAGATGGAATTAAGGGAGCTGACCAAAGATGCAAGAGGTTGGGGATCATCTGATTATAACTCAATCACTTACAAAGCACTAATCAAAGCTTGATAGTGTTGGGATGAGTTTTAGATTAACTCATACAAAGACATTTTCATAAGAGTTTAGTGAAGTTGTTTCACCATTAAGTTTTGAATAATGTCTGAAGATGTTGTTTTAAGAACACCTAAGATGGAAATCATAGGATTAGGAGGAGTGTCTTTGGTGAAGGGATGAGCCCTAAGAGAAGAAACCTTTTCCTTATCTTTATCTTTTTGGTTTTGTGACCGTGTGGCCACATTAACTGTGTTGATCTAAAATTTAGGTGGAGGTGGTAAAGGGGTTATGACCACATCTTTGGGTTTTAATTTAAGTGGAATAGTAGGAGGAATTGTGGAAGCCAAAGGTGGAATAATAGGAAGGTTAATGGGATTATCATTGAAGAGAGTGTCAACATTAAAGTGTTGTCGAATGATTGCTATGAGGGATTTACAACTCTCAATATCATGTCTAGGTGAATGATGATATAAATAGACTTGTGTATCATTAAATCAAAATGGCTCCATTCCAAGAAAATTATATGGCTTAATGGGAGGAAGAGTTATTATTGAAGATTGTAATAACTAATATAGGAAAAAGCTCTGAGAGCCTGCAAGTGGGCTCGCACTTGTTGTGTTAATATGAGTAGACACCTTCTTTTGTTTTAGTGTTGAAAAGGTAATTTTATGTGGTGCTTTGTTTGGTGATGGTGGAGTTATGTGTTTTGATGTCACTTTCTTAGTGTCAAATGTGAAAGTCCTACTAGATGGCAAAGGTAGGAGTGGAGGTAACTTAACCTTTTGTTTTGCTTGGGTCAGCAATATTCTAACTAAAGTAGAGGGGTGTGGTCCCAAAATAGATGGTAAAGTTGAGGGCTAAAGAAGAGATCGGTGAGATCTAGGAAGCTTAACATTTTTTTTAATTCAGACCATGAAACTCCAACTTGTGGTTGGGGATTTAAATCTAATTTCACTTGTGGATGAATTAAATTAGAGATGGGGCATATACCTAAGGGCCAGATCTACTTTAATGTGGTAGATTCCTATGAAGGTGAGGGTTCTGACATAGATGGCTAAACTTCAAGTTCTTTTGGTCAAGAAGCTCAAACTTTGTCAAAGACCTTGGGGTAAAGGGTAGTGATAGGGTTGGTGGTAAAGGTTGACATTCATTGTGTTGGATAAAGAGTTTTAAGTTGGTCCCAAAATGTCACATGATCTAGCTTTATGGAGTCAAGAAATTCTAAAATTTTTACCAACCATGAGAAGGGTTTAGATGAAGTTGATGTAGGCCTTATGGTTGTGTCTTTACAAGGTTGAGGTGTTTGGGAAAGAGGGAAATTATTGATTTCTACTACTTTGGACCAAAGTTGAGAAAGAACTGCAACGGGGTCCTCTTTGACAGAGATGGGAGAAGAGACATGGTTTGCCATGGGTGGATGAGAGGTAGGTGAAGAATGTTCCTCAAGAGGGTAAAACATAGGTATTATGTCTCCCTCAACATGTGGACAAGGCATAGGTAAAGTATGATTATCCATAGGTAAAATAATGGGTGAGATTGGTATAATTGGAGTAGTCACAATAAGTCTCTCATCTTTTATGGGAGTAGATAATACTGACTCCTCTAAGTGTAAAAGTGGAGTGGATGGGGTACTACTTTCTATAGGTAGAGGAGAGGTAGGTGAAGAAGATTCCTCAAGAAGGTATAATTTAGGAATGATGTTCCTTTCAACATGTGATTGAGGAACAGGTAGGGTGTGGTCTTCAATTGGTAAGAGGATAGGTAATATTGGTGCAAAAAAAAATGGAATTATAGGCTCCTTAGGTGGCAAAAGAAGTGGTAAAGGAGGCTCTTCCTCAGGAGGGAGTGGAATGGGTGAAATAGGTTCTTCTACCTGAGGAGGAAGAATAGGCAAAATAAATTCCACTAAATATGGGGGAGGAGTTGATGAAATGGGTGTCTCCTGTTAAGGGGAAGGTTAAACTAGAGGTAAAGGAAATACCATATTAACCATATGGATATCATGATCACTTGAGTTAGTTGTGGTTTGAACAATATTTTGATTCAGTGAGTGGTTAGGAAAAGGGTGTTTTAACACATCCATACTTTGATTAGGAGGTGCATTCAGATTATTCAAGATGAGATCACCCCTATCAAGCATATCTTGAACAATGTTCTTGAATGTCTCATAGTTATTAGAATTATGGCCTTTAACTCGATGGTAACCATAAAACTCATCTTCCTTGTACCAAGTTGGAATAGGATGGGAGGGGTCAAATTATATAGGAGCTTTGATTTAAGGAAGGGTTATGACACCTTATTACAATAGTTTTTCCAAATTGCATGTGTATGACTCCCTAATGGGAGTGTATTGTCTTTGTTCATACTGTTGTTGGAATTTTTTGGTCAAATTTTGGGAAGTTGAAGAATTCGATTGGTTTGTGGTTGTGGAAGAGGCTAACTTAATGACCACCACATTGGTAGAGCCTTTACATTTTTGGTTAGAAGGATAAGTTTTAGAGGATTCATTTGATTTGGAATTGGGATTCTTACTGTGCAACTTGACTTTGCCTTCATCTATAGCATGAACCTCAAGTTTTTATGCCATTGTAAGGGCCTCATCAAATGTGTAAAAAGTTTGTATATAGAGTGTGGATAGGATGTGATTATAACATGCCCTTGATAAGAGCTTAATAAGATCATGTTAGGGTAAGGAGAAGGAGAGTTGATTGATCAAACTTCTCCAGTGAGCGATAAAATCTACAATAGACTCATCATCAAATTGTCTGATAGAATAAAGGTCTATTATAGAAACCTTCTTAGAAATGTTAATAGAGAAATGGTCCAAGAATATTTGTGTGAGTTGGATAAAAGAGAAAAGAGATTACTAAGGTATATAGCTATACCCATCCAAGGTAGAACCTAAAAGAGACATAGGGAAAGTGTGAAGTAGTAATGCATCATTGTGCCCTATTAAATAACAAGCATGTCTAAATACTCGCAAGTGTTGTTATGGGTCCTCTTTACTCTAGAAAAGAATAAATTTAGGGAGTTCTCATTGGCTTGGATAAGGGTGAATAGGCACATAAGGATGGATGGGTTCATTATATATCTGATCATAAGATAACACATTCTTTGAACCAGAAATGGATGTCTCTAGATTAGACATCTTGTCCATCAACATCTTAATGAGGTCTAGAGGGGGATTAGTTTGGGGGACACCTCCTATATTATAAGGAACCTTATAGGAATCAGAGGGAGCATATGACATAGCTTGTTGAGGTTTTTTGGGGCAACATAAGGATAAAGAGTCATAAGCTAGGGTGCAGAAAGAAAAGGGGCTTGACCCATTATGTTAGAGACTATGCTTTGGTTGGTTGTTGTTATTACAGGTTAGATTATTAACATGGCTAGACTAGATGAAGGGTGAGTCTTAAATTAGGTAATTATAGGCATGAGGGTAGATGGAATAGGTACCACTAAATTTTGAAATGGGGTAAGACTTGACTAAACTAGTTGTGGTTTTGAAAGTAGGGAAGTCACACTAGGGTTTAGGTGGGATTAGGTAGTTGGTGATGCTAAACTTTGGACATTGTTTATAGTTGGGTTACTCATCGAAGTGGTGGTTTAGGTAACCATGAGGAAAATAGTGGAGGCAAATGAAACTAAAGTTGTCTTCATTAGAGAGGTTGGCATACTATAGATTGGGTCACTTGAAGAATTATGGGTTTGACACATAGCGAGGTAATGTTAAAGGGCTACCACATTGTGATCAAGAAATTTAGCAAAATCTTGATCTCCCTTAAGCATAATGGGAATATGGTTAGGGTTGGGATTGTGATATATATTTGAACTATGCTCCATGATATAATTAGATGTGAGAGGGGAAGGTGGAAGTGGTTGTCAGCTTGCATAATTAGCAAGAATTTTGGCTTGAGCTCATGTCAATACCATGCAAGAGGAAATATAAATAGTCTTACTACCTTGTATCAGTGATAATATAAGAAAAAAATAGGTTTGAGTAAAGGTAAGTGGGTTATTTTAGCTTGTTGTTTTGAGTAGATGAAATTTACATAGTCACCGATGTCGGTCATTTGATCAATGTTGATAGGAGAAGTTTACTGATGTCATTGGATTAATCGATGTTGATAGGTAAAATCTATCAATGCCAGTCACTATGATATCTTGGGAGATGGAAAATCCAATGTTTTATAAAACTAGAAGTTAAAACTAGGTAAGATAGTAGATGCAAGAGGTCTGTGTAAGAAGGAAGAACACTCAAAAACCCTAAGATAATAAACTATACAAACTGAGTATTAGAAATAGTATTGATTTTGTGAATCAATAAGAAAACATCCTTATCAACTCCAAAATATAGAAGGCAACAAAAAGGCAAAAAAATAACATACAACTAGCAACTATTAAGTCCTAGAGATTAATTTTTAATCTCGTGTTGGTTTATGCCTTAATCAAATAGTGAAAAGAGAATTTGGTTATCGAAGGTACTAGAAAGCAATCTAGAGATAGTTTTAGGTTAGTTTTAGTACTCAAGAGAAAAAATTTGTTACACTAGGTATGTGGCTTGTTATATGAGCTTACTCTCCACACTTCATGGACCTAGATCCAAGCCAAGCCACTTAGCCAAAATATACCTTATGTCTAGAGTTTATACTCTAGCAAAGAATGAAATGGGTTCTCCCCTTAGTGGTGAAACCCAAGTAGGATAGCTAAGTAGGGTAAGGTGATCCACCAGGTGATAAAATCTTGATGGGCCTTTTTTTAGGTGAGTTAAGATGTTTGTTTTTGTAAATGTGATTTGGTTATGTAACATAGGTGTACTACAATTTATTCAAAATGCTTGTAATTAACTAGGTGAGTTAATATGCAACAAGCAAACAATAAAATGCAGTAAGTTTTAAACCCAAATCTAAAATGTTTATATTTGAATGATAATAAAGATGAAATAGTATTAGATAATGAAATTCACTATCCTAATGTGCAAACAAGAAGAATTAAAGAAGAGATTCTTTTTAACTTATTAAAAAAATGATAAATTACTTTTAAAGGCAAAGAGAAAAGAAATAAAATTTTAGTTTAATGCTTTTAAAAAGAAAATAAAATGTTGAATTTTTCATTTTAAGAGAGAAGAGAAGGAGAAAGTGCAAGAAATGAATTTTTCAATATAAGTCACCTATATGAATGCTTAAAACAATAAATGAACCCAAGCTCCAGGGTCCCATTGGGCATGCCAAAAATGTTTCACTAATTTTGTCTATTTCAAGTCTAAAGGGAAATAGAAAAGGATGATAAGGATAAGTGATTAGAATGAACTTGGATTGGTATTGCACACTATATCCAGATGTTGTGAGCACTCCTCTTTGGTTGGGTAGGAGGACCTATAAGTAAGAAATAACTACCACAAAATGTTTGTTAGTAGATAAATGAGTGGGATGCTAGCTACGTGCTTGTCCTAGGAAGTGTGAAACTTCCTTAGAGATGACAGTCCACTTTTGAGAGATAAAAGAGTAATAAATAACTAAAAGAGAGGTAAAGAGAGAGTGAAAGATAGATAATATTACCACTATTCACAACCTAAGTTTAGAGGAGAGTGATAAGGTGTAGGTGGTGTATTTTGTTTGTATTTTAGAAGTTATTTGGGTAGGTTTTGAAAAGGTTAAGGAATCCACAATTATTGATGTCAGTAGGGGAGTGACTAATATCGGTTATATTACTGAGGTTGGTAGTGAAGGTGATCAATGTTAGTTGGGCTGTTGAGGTTGGTAGGGGAAATAATTACCTAGGAGCTTGTAGAAGGCTTTTTCGAGTCTCGGAAATGGTTTTGATTAGGTTTAGGAGGTTGGGGAGAGTTATGAGAGAGAGAGAGAGAGAGAGAGTATAGTTTGGGTAGATCTGGTTAGAGGTTTGGTGTGTCAAGTTAAGGAGAAACAATCAAGGAAGCTTTTTAACTCCCTCATAGGGGTTCGATCAGGAGTGTGTAAAGAAATTCATAGTAGATATAAAGTGATATCAAAATAAATGTTTAGAAGACCTACAAAATAAATGATGTACTTAGCTACAGTGGTCATTAAATGATAAGTGATAGATTTATGATCCCTATCAGGTAGTCTAAACCTAAATGCCTAAATAGAGAGAATAAGTGGGTTTTGTTAGTCCTCAAGAGCTCAGTTCTTGATCATGATTGACTTACATAGGATGACAGTAAGCTAAGATATCAAAAATTGAATGTTGATAGCTTGAATGCAAGTAAAAATGAATTTTATTGATTTCTACTAACCTAAACTTTAGGTTAGAGTTTAGCTTATATCACTGACATTGGCGATCCTATTGATGTTGACTGTGGGTTGAATGATGTCGATGGCCCTAGAATAGGTAAAGATTACTATTTTTGGCCTATTTTCCATTACTCTTAATGTTAAGTGTGGCACCTATTACAAAATGGTAAAAATTAGAGGTTAAGAAGAAGGTAGTTGATTAGGAATTTAGTTTTGAAGTGAGAATAAGTCTTGGGTAGTTAGGATGAGGGGACCAAGTCTTGAGGTGACTCATTAAGTGAGAATTAGTCATAGGGTGAGGTGGCCAGGTAAGGCGGCAAAAAGGGATTTTTAATTAACTTAATAAAGTATTTTAAATCAATTAAATGTGTGAGGGATAAAAGCATGGGTTAGGGAGATTAATTTTTATTATTGAAAAAAAGGCTAAAATGGGTTTCAACACAAGGAGTTAAACACATGTGTGTGATGTAATTTTGGTGTCTACACTAGCAATTGTATGAATGTAGAGAATACACTCCAATTAGGGAGTCATATGCCTCCATGTTGGATAAGCTACTGAGGCAAAGAGCTATGACCCTTCCTTAAGTCAAGCCCCCCATATATTTTGATATGTTTGGTCTTATACCCACATGGTACAAGGAGGACCTATTTTGTGGCTATCATCAAGTGAAATCCCATGACACTAACAATTATAAGACCCTCAATAACATTTTTTAGGACATGATCGATAAGGATGATCTAGTTTTGGATAACCCCAACACATCAGCTAACTAGAACTTAGATGTCTTTGGGAAGCCATTTCTCATTCAATCTTCTTAGAACAATGTTCAGGCAATGACTGAGCATACACATGACCACAACATCAACACTATTGATGTGGTTTTTACCTCAATGCCAGTCTATCCCACTTCACCTTTTGCTCTTCCCCAAGTAAAGGATCTAGTCATACATGTATCACTCCCTTGGGTAGAGGAACATGTTGTGCCTCTTCTACTTCCATGAGAAGAGGGCCCTCATCTGCCTATCCTTCTTCCACATGAAGATCCTATTGTACTCATTCCCATCATGCACATTTTTCCTATTCTTTTACCACCTAAAGAACATGTGTTACCTACTCCTTAACCACATGTTGAGGGGGATATCATACCTTTGCTCTTCCCCTTTGAGGATCCTTCTTTGCTTGCTTCTCCTCTTTCACATGTAGAGGAGCCTATTTCATCTGATCCCACATTTGTCAAGGGACCAATTACACCTACTCACATTGATCTCATTTTGTTTCTTCTCTTACACATGGAAGAACACACTTTGTCAGTCTCTTGTCTACATGTTGAGGGGGCAATTATCTTGGTGCTCTATCCACTTAAGGAACCAATTTTGCTAGTCCCTCCCCTGCCATCAGAGGATCATGTATCTTCTCCTACCTCAATTGAGGAGGATCCCATTATGGTTTTCACCCATCTTTGGATTGAGGTGGTTACCACTAAGAATGTCCCTATTTTATAATCACCTAAGTCTTCTATGAAAGTGACAGTAAGGCCTGAACCAATGTTATCCAAACTCTTCTCATAGTTGGTAGGAAATCTTAGTTTTATTGACTCCAAGAAGCTAGATCATGTGTAATTTTAGGATTGGCTCAAAGTTCTTACACAACAAAATTCATCCTCGATCACTAAACCTTTTTCAACCATTTATTCCAAGGTGTTTGACAAGGTTTGAGATCTTTCTCCTCCACCAAAAGAGTCTCAAACCCTAACATTAGAACCTCCACCATCTCAAGCATCTACAACACTAAAGAAAATTAGATCTTTAGGCATTCTCATAGTGTCACACCTAACTCATCCACGAGTGAATTTAGATTTGAACCCTTATAAACCTAAGAATAATGTCAAGCTTCATAAGCCTCATCGACCCACACACCATTGACTTTGCCTTCAATCTTGGGGCTTCACCCCTTGACATTGGTTAAATCACCCCGTACCTTGGGAAACCAAAAGGTGAAGTTATCAGTGCTCTTGCCCTTGCCTAATGGAAATCCCTCAACCTCCAACATCTTGACACCTATCACTAAAAAGGTATCAATGAAACCTGTGGTCATGCCTTCACCCAAAAAGGCACCATGTAAAACCCCTCTTAAACCTCTTAAATAAAATAAGGTGTTGACCTCAGTTTCAACAATAAGTAAAAGCCCATTCAAAGGCTCTCATGCCTCTTTTTTGTGCCAATTATTTCAATCATCTTGCATAACCCTTCTCTCAATTAAGCCTTATTAGCCTCTCAGACCAAAACCTTCTTGGTTTGATTGACATGTAGGTTTTTTTATATCACTGATCACTTGGACATGATAAAAAGTGTTGCAAAACTCTCACAGCTATCATCCAATAACACTTTGGTATAGAAACTCTTTTTGAGGAGCCCCTCATAAATTTGCTTGTTACTCTAAAAGTTGAACCCATGACTTCTCATGCTTCCTCACCTAAACTTGAGCCTAAGGATGCATGCAAGAGTCCTTTTCCACCTTCACTGCCTATATTATAGATTAACTCGATTCATGTGGCCACTTGATCATAAACTCAAAATGATAAAGGAAAGGAGAAGGTTACAACACCTTAGGTTCATCCATTTTCAAAAGATGCTTCCCCTTAAAAACCCAAGATTTCTATCTTGGATAATGCACAACCAACATTTTTAGAGGTGGTTCAAGACTCCATGATCAAGCAACTACACCAAAAACCTATGAAGATGTCCCTATATGAGCTAATCTAATGCTCATCTCAGCATTATCAGGGCTTGATTAAGGCCCTTTAAGAATTTGAGGTTTAGCCTGATGATCCCCAACCTATTTCAACTTTTGTAGGCTCCCTCAATACTGTAGCCTTCATTTCATTTAGTGATTTTGAGATTCTTGCCCATTACCTTGATGACCAAGACCTCACTCTTTTCATCACAGCATATATCAACCAAACTCATGTCAAGAGAGTCATGGTTGATTGGGGTGCTAGTATTAACATCATCTCCAAGCATGCTTATAAGCAATTGGAGCTCCTTGATCATTATATGTCATAATCATATGTGGTTATTCATTCCTTAAGCAATACCATAGCCACCTCATTAGGCATGGTCATGCTTCATATTCATGTTGGTCCTTGCATTATTCTATATCTCTTCTTTGTTGTTGAGGGAGATTTATAATACAACATCCTACTTGGACATCCATGGATATGAACCATGACTTGTGTGCCCTTGACTTTACACCGTTGTGTTAAATTTTAGTATGAGGGTTAGGTGCACATCATCCCAATTGATCATCCTCTATTTAAGACATGTAACATGACTTATAGGCCCAATGACATCCTTATACTATTAAAAGTGTCTCCTCCTCCTCTTGATTTTGAGGCTTGAACAATCTTAGATCTACCTGTGACTCAGACTCCCAAGAAAGATCTTATAGAGGATGCCTTTAATCACCTCACTCTCAGTGAATATTGTCTCCTCATGCTAGATATGTTCCATACTCCACAAAAGTATGAAATATTCCATATGCATCCCTAGTATGATCCTCACATTGGGATGGTCATACCATATGGTCCTCCTAATATTTGCATGAATCTAACATATGGGGGGATTGATAGTGTTCCCTCCATGGTAAATCCTCTCCCTTTTTCCCAACTCTTCACATGTGACTTCTTCATCCTAGGCAAACCTAGCTATGATAACACTTTTCCATATAGGTGTGTCTGGAAAGGGTTTGATCTAGGCTAGTATGAGCAAGGAGCTCATATACGCATAAAGTACCCCATAAACAAAACCATTAAAAATGCCAAGAAGTGGTATGGTGTAGGTTTTTAAGAGACATCCAAGCTTGCTAAAGTTCCTCATGTTCTAATCATTGAGGAGCCTCTACCTCTTTCTCTACCTTCACCTATCCTCCCACCTTCTCCCATGGATTTAGAGGTATCCATCCCTCCTAATTTTTTTTTATGAATGTTGTTCACTTGGGACCCTTAACCTATCAACGTAATGGGGAAACAAAGTTCCTTCCCCTCCTTCATCTTGACATGATTGATGATGACTCTTCGACAATCAACACAGTCCAATGTTAGGATAATGACTCCATTCTTACCTATATGGGAGCTGAAGTCTCATATATTCAAAAGTCATTCCCCTCTGAGATGAAAAATATGCTAAATTAATCAACTATTGATATCAATTTATAGTCTCTAGATAACCCTTGCATTCTTAAAGTTGGCCAATCCTTAGATTCTATTGAACAACAATATTATGCCACTTTCCTTGACAATCATAGTAAAGCTTTTGCTTGGTCATACAATGATATGCTTGTCATAGACCTTATGATCATAACAAACAATATTGTCACAAATCATGAAGCTAAACCTATCTATTAGAAACTTCACAAGATTATCCTTACATCACCCTTTTCTTCAAAGAGGAGCTTCATCACCTCTTTTCCATCAACTTCATTCAACCCATTGATTACCCATAATGGGTCTCTAACATCATCCATTTCACCAAACCCATAAGGGTACTTTGTCTTTGCACTTATTTTCATGATCTAAACCTTGCATGCCTAAAATATGATTTCCCTCTACCTAACATCGACTAGCTGATGGATCTTATAGCCGACCATGAGATGATTTCTCTCATGGATGGATTCTAGAGTTAAAAATCTTGATTGCTCCTAAAAACCATTATAAAACCACTTTCATTACCCCATGGGGAACCTTTTGTCATTGTGTTATGCCATTTGGATTGAAAAATGTTGGGGCTACTTACCAACACGTGATGACCTACATTTTTCATGACCTTCACACCATCATGGAAGACTATGTGGATGATTTGCTTGATAAATCTATGTCATCAAGACCATTTGGTGATCCTAAAGATCATCTTTAAATGTCTTCTATGATATAACATTCATCTTAACCCAAAGAAGTGTGTGTTTGGGGTCCTCTCTAGTAATCTACTAGGCATTATCATTTATCTTCATGGCATTGAGGTTTATCCTACTAAGGTTTGAGCCATTATAGAAATACCTCCACCCTAAAACCTCAAGCAACTTCATAGTCTACAAGGAATTTTAGTCCATTCAATGTTTTATCTCCTAATTATCAGATAGATGTCAACCATTTCATCACCTTCTTAGAAATAATGTCTTCTTTGAGTGGAGTGAGGAGTGTCAAAAAGCATTCAATGCCCTCAAAGGTTATCTTATTTTCCCACCTATCCTCATTTCACCTAAGGAGGATCAACCATTCTATCTCTATATTTCAGTGATGGATCACTCCATCGGTGCTATGATTGTGCATAGGTATGACAACCACAAGGATCAAGTTGTCTACTATATATCTAAATGCTTATAGACTCTAAAACTTAGTACACTCACACTGAGAAACTTTATCTTTCTTTAGTCTTCACGTCTTATAATATTTGACTATATCTCCTTAATCATAAGACCTATGTAATCACCAACACTAATCCCCTAAAATATATGTACTCCAAGACCTATCAAAAATAATGCATTTCTCATTCACTTATTCTTCTCATTGATTTTGATTTGGATTTCATTCATCAAAAATAAATCAAGGGGAAAATGATTATAAACTAGTTGGCTAATGCTCCTCTTCTTGACATGCAACCTTCTAATATTAAATTTCCTAATGAATCCATCACCACACTCTATATGGATGACACTACCTATTAAATGATGTTTTTTTATGTGTCCAAATGTCAAATTAGAGGGGGTGCAGGGGTCATCCTTGTTCCTCTCAATTGTGAACCCATGACCTTATCCTGTAAACTAGATTTTGAGTACACCAATAATATCGTAGAATATGAGGCCTTGGTTCTTGGGCTTCAAACATCCCTTTTCTTGGGGGTCACATCCATACACATCTATGGAGACTCCCAAATTATGGTGAATCAATTCAATGGCTCTTATTAGTTTAAGAATGACATCCTATAGTGGTATAAACACTATGTAGACACATTTTTGGCCTCTTTCAACCATTATCTCTTGCAAAATATTCCTCATTTGACAAATAAGTTTGTTGATACCATGGCCACTCTTGCCTCACACATTCCCTTTTCAACATCTTCTTTGAAGATTTATGTTATAATCCATCATCTAACATTTCTCTCTTACATTTTTGCAAACATCCTCTTTGTTGGTAATGTAGACACCAATCCTCATGATGTTTGGTATAAATAGTTAGTGGACTATCTCACTTACGGTGTTGTCCCCTCTAATATTTATATCAATGGGTGGCATGATTTTGTCAAAATAATTGTTTGTTACACCATGTTGGGGGGTCTTCTCTATAATCGAGGCTTTGATGGCCTCCTTCTTCACTGTCTAACTAGCATTGAAGTCCCTTATGCCATCAAAGAATTCCATGATAGAATTTATGGTGGACACTTCAATGATAATGCAATTTCTAAATTCATTCTTTGACTTGGCTATTATTGGCCAACCCTTAACTAATATTGTTGTGATTACGTTTGGTGTTGTGTCAAATGCCAATAACATGTGAATCTTCTTCATGTACGAAGCCACACTTTACAATTGGCTTAAGATTTTTGGTCCTTCTCTCAATGGGGTTTAGATCTTATCGATGAGATTAACCCATATTCATCTCTTCATCATCACTCTATCATCACCATGATATAATATTTCATTAAGTGAGTGGAGGAAATTCCCCTTCTCTCCATTATAGCTGACAAAATTATCAACTTTATCAATGATCACATTATTTACCATTATGGTATTCTACATAAGATCATTATGGATAATGGTAAATACTTCAAAAACAAATATGCCCAAAGGATTTGTGATGCCTTTAGAATCAAACTAAGCTTCTCATCTCCCTATCATCCATAAGCAAATGGGTAGGCAGAAGATTCTAACAAATCTTTGACCAAAATTATCATGAAAGTAGTCAGTGACTCTAGTAGGGATTGGCACATGCATATTCCCTTTGCTCTATGGGCCTATCACACTAGAATTCAAACCCCTATGGGTGCTACACCTTTTTATTTGGTTTATGGTACCAAGGCAGTCTTGCCTCTTTAGGTCCAAATTCCTTATCTTCACATATCCTTATTAGATTTACTCTCTAATGATGATTTTTTGCAAGAATGCTTGGCCCAACTTGATTTTATTGATGATCATCGACTTACAGCTCTAAACCATCTTCAAATTTGTCAAGAACACATCAGGTGTGCCTATAATAAGAATCTAAAAGAGTGATATTTCAATATCAGAGATCTCATCTTGAAGGAGAATAAACATATGACTAACATGGAGAAAATAAAAAAGGGCATGTTTGCTCCTAATTGGCTTAGACCATATATCATAACTCACAAATATGGGTTAGGGGATTATCACTTGTCCTCTCTTGAAGGCAAGCCATAACCTGAGCCTTTAAATGCATTGCATTTATAACCATTCTTTTTCTAATAAAGTGTCACATCACTTCATGTCTAACTTGAGATCATACCTTGAGTAAAACTTCTTATATTTTACACACCTTCCTTTCACCCTTTTCCCTCTCACACTTTTATCAATATTCAAAATAGGGTAGTTTTTTCTTCATAAAGGGACACCCCTAAGCCTTTATAACCATGTCCATGACTAAAGTCCAAAAAAAAAGAACTTGGGATATAAATCAAATTCATTATTTCTTGGGTCACTATAAAAAATGTAGACTACTCCTTTAAAGGACCGTTGCATAACATATTACTACTATAATAAATAGACTGATCCCTTAAAGGATAGTTATGAAAAGACAAAGCATATAAAGCATAGACCACTCCCTCAAAATATGGATATGTTAAATTTGTTATAGAAATCATGTACTTAGAAGCTTCCTATATGTATCAGCTTCACATAACCTAAAGAACCAATCAAAAATCCCATAAATAGACTTCCCACATTGATTAGTCTAAAAAAAAACTACTAACAGACTTATGTCATGGACTTGCCTATGAAAGCTCTCAAGTTACGTACAAAAAAGGCATATCATCCCACTAGAAGGTTTTCATTACCTATTTACCTTTTTGCTCATAATACCTTATTCCCATATCTCTATTACCTATTAAATGCAAACAAGGGACTTATAACTCGCTTGTCACGAAGTGAACCCATCACTTATCTAATGTAACTATGGTTGATAGTGTAGCACATGAAAATGGCTTATGTTTGTATGCCTCCGAATGCTACCTTATGGTCCTCGTCAATAAAAGAGCATCATGCCTTTCATATTAACCATATTGTTTATATGTTGGTTTCTCCTTTTATAGGTTGTGTCTTACGGTAGAAACTTGCTTGTTTTCAATTCTTTGGTATGAATTTTGATCACTAAAATTAAAACTATATCCCTAGTATCAACCACATTTATTATCATAAGCAAACATCATAGTAATTATTTTTGATAATCAACCTAACCATACTAACAATCCATATTTCAATAGTTTATTTAATACAAATGCTAATTTGTGTTATGATAATTGTAATTAGCATTTTCATCAATAGTTTCTATGAATACCAATACACATGGAAGCTATATCAACATCATTTTAAATCATACACCATCACATATATGGAAAATACTGAAATGAAAAACCAACATAGTACATTTTATGTGTACACCATTACATATATGTAAAAATGCTAAGATGTATCTAAACATTCAATTGTGCATGTACCATCATAAATATGGGAAATTCTCTAATAACCTACTAAAATTTTAGCATCATCCTAACGATAATGTTTAACATATAACATACTAACATCATCATAACCATAACCATAACATTTAAAATCTAACATCATAATAACAGACATCAATAACAACATCTATAATACCATCACCATCATATATATATATATATATATATATATATATATATATATATATATATATATATATATATATATATATAGATGATACCTTTGTTATGACATGATATATATGTGTGTGTGTGTGTGTGTATGTGTGTATAGATACATATATATATATATATATATATACACATACATATATATATATATATACATATATATATATACATATATATATATATACATATATATATACATATATATATATACATATATATATACATATATATACATACATATACATATAATTATATACATATATATACATATATATATACATATATACATATATATATACATATATATATATATGTATGTATGTATATGTATATATATATACATACATATATATATATATATATATATATCATGTCATAACAAAGGTATCATCTCATATATGTTGAATATCAAAGTATATGTCAATGCTACATCAATATATATGTCTCTCTCTCAAAAATATATATCTCGTATCTTTGGCATGTAGGCTGGTATATGTATATACATCATACCAAAATCAAAAATATACAAAATAGGTCAACTAATCCTATCATGGAGGTGGACATGACACTATAGTGTCACCCATGTCCTCAACATGTCTACAATGTCAAAAGCTTGATGATGTGTTGTGAGTAGTCATATGCTTCTATACCAAATAGTCAGCATACCTAGGGATCTTTGGATACACCCTGAGGGCCTATATATAATAATCAATCTCCACCAAAGCAATTTTATATCTCTCAATTGATATTATTTGTGGAGGACCCATATTCCCTAATACAGGTGCCTATGGTGTTTGTAGTGGTCCCATCATGCTAATAATAGGTGCTTATGGTGGTGCATGTGGTGCCTATGGTGATGGAGGATGTGTAGTTGTCTATCCATCCCTTAGGGCATCTCTCTTTGCTATCATGGCATTTAATTGTGCTTGTAGCCATGTCACCCAACCACCTAGAGTCACAACATGTGACTGTGTTGCCACTACCTATGTCTGCAGGGTTGAAGCCTACCCTATGACTATTATTAACTACCCCTATAACACTATCACCTATCCCTATAGAACCTATAACTATTCCTATGTTGTGTCCCTAGCTTGGATTGTAGCATCTCTCTCTCTAGTAATGACCTACATGTCAGTGGGTGGTCTTCATGGCATACTATCCTACCCACCAAGCTCTATATTCCCTCATACAACCTACATCATCAACTCCTCTAGCTGGGAGCTCCTCAAATTTAGGCCCCTCTATCTCTTATGGTAGTGGTAGGGGAAACTCTATGTTATCCCTCCTATACAATGGCATGTCAGGAGGTACTCCCTATAAAATCCCATACTGGCACCTAACGTGCTCTACTAGTATCCTCTCCACCTCCTTATATTTCCTACCATATACCCACCTCATACTCTAGGTACCTCTCATCTATATCCTCTACCTAAAAAAGGAGGAAGTGTCAAATATGGTCTTCATATGATATCAACTATTATCAAGGCATCCAACATCCTTCTATGGTACTTAATATCTCTGACCACACCATCTATCCACATGTGAGCCATGGACTCTCTCCAACATCTGAAGTCAACTCTATAGCCTACAATGATGGTGATGAGGAGGCCTAATGGTAAGGTTACTATGATATGCTCATAGGCCTAATAGTGCAAAAGGTGACCCACATAGAGGCTATATCAATGTCACCATCTAATGCCCTAGATCTCTTTATATAGCTATTGATGCAGAAGATTGCACCTGAGGCAAGGAGGTTGATCTCCTACCTTCTTCACGCAACAATGGAAACTTCCCTCTCGCCTGTGGGACTGGTGAAGCTAGAGGGGAGAGTCACTAGGTAAGAGCTAGCTCCCTCTGATGCATCATGTTCATTCTAGCAAGTGCTAACACACACACACACACACACACACACACACACACACACACACACACACACACACACACACACACACACACACACACATAAAGATATACTAGGGGGGAATGAAAAGGGAGAAAGATGCAAGAAAACAAACTACTCTAAAGAGGTGATGCACCAAAATAAGTTGACCTTCTCACATCCACACATTAAATCATACATACACATACATACACTTCAGACTTGGTAGAAGGACTAGACTGCAAGAGCTTGACAGGCAGGCTTTAATGAAAATATAGAAAAATATAGATTGACTTAGGTGTTGTGAAATGCACACTGTAAGTGATTTCTTTTGTTTCTTCACCTCTAAATAGAAACTCTCCTTACCAACTATTGAAAAGGCACTTTGAAGACAACAAATATGTTAGTGTTGAACCTATGAAAGCATCAAGAAACAATGACTAAACACAAATTAACACTCAGGACATACACAGAAATGTCTATCCAAGATAGAGGTAAAAAATGTGTTTATTGATTCAGGTGAAATTTTTCTAGAGTTATGCCTTACAAAATGTGGAAGATCTTTCTCAAATGACAAGCCCTCAATATATAGGAGAAGAGAAGGAGGCCTTTTGGTACCCCTTTTAAAAGTGGCTCATTCACGTCCCCTCATTGGGAAGAGCAGGCTCATCAAAACATTAATGAGCTGTGCCCTTTGTCTATTTGTAAGGCCACTTCTTCAAGGTGATTTACATGGTTTGTCCACTCATTAATGTGAAATGGAGAAAACAAGTTACACTGCTAGCTGTTTGCATCCTCTAATGGTCAATTCCTTGGCACTATTTCACCTACTGGGGTCACTTCTTGAATCGGTGCTTCCCTTCACCACTTGGACCATCTGCCTGCTCCATGTTTGGGACTTTATCTTTTCTCTATTTTTTCTCTTCTAGCTCCTTCAGGCCTCAAGGTGAACTTCTGGTGGGTCGTTGCATTTTTGGGCCTTCCATGGTTAGCGCTCTTTCATTCTAAAAGCAAATAGCTATTTCATTTTATTAATTTTGATGTTCTCACGGCCATCACCACTTTGAAAACCAATGGTTAATTTGCTTTCTTAAACTTGATGGCTTTCGAGACATCCTCATCCCTATCAAAATGTCATCAAGTCTTTCACTAGCCTTTGAAAGTGCCCCCTTCCTTTTGGGCCGAAAGTCCCCCGAAAGGGCACCTGCCCTTCAGGGTCCTTCGGCGGGTCGTTTCATTCCTCCGAATGTTTCTCGAGTTCTCACAGACTTTGTGTATGCGGACAATTTCCCCACGGACTTTGTCCATGGATGTTTTCTCATAGACATTTTGTCTATGGATATTTGCCCAGCCTCAGCCTTTGCTTGAACTGTGGCCCAAATTCCTTTGGACTTTTTGTCTGAAGGAATTCCTTCAGACAAAAAGTCTAAAGGAATTTGGGACTTAAACAAATTTGGCACTTAAACAAATTTAAACTTACCTAGTTGTCTTCTCCTTTGAAGTGTCTACCCTCTGTGAGGGTATTTGAACTTCAAACTACCCCTCGGCCAACTAGGCATACCCTTGAACCAAGCCGTTGAACCAAAAATGGTTCAATGGTTCAAGTGGTTCAACCATTGTTCACCAATGAACTGGCCAATAAGTCAACTAATTGAACTAGGTGAATGAACCAAGTGTTAAACCGGTGGCCTTGAACCAAACTCATCAAACCAAACCATTGAACCAAAGCTTGAAACAAGGCCGCTTGAACTTGAAGATGGATGACCAAGTGCTGATGAACTATCCAGTTAAACCAAATGACTGAACCAACTAAGTCTGTAGAAACATGAAGTCTGTAGGGAACTGTTGAATCCTTAGAAAATATTCTTGTAGAGTCCATGGATTTTATAGGACCTATGCAAAATCAAAAGAAATGGCCTAGAATAGCAAGAGGTAGAAGGGGACCAAAAATTTTGCCTGTTGGGCAACAATTGGTCAACAAATTGGTGACTTCCAGGGGAAGCATGCCTACTATGCTTAGAGACCATTTGCCTTGTAGTCCATTGGGCACAGAGTCAGATGGTAACTTAAAAAATAGTAATAGCTCTGATAAAACCAAAACTAGTCACACAGATTTAGCTCCAAGGAAATGAAAACACACACAAGACTAAGAAAACTACTACTTGTGCCACAGCACTTAGGGAAATAAAAATAAGGGAAAATATATACAGATGAAAGAAGACTCAATGGCAATGCTTCAAATATATCCCATTAACTGGGATATGCAGTTCTTCACCATCCAACCTAGAGAGTTGGAATGTGGTATGCTGCTTACACTAAGTGATTATGTATGGGCCACTCCATAGGGCATCAAATTTTGCATGCTTTCCAAGCTTAGCTTAGTCTTTGTCCCATTTCAAGATAATGTCTCCTTTAGAGAAATCTTTTGGCAAATATTTCTTGTCGAAGTGTCTCTTTATTTGCTATTGGTGACTGGTCATAGAAGCCATAGCTTGGTCCCTTGTCTCTTGGAGCTCCATCAGCTCGCACAGCTTGACCTCCATGCTACTTCCCTCTTCTAATTGTAGCTAGCGAGTGAGGTCCAATGCTGGTAATTCAAGTGAGATGGGAAGCCTAGCTTCCCTTCCATATACGAGCGTATATGGAGAATTTCCAATTGCTCTCTTCAGAGTGATTTGATCAGTCCACAGAGTTGTCTTCAGCTTGGCATGCCAAGTCCCTTGATTTTCTTCCATGGTCCTCCTTATGATCCTGATCAAATTTTTGTTGGTGGACTCAGCCAGCCCATTCCCCTGTGGGTAATAATTGGATGAAGTGATGAGATATATACCATACCTCAGCACCCATTCACTTGTTTTGGTTCCTAGAAAAGCCAAGACATTATCTGAGATTATGGTGGCTAAGACCTTGAATATTATCACCAAGTCCTCATAAAATTCCAAGACCACACTTTCATTCACCTCTTTCAGAGCAATAGCCTCCACCCACCTTGTAAAATAATCCATAGCATTTAGGACCCACTTGTGTCTAGCACTAGAGGGAGGATTAATCATCCCTATGAAGTCTAGGCCCCACTGCATGAATGGTTGTTCCACCTGAATACGATGTAGAGGCATGGCAGCCAACCATTGTTTCCCATCAAAAAAAGCACACTTTTGGCACTTTCTTACCCAGGCATGAGTGTCCCTAAAAATAGTAGGCTAGAAATAGCCAGCTCTCATTATCCTTGCTACAGTAGCTCTAGGAGTGAAATGACCACCTGCTGGCCCATCATGGAACTCAGACAGTATTTTATCAGCCTGGTTTGGGTCAATGCATCTTAGAAGGACCCTAGAGAGATCCTTCCTAATCAATACTCCATCAACTAGAACATAAGGGAGAGACTAGAGCCTAAAGTAACTTCTTCCAATCTTATCAAGACTCTGTAAACACTCACCAGTGAGAAGAAAATGCCTCAAGTCTGATGTCTAGTCCTTTATGATAGCTGGTTCTTCTGTTATAGCTACATCATGAATTAGTAGGTTGTCTTCCCTTTTCTACTTGAAGTCTATATCAAGGTGTTCACATAGGCCTCTTCCCCTCACCAGCTTGGTGATCTTGATGTCTACATCATACTCCATCACTTTGGTGATCCATCTAGCTCTCTTCTCACTTAGGTCTCTATTAGTCAAGAAATCCTTGACGATAGGATGTGGGACCATGAGGTGAATCCTGCTATTTGACAACATATGCCTAAATTTCATTATGCTCCGCACTACTACCACGACTTGCTTCTCTACATACATGTATTTGACTTTGAAATCCTCTAACCCTTGGCTAAAAAAGGTAAGTGGTTACTTGAGGCCATCACCATTTACTTGGGGTAAGCATGGTGGAGATCACCTCTTCATTGCTAAAAGTGTAGAGGTTGAAGTCTTTATTGAAGTTGATGCTGATCAAAGTAGGAGCCCAAGTTATGGCCTGCTTGATGGCTTCAAAGCTATCCTTCCTTTGTGTTATCCACTTGAACTCCTCACCCTTCCTCAACATAAAGGTTAGGGGCTTGACTATCTCTGTGAAATTTGGAATGAATCTCTGAATAAAGTTTATCTTGCCAAAGAAACTTTGTAGGCCTTTCTTGTGCTGAGGTAGGTACATCTCCAAGATATAACAAACTCTCTCAGGGTCAATGGATAAGCCCTCCTTGGACACGATGTGGCCAAGGAGTTTCCCCTCATGAACAACAAACATGCATTTCTTTGGATTAAGAGAGATGCCAAATTCCCTATACCTCTCAAAAATCAAGCCTCCAAAAGCCATCTTTTTGTAGGTGAACATTCCCCATTTAGTAGTGAAGGTTGTTTTGTGCTAGTCACAGCCTTGCACTAGGATCTGGTTATACCTTGAATATCCATCCAAGAGGGAGAAATGCTCACTACCTATTACCTTCTGAAAGATCCACTCCATGCTCAGGAGGGGGTAATGCTCTTTTAAAGAGACCTTATTAAGGTCTTTAAAATTGACACATAGCCTAATCTCCCCATTATTCTTTTGAATAGGAACAAGATTGGCCAACCAGGAGGAATGTTTGATTGGAAATATAATTATGGACTCAATCAATTTGGCTAGTTCCCTCTGCATGAGGGGTTCAATCATTGGGTTGACAGGTCTCTACTTCTGCATGGCTGGCCTAGTGCCTTCTTCTAATTTGATGGTGTGCTAGGTGAGTCTTGGGTTGAATCCCTTCAAATCATTGTAATCCCAAGCAAAGACATCAGCAAACTCCTGACACAACAAAATGAAATCCCACCTTTCTTGAATCATGTAGACTTTTCCAAGTGCAAGCAACTTGTCATTGAAGATCTCAACCCTTTCGTAATTCTCCTCTTTAGTTGTGATGCATGCCTTGTCATTTCTAAATTGGTCATATCCATTGAAGATGCTCTCAAGAGTGACCAAACCTTTATGGAACTTATTATTCTTTAATTGAATAATTTGGTTACCATATTGTTGTTGCAACTTCACCTAGTTTTATGTTGCGAACTCAGCTTCCTCCTATAGGAAGAAAGCTATTTTTTGGTCATTTTTGAAAACCTACCAGCTTGTAATGTTGTCAAGGACATAGTGTTGAACTACCACCTTCAAGTGGCACGAACCATAGTTTTGACTTATTTCCCTAGAAACATCAAATTGAGCACCAATTGCTGCTAGCCTATTCGCTTGTTTGTTCTGCTCTCTGGGAATGGAGGCAATATTGAAAGCAAGGAAATCTTCCACCAAGTTCTAGACCCTATGATTGTAGGACTTTAGCAAGGAATTCTTGGTTAGATTCAAGCCTCTCATCTGATTTACAATTAGCTCACTATCTCCCAAAACTTGCAACTCCTTAATCCCTCTTTTTCTTGCCCATTCTAGACCATGGATAAGGGACTCATATTCTGCAACATTACTTGTGCAAGAAAATTAGAAATAAAAGGCTGAAAATTACCTATCCTTTGAAGGGGAGACTAACATCGCCCCACCACCAGCTCCCATCCTACTTTTGGAATCATCAAAATATAGTTGCCATAGGCCTAGGTCCTCTTGGCCTGCATTCATTATATTTGGTATGAAAGCACCCTCTTCATGCATGTAGTAGACTCCAAGGTCTACCTCCTATATGAACTTGTAAGTATCATGTTCGAAGTTATCATTTCCCCACTCATCTAAGAGTAGGTCTGCAACTCCTTCAAGAGTAGAGGATGGAGATTGGTTTGTCTAGGACTCTTCTAGGTCGATAATGGTATAACTGACGTTTGCTGCCTTGGGTGAATATGGTTTTAGATGGTCCTTGTAGAGTGGCTCAGATTTGATCTTTACCTTGGTCCCATACTTGGTTCTAAAAACCAAATAGGACCAATTCATTGTTAGATAGCCACCTATCTTTGATGTGAAGTCCTTGGATAAGCAAATTGTGAAATAAGGAGGAACATCCACTACCACTATATCATGGGGAATTGAGAAGGTTAGGCAAGCATGCAATGTCAAGCCTAAACCCTTCAAAATCTAAACTATTTTTGTAGGTGTCCCATCAAGCTGTAGGACTCCCTTATTCATCTCTTCATATTTCATCCCCATCTTGTCAGCTATGCACTTGGGCATCACTGAGGTACTAGCCCCACTATCAATGATGCAGTTATGCACCAAGAAATCCCCTATAACTAAGGACACATAGAAAAGGGGAATTTTCTCTTCTTTCTTTACTTGACCTAAAGTGGAAGGTTGTCCATTCATCATTAAGATGTTATCAGCCCTTTTTGGGATAGCTTGTTGATCCAGCTCATGCAATTCCCTCTGTAGTACATCCTTCTCGCCTGGTAGAGATAATGAATCCCATAAAGAGATGTTCATATGCAACTTCTTCATCTAGTCTACTATATTGACCTAGGGATGGCCTCCCTTCAAGCTTTCTTTGGGGCTAATTCCAACCTAAGGTGCAGGCTGAGGGGATGAAGGTATAAACAATTGTCTAAATTTTGGGGCCTTTTGATTTGAGTGTGATGGAGAAGGTGTTGCTACCACCTGGGTAGTAGCCTGGGCTTCTCCCATTTCCCTCCTCTTGAATCTTGTGTTGGCTACAACACAGCCAGCCTGATTGCCTATAGCACCCACATAATTCACTGAATAAAATTCCTCTTCTAGATGATTCATGAGGGTACAATCAGGCTGAGCCTGATTGCTATTCGTGCTAGGTTGCATTGGAGCCTCAAAGACCTAGGAATGAGTGGCTGGTTGATTGTCTGCATTTTGAAAATAACCCATCATCTCATTTATATAAACAACCTATTCCTGACCATATCCCATGGTCAAATAACTTGGCTATTCTTGTACTAGGTTGTTCTAAATAGGCACCATGACTTTAGATGATGAAGGGGGGCTTGAGTTGTAGTTTTGAAATGGCCTGGTCTAAGTAAGCTAACCCTGTCCTTGATTATAGTTTTGGAAAGGGGGTCTAGGGGCTTAACCATAATGCTGGTATCCCTAATTCGGTCTGTTGCTTTGAGCTTGCTACCTTTTAAGAGCCACAAGTTCATTTGACATGCTCTGCAATAGACTCTTAACTTCGTGAATCTCATTGGATGGAACAACAGTTGGTTTCTCAATGGTAGGTAGAGGGGCTAATGTGGGAGCAATGGTCTACATTGGAGGTAGCATTTTTGGGAAAAGTGGCATGTGAAGTCTAAGGGCTATTTTCCCAACTTGTATTAAGTAATTTTCAGCTACTATGGCTATGTCATAAGTAATAGGCAATATATGCCCTCCCATGGATTGTATCATTACTGCAATATCACTATTTAATGCTCTTAAATAGTACATGAAATCATAGTTGGGAGTCAGTCTTACCAGGATGGAAATTCTATCTTAAGTCTTTTGAAACCACATGTTGAAATCCTACATATACTCATGTGGAGCTCTCTTTATGGTCATCAGCTACTCAGCAAGTGAGAGGCCATCGCTCTTTTCCCCAAAATGATCTATCAACTGAGTACCCAATTCATTCCAAGAATGTATTAAATTTATAGGCAAAGTTTCATACCAATCAAGAGCCTTGCCTTTGAGAGACAATGTTAGTAATCTGATGGTGATATTTTCCTTTATGACATTATGAATATTGCAGAGGTTAGGAATATTCCTAATGTGCTTAACGACTATAATGGGACCCTCTCCATCAAAAGAAGGCACATTTTTTAGGGTTGTTCCCAGAATTGGATCATAACATGGGAGGTTCAAGGGCTTCTAACCACGAAAAGTTGCAAAGGGCAATGCCATGGCTGGGATGGGATGTAACTGTGGCTCTACTGCGTATGCATCCCTTACAATAGGTCTAAGAGGGTGGCTTGTTGAATAAGGATAGGTCCTCTCAAGTCTTAGTCTTTTTTCTGAGTTCAAACGCAACTCAACAAAATAAAAAGGAACCCCTTTAGAAGCAGACCTTGTGGTGACTTTAGGCATAGAAAGCTAAGAAACTAATCTTAATTGGAAAAAATGAAGCTCTTACTAGTGGATTTGCCAAATGTTGGAAATCTTTCATTTGTTGTAATAGGACCAACATCAATCTTGAAAACTTACTAAGTTGTCAAATTGGGTCCCACCAGGAGTGCCAAAAATTGTTGACGCAGAAGATTGCAACTGAGGCAAGGAGGTTGAGCTCCTACCTTCTTCACACAATAATAGAAACTTCCCTCTCACCTGTGGGACTGGTGAAGCTAGGGGGGAGAGTCTCTAGGTAAGGGCTAGCTCCCACTGATGCATCATGTTCATTCTAGCAAGTGCTCACACACACACACACACACACACACACACACACACACACACACACATATAGATATACTGGGGAGAATGAAAAGGGAGAAAGATGCAAGAAAATAAACTAATCTAAAGAGGTGATGCACCAAAATAAGTCAACCTTCTCACATCCACACTTCAAATCAGACATACACATACATACACTTCAAACTTGGCAGAAGGACCAGACTGCAAGAACTTAATAGGGAGGATTTAATGAAAATACAAAAAAAAAGAGTTTGACCTAGGTGCTGTGAAATACACACTGCAAGTGATTTCTTCTATTTTTTCACCTCCAAATAGAAACTCTCCTTACCAACTATAGAAAAAGCACTTTGAAGACAATAGATATGTTGGTGTTGAACCTGTGAAAGCATCAAGAAACAATGACTAAACACAAATTAACACTCAGGACATATACATAAATGTCTATCCAAGATAGAGGTAAGAAATGTGTTTATTGATTCAGGTGAAATTTTTCCAAGGCTACGCCTTACAAAATGTGGAAGATCTTTCTCAAATGACAAGTCCTCAATATATAGGAGAAGAGGAGGCCTTTTGGCACCCCTTTTACAAGTGGTTCATTCGCATCCCCTCATTGGGAAGAGTAGGCTAGTCAAAACATTAATGAGTTGTGCCCTTTGTCTATTTGTAAGGCCATTTCTTTAAGGTGATTTACATAGTTTGTCCACTCATTATTGTGAAATGGAGAAAAATGGTTGCACTGCTAACTGTTTATGTCCTCTAATGGTAAATTTGCTGGCACTATTTCACCTACTAGGGTCACTTTTTAAATCAGTGCTTCCCTTCGCCACTTAGACCATCTCCCTACTCCATGCTCGGGACTTTATCTTTTCTCTATTTTGTCTCTTCTAGCTCCTTCAACCCTCAGGGTAAACTTTTAGCGGGTCACTACATTTTTGGGCCTGCCATGGTTAGCGCTCTTTCATTTTGTTAATTTTGACATTCTCACGGCCATCACCACTTTGAAAACCAATGGCTAATTCACTTTCTTGAACTTGACGGCTTTTGGGATGTCCTTGTCCTTGTCAAAATGTAATCAGGTCTTTCACTGGCCTTTAAATGTGCCCCTTCCTTTTAGGCTGAGAGTCCCCTGCAAGGCACCTACCCTTCGAGGTCCTTCGATGGGTCGTTTCATTCCTCTAGATGTTTCCTAGGTTCTTGCAGGCTTTGTGTCCACAGACAATTTCCCTGTGGACTTTGTCCACAGATGTTTTCCCATAGACATTTTATCCACAGATATTTGCCCAGCCTTAGCCTTTGCTTGAACTATAGCCTGAATTCCTTTAGACTTTTTGTCTGAAGGAATTCCTTCGGACAAAAAGTTTGAAGGAATTTGGGACTTAAACAAATTTGGGACTTAAACAAATTTGAACTTACCTGGTTGTCTTCTCCTTTGAAGTGTCTGCCCTCTGCGAGGGTATTTGAACTTTGAACTGCCCCTCGGCCAACTAGGCATACCCTTGAATCAAGCTATTGAACCAAAAATGGTTCAACGGTTTAAGTGGTTCAACCATTACACGCTAATGAACTAGCCAATGAGCCGACTGATTAAACTAGGCTGATGAACCAAGTGTTGAACCAGTGGTCTTGAACCAAACTCATCAAACCAAACCATTGAACCAAAGCTTGAAACAAGGCCACTTGAACTTGAAGATGGATGACCAAATGCCGATGAACTGTCCAATTGAACCAAATGACTAAACCAATTGAGTCTGTAAAAACATGAAGTCTGTAGGGAACTATTGAATCCTTAGAAAATATTCCTACAGAGTCCATGGATTTTACAGGACCTATGCAAAATCAAAAGAAATGGCCTAGAACAACAAGAGGTAGAAGGGGACCAAAAATTTTTCCTGTTGGGCAAGAATTGGTCAATAATAGGTATGTGAGGAATGTAGTCCTACAAGTAAACACTATTCTCCACTATAGCATGTCAGATAGTACACCTATCAAATCTACTACCATCTACATATGGTAATGCATAAATAGTCACTCTAATCATGAGCATGATTGTAAGTCTACACTCATCATTATCAACCTCATATAGGGGCTCATAGGTGAAGCTGGTAGAGTGGTACTCTATCTCCTTAACATGCTCTCTAAATAATGTGCCCATGAACACATCATTCTCATCTTGACTACATGCATATAAGTTGACACCATATATTGGTAACCTCAATATATGATATAAGTCCTTTGGAAGGACTATCATCTCACTTGTGGGAAGATGGAAGGTCTTGGTGGTTAGATCCCACCACTCTATCAATGCCACCATCAAGCTCATATCCCTCACAACTCAATTATATCTCTAAAAGCCTCCTAGGCCAACTACAGTGATATACTCTCACTCATCGAGAGGCATGTCCATTCATATCCTTGATAGTATATTCAAGAGTTGATCCCAAAGTGTGAGATCCTATCTCACCTACAACCATGAATGTGCACATCATTAAAAATAAGAACAATTCATCTCAACCCTCCCTCTGACCTAGTTTCCCCTTTGGGAGAACTACATCATCCTAAGACCCTTCATAGGGTTATATAGGTAGCACTTAGTTAACCCAGGGTCTCCTAAGGTTAGCTCAACCATTTTCACCTAGTGACTAACACCTAACTAGTTTCTTTATGAACCCAACCTTTTCCTACATTTTGGAAGTTCATAAACACTTTAGTGCCCAACTTATGGTGCTCAGGATCCAACCTTTGCTCCCTATATTACCTAGTTACCTCTTAAATGACCCTCTCTTACCCCTCCCTACTTTTATAAAGACTGATATTGATCCTTATTTGATTGACATCGATCCCCTAGACCAGGCCCAATCTATTATAGGTTCACTGATGTCAGTTTTAGCCACTAACATCAATGAATGGTTCAAATCTAGGGCCAAACCATTAAAACCCCCATACCCCTTTTTATACCCTCAAACCTCCTCAACCTACCCAAATATCCCCAATTTCACTTTTTAACCTATTGATACTCTTTTTACCTCCCCCTCCCTAACCTTTTTGCCCCTATTTCAAAAAAAAATTGCAAAATCCAAATTCAATTACAAATTAGGTGTATAGTGGTCTTACCTCATCCACTCAATGGTCAATTTTGAATAAGTAAGTTTTGCTTTACTATTTAAAATTGAGCCCAAAATCTATGTTGAAGCTATCAAATATGAGAATTGGCAAAAGGCCATAGATGAGGAACTAAGTCAAATAGAAAAGAACAAAACTTGGTAGCTAGTTCCAAGACCCACAGACAAGAATGTCATAAGCATAAAATGGGTATTTAAAAAAAAAATTAATGAAGATGGAGTTATTGTGAGAAATAAATCTAGACTTGTTTGCAAAGGATATACTCAAGTAGAAGGAATAAACTTTGAGACATTTGCTCTAGTGGCAAGATTGGAAGCCATCAGAATGTTTTTAGCATTTTCAGTCTTTATGAAATTCAAAATATATCAAATGGATGTTAAGTCAAATTTCCTAAATGGAACATTGGAAGAAGTCTATATTGAATAGCCTGAAGTATTTCAAATGACAGATAAGGAAGACTACATGTGAAAATTGAAGAAGGCACTATATATTCTAAAATAGGCACCTAGAGCATGGTATTCAACCTTTGATCAATATTTGAAACAACAAGGATTTATTAAATCATGTGTTAATAGTAATCAGTATGTTAAATTTGAAAATGGACAAATGTTGATTATAGTAGTTTATGTGGATGACATCATTTTTGGTGGAAACAACAATAATTTATGAAAAGAATTTGCAAATCAAATGCAAAAGGAGTTTGAAATGTACATGTTGTGAGAATTTTCATTCTTTCTTGGTCTATAGGTTGTGAAATCCAAATAAGGGATATCTATATCTCAAACCAACTATGTGAAGGAGATGCTCAAGAAATTTGGTATGGATGACAGTAGACCAGTTAGCACTCCCATGATAACTGAATGTAAGTTGAGAAAAAGTGATGAATCTCCTAAAGTGATTCATACTATGTATAGTTCAATGATTGGTAGTTTGTTATATTTTACTACTACAAGACCAAACATCATGTAAGTTATATGTATGGTTGCTATATTTTAGGCTAATCCAAAAGAAACACATATAAATGTAGTAAAGAGAATATTTAGATATATCAAAGGTATAGTAGACTAGGGTTTATGGTACTATTCAAGTGATGATTTCACTTTGTCAGCATACATAGATGTTAATTGGGTTGGGAGCATAGATGATATAAGAAACACTAGTGGTGGTGCATTCTTCCTTGGTAACAGATTTGTCTCTTGGCTGAGCAAAAAACAAGAGTCATTTGCTCTATCTATAGTAGAAGTAGAATATGTTGTAGCAATGGCATGTTGCGCACATGTGTTGTGGATGAAAAAAACTAAAATACTTAGAGGTGGAATTCAAAGTACCAATTCACATTTTGTGTGATAATTCAAGTGCCATAAATATATCCAAGAATCTAGTGATGCATTCTAAGACAAAGCATATATCAATTAAGTATCACTTTTTGAAAGATAAGGTTGTTGATCAAGAGGTTACATTGGAATATGTACCAACACAAGATCAAATTGTAGATATATTCACTAAGCCTTTGTCTAAAGTCAAATTTAAATCTCTACAATAGTAGTTGGGAGTGGTGGTTCCTACACCACATCATTAGTCTCTAGTGATCAGGCATATCTCTAGGTGTTTTTTTAAAGAAACATCATTAATTCCTAGAAGAAGAAGAGATTAGGCAAATGAATCATGGCCTAAGGGGGAGATACTCATACCTTTCTCTAATCTAATAGGTCTAAGGATAAAAAATAATGAAATATCTAGACAAGTGTATTTCAGGGAGAGCTAGTTGACATATTGGCAGAAGATGCTTTATCATTAATATCAAAGGGGGAGAATAGAGTAAGACACAGATGTAAATCATAAATTATCTAGTATTGTATATATTTTTGTCATCAATGACAAAGGGGGAGATTATTGGCAATTTGAGATGTCATTGATGTCAGAGATCTCAGTAAAGGAGGCTCAGTACTCCAGTGACATGGGTTGTCATTGATGTCAATTATGCAAATAATAATGACAAAGGCATAGTGATGATGAACTCAAGAATATCCTACTCTTGAATATCTTTTACTTATTATTTTTATAAGTAAAGTCATGTAGAGAACCTGAATGAGACTTGTGGAGTAAATCAAGTTTGTCAACTCCATGTGCTTTTACTATTTTACTTATGAATTTTATAAGTAAAGTCATGTAGAGAATTTGAATGAGACTGGTGGAGTAAATTAGGTTTATAAGACTTCTTGTCTTCTTTATATCTTTTCAATCAAGCATGTCAAGAAAACCAAATGGGTCTTACCTCAAGAGTAGATCGGGTTTACCAAATGGTTTAACTTCTTTCAATTCTATAAGTCAAGCAGTTTTAAGAACCCAAATTGGTCTAGTGAAGTTGATCAGGTTTACCAAATGACTTAACTTCTTTCAATATTATAAGTTAAGTAGTATTAAGAACCAAAATTGGTCTATTCTTTCATAAAAGTGTCTTGGAGAATTATTTCAAAAAAATTTGTCCCATTCAAAAGTTCTAAAGGGATCTTTTCAAAAATTCTTAAGGGCAAGTCAACCATTCAAAAGTTTTGAAGCGATCATTTACAAAATCCTAAAAGGTATATTTTAGAAGTCCCAAAGGATGCTTTCAAGAGAATTACTTTAATGAATTATTTCAAATAATTTTTCTAAGGTAAGTGGACACTTACAAAGTTCCCGAAGGGTACATTTGTAAAGTGTTGAAGGGCAAGTGACCCAAAACAAAAAAATTTGAAGGTTATGTGGATGATTAAAAAATTATAAAGATTTGCAAAGTGCCAAATGGTATGTGGACCATTGTAAAAGTTTTGAAGGGTATGTGGATGATTAAAAAATTATAAATATTTACAAAGTGCCAAATGGTATGTGGACCATTGTAAAAGTTTTGAAGGGTATGTGGACCATTGCAAAAGTTTCAAAGGGTATGTGTCCTACACAAAAGTTTTGAAATGTATAAGTGAAGAGGTGAAGGACAATTTGAAAGTCCTAAAAGGCACTTAGACATTTTATTGGGGAAATTATCTCAAAGGGCTCTTAAACAAAAATCTTGCAACTTTTTGTTTGAAGGATAGTTCAAATAAAGAAAGGACATTTGCAGAGTTTCTGAAGGACACTTCCAAAGGATAAAGGACACTTGTAAAGCTTTCAAAGGACACTTTCGAAGGAGAGAAGGACACTTCCAAAGTTTTGAAAGATATTTTTCAAAATCTTGAAGTGTAGTTTTAATGAAGAGAAAGGACACTTGAAAATTTGTTGAAAGACATAGGACACTTCCACAAGTGTCAAAGGTCAATTTCATAAGGAACTAGGCCATTTCAAAAAAGCTAAAAGGATTCCATGACAAAATCCTAAAAGGCATATAGGTAAAGATAAATATCAATCATGTCTAAGACAATCTAAAGGAGAAAAAGTAATACATTAATGCTAAATAAAATAAGATGAAGCCAACATGCCAAAGTTTAATGACCAAGCTAATATAAATATCATGCATCTTTAAGAGATCGAATAGCATGTAGAGCTCAGATGGAAAGATTGACAGACATATTTCAAATTTATAAGGAAAAATAAATAAAGAATCATTAAAGTAAGTTATAAGAATTGGTGATATGGTTGAAGGATATAAATAGAAATGGTTAAGCTGAAACAATTCTTCTAATTTTTTTGAGTGTGTAAATTGATGCGACAAGGGCAGAATTCTAAGAGGCTTAGAGTATGGAAGTCATATAGTCATTTTTTCTTGGAATGAGAAGAGACAAGAAACTAATGCAAAACTTTTAAAGTAAAGAGACTCTTCTAAGTTTTTATTTATGTGAAATTCCAAAGTGATTGAGAAAATGAAAGACAAATAGTTACTTCATTTTAGGAATGAGAGGATTCAATCTATAAGTGCAAAAATATGAGACTCATCTGAGCATGAAGAAGTAATGGTTGAATTAGAGAATATCAGAGTGTCAAAAAAATAAATTTAGACATAAAGTAAGGGTTCAATAAGAGTGAAGGACACACAAAAGTGTGTTGAAGGAGAAATGAGCAGTTGCATATTGGACTTGCAACAAATAATAGAGACTTGGATTCTTTTATGAATCTAATTCATTAACTTGAATTGTAACTCAAGTATTTGATTGGTTGGTGCCTTCAAATTGAACTAGGTTGGTTCTCAGTATAGGGATTGGGTGCTACCTTAGATTTGGTGCTCTTAAATTCAAGGGATTGGTGTCTCCTTGGGATGGATCTCCTTAAATGTAACCAATAAGGTTTAGTCAGTGAGACAAACTTTGTGAAGCTAGATTAGAATGGTATATTTTAGTAGTATTCTCACCATGGTTTTTCCCTTTAGGTTTCCACATATAAATTAGGTGTTATGTGGTGTGCTTCTATGCATGTGATATTCTTTTATTTTTTTAAGTTTGCATTTGTTTAATATTCATCTTGAAATTTATAAGCAACCAGTTTTTTGAGATCTATTGATTCATCCCCCCTCTAAGTAGATGGGTGTGTTCAATAATTGGTATCAAAGCCTTATGTTCCTAGTGAGAAGCTTAATCAGTGCAAGTGAATCTTGGAGTTTGAACACAAAATGACCAGTCTTGAAATAACTTCATCAAATAAGGCACCTTTGTTTGATGGGACTAACTATGATTTTTGGCACATAAGGATGGAAGTGTATTTGACTCTTTAGGATTTGATGTCTGGATATCCATTGAAAATGGATACACACCCCCTACAGCTCAAGCAGTGAAAAAGGCATGTGAAAATAATGCTAAAGCAAATAATGCCATTCTTTGTGGATTGTCAAATAATGAGTTTGTCAAAGTGATGCACTGTCAAAGCACAAAAGACATATGGGTCAAATTGAAGAGAATCTATGAAGGAGATGATAGAGTTAAAAAATACAAGCTTTAAACTCATAAGGGATAGTTTAAGAGCCTCAAGATGAATGAGGATGAGAATATTGTAGATTACTTCCTTAGGGTAGATGAGATTGTAAATGCAATTAGAGGACTTGGAGAAACAATGGAAGAATAAGTCATTTTCAAAAAGGTTTTAAGATCTCTAAAAATAAAGTATGATTCTAAAATTTCTACCATTGAATAAACAACAAATCTAAACAAGCTCAGAGTAGATGAGTTACATGGAACATTCATTGCATATGAGATGAGGCTGGGAGATGTAGAGTCATCCAAGAGAGAAGTTGCTTTCAAAGTTTCTAAGTAAGCATAAGAAGAAGCTCCTAATTCTAAATCTAAGTAGGTTGATGATGTAGAGGCTAATTTCATCAAAAAATTAAATAAGGGCTCATGTAAATACAATGGTAAATTACCCTTCAAATTCTTTAATTATGAAAAGATAGGTCACTTTAATGCTAAATGTCCACATAAAATGAAGGATGACTCTGATTCAACTGATAAAAATCAAAAGGATAAATTTTATTGTCCCAAGAAGAAGAAAAGCTTCTTTAAGAATAAAAAGGGACTGTACTCAAAATAAGATAGTGACTTAGTTGATGACAATAGTAGGTCAAGTGATGAGCATGATAGTGAAATTATGGCCAAACAAAATGTAGTTATATTCATGACTTATGAATCAACTTATTTATGCCAAGAAGAAGAGGACTTAGATGATGATGAAGAAAGAGAAGTAAATCTGGGATGTGAACTCATATGTGCTTTAAAAGAAATTGAAAAGCTTAGAAAAGAAAAGTCTAAACAAAAGAATTTTAGTCAAAATGAGTTTGAGAAATTGAATAAAATAAATGAGGAATTAGATCAAATGATAGTAAGTTTGAATACCCAATTTGAGTAGGCAAAGAGGATAGAGGATGTGGTCAAAATTGATTTGCAAGCAAAATCCTTAAAATTATTGAAGATGGAGGAAGAAATCATGGACCTAAGAGAAAAGCTAAAAAAGGACAAAGAACAAATTGATAAAGGCCTAAAACTAAAAGGAGGATCTATAATACTAGATGAGATGATAATCTCACAAAAGCCCCTCAAAGAAAACTTAGGTCTTGGGTATGAGAAAGGCAAGAGTCCTATGTTGAGTACAACTAGGAATCTGTATGAAAAGTTCAAAGCAATAATAGAATCAAGAATTAGAAAAGAAGAAAATCACATTCCCAAAGAGAATAATAAAATCAATAAATTTGTTCCTACAAATATCAAGGTTACTGCTACAAAAAATAGCATTACAGTAAGGAACATGAAGAAGATTGAGTTCAGGAGACCTCCTTTATATACCCAAAGGAGAATGATAACCAGGTATTCTTCATCATTTTATGGTTCTTTTTATAGCTATAATCAATTTGGCCATAAAGAAATTTATTTTAATATTATACCTAAGATAAGGATGAGTTTCTTAAGTAAGAATTCATTTGCCCCTCTACTAGATCTAGATGTTTTATGCTATAACTGTAATAATTTTTGGCATATAGCAAAACATTGTAGAATAAATCTTGTTAAATCAAAGTCTAACAATGTAAAAAGGGTTGAGACTCCTAAAGAGAAAAAAGGCTCACAAATCAATGACATAATAAAGAAAAGTACATTCAAGAAGCCAAAGGAGATAGGAAAAAGAAAAATCAGACTATGATCACCCAAACAATATTGCATGCTAAAGAGAAAAATCTATGGGTCATAAATAGTGGTTTCTCAAAGCATATGACCAGTGACAAGAGTAAGTTCACTAAATTGAGCCAGTGCATGAAAGGGACTATCAGCTTAGGAGATAATATTGTAGTCAAAATCGGAGGTAAAGGAACATTACACATTGATGGCAAGCTCCCTACACATGATGTTCTTTATGTTAAAGGAATAAATCATAATCTATTGAGTGTCAGTCAGATGTGTGATAATGGTTATAAACTCATATTTGATGTTGAAAGTTGTGAGCTAAGAAGGTTTGGTAAAATAGTTTCTCAAGGAAAGATGACTGAAATTAATATATAATCTAATTGAACTAAATAATACAAATTATCTCATGAGAAAGATTGATGAGAGATGGTTATGGCACAGAAGGATGGATCATGTTAACTTTGATAATTTAGTCAGAGTAAGTTCTAATAAATGTGTAAGATACATGCCAAAGATAACCAAGCCTACAGACACAACGTGTAGAGAGTGTCATCTAGGTAAGCAAACTAGGGACTCATTTCAAACTAAAGAATATGCAATTGCAAAGCCTCTACAAATAGTTCATACTGATCTTTGTGGACTGACCAAGACAAGAAGATCCAAAGGAGTGTATTACTTCATGTTGTTTGTAAATGACTGCACTAGAATGACATGGGTAACTTTCTCAAAGGATAAGTCTCAAGCCTTTGAGATATTTAATATCTTTAGAGTCATGGTTGAAAATAAAATTAGTAGAAAGATCAAGTGCCTCAGATCTGACAAAGGTGGTGAATTCACTTCAAATGAATTCATAGAGTACTATGAGAATTATGGAATTAAAATATACTACTCAGCTACAAGAACTCCATAGCAAAATAGAGTGGTTGAAAAGAAGAATAGGACTGTCAAGGAAATGGGTAGAACAATGTTGAAAGAAGCCAACCTTCCTGATAGTTATTAGAGAGAAGCAGTCCAAATAGTAGTATTAATCTTGACTTAAGTTCAATTAAGAGTGAATAACAACAAGACTCTATACAAATTATAATATGGAAATCTTGCCTCCATCAAGTACTTCAGAGTCTTTGGTAGCTAATGATATATTTAAAGGAAGGATAAAAACCTAGGAAGTTTTGAATCAAGATGTGATGAGGGAATATTTCTTGGTTATTCCACTCATGGCAAAGCTTATGTCTACTACAATAAAAGATTTCATAAGCTAATAGATAACATTCATGTTAAAGTTGAAGATAACCTCAACAAAGTGACTGAACCTATAAAAGAGATCAGTATTGAAGAATTGAAAGAAGAAGAGGAGGATGAAATGTCAGATAATGAAGAAAAGTTAAATAAAAATGAAAATATTCCCCCCAAGTCCATTCAAAAGGATCATCTTAAAGAGAAGATCATTGGTGACATGAAATAAGGAGTCCAAATAAGGATAAGGGTTGTAATAAGCAAAGAATAAGTAATTTTTGCTTTACTATCTAAAATTGAGCCCAAAATCTATGTTGAAGCTATCAAATATGAGAATTGGCAAAAGGCCATAGATGAGGAACTAAGTCAAATAGAAAAGAACAAAACTTGGTAGCTAGTTCCAAGACCCACAGATAAGAATGTCATAAGCATAAAATGGGTATTTAAAAACAAGTTTAACGAAGATGGAGTTATTGTGAGAAATAAATCTAGACTTGTTTGCAAAGGATATACTCAAGTAGAAGGAATAAACTTTGAGACATTTGCTCTAGTAGCAAGATTGGAAGCCATCAAAATGTTTTTAGCATTTTCAGTCTTTATGAAATTCAAAGTCTATCAAATGGATGTTAAGTCAAATTTCCTAAATGGAACCTTGGAAGAATTCTATATTGAATAGCCTGAAGTATTCCAAATGACAGATAAGGAAGACTATGTGTGAAAATTGAAGAAGGCACTATATATTCTAAAATAGGCACCTAGAGCATGGTATTCAACATTTGATCAATATTTGAAATAAAAAGGATTTATCAAATCATGTGTTAATAGTAATCTGTATGTTAAATTTGAAAATGGACAAATGTTGATTATAGTAGTTTATGTGGATGACATCATTTTTGGTGGAAACAACAATAATTTATGCAAAGAATTTGCAAATCAAATGCAAAAGGAGTTTGAAATGTATGTGTTGGGAGAATTTTCATTCTTTCTTGGTCTATAGGTTGTGAAATCCAAAAAAGGAATATTTATATCTCAAACCAAGTATGTGAAGGAGATGCTCAAGAAATTTGGTATGGATGACAGCAGACCAGTTAGCACTCCCATGATAACTGAATGTAAGTTGAGAAAAAGTTATGAATCTCCTAAAGTGATCCATACTATGTATAGTTCAATTATTGGTAGTTTGTTATATTTTATTACTACAAGACCGAACATCATGTAAGTTATATGTATGGTTGCTATATTTCAGGCTAATCCAAAAGAAACACATATAAATGTAGTAAAGAGAATCTTTAGATATATCAAAGGTATAGTAGACTAGGGTTTATGGTACTATTCAAGTGATGATTTCACTTTGTCAACATACATAGATGTTAATTGGGTTGGGAGCATAGATGATAGAAGAAACACTAGTGGTGGTGCATTCTTCCTTGGTAACAGACTTGTCTCTTGGCTGAGCAAAAAACAAGAGTCATTTGCTCTATCTATAGTAGAAGTAGAATATGTTGTAGCAATGGCATGTTGCACACATGTGTTGTGGATGAAAAAAACTAAAATACTTAGAGGTGGAATTCAAAGTACCAATTCACATTTTGTGTGATAATTCAAGTGCCATAAATATATCCAAGAATCCAGTGATGCATTCTAAGACAAAGCATATATCAATTAAGTATCACTTTTTGAAAGAAAAGGTTGTTGATCAAGAGGTTACATTGGAATATGTACCAACACAAGATCAAATTGTAGATATATTCACTAATCCTTTACCTAAAGATAAATTTAAATCTCTACAATAGTAGTTGGGAGTGGTGGCTCCTACACCACATCATTAGTCTCTAGTGATCAGGCATATCTCTAGGTGTTTTTTTAAAGAAACATCATTAATTCCTAGAAGAAGAAGAGATTAGGCAAATGAATCATGGCCTAAGGGGGAGATAATCATACCTTTTTATAATCTGATAGGTCTAAGGATAAAAAATAATGAAATATCTAGACAAGTGTATTTCAGGGAGAGCTAGTTGACATATTGGCAGAAGATGCTTTATCATTAATATCAAAGGGGGAGAATAGAGTAAGACACAGATGTAAATCATAAATTATCTAGTATTGTATATATTTTTGTCATCAATGATAAAGGGGGAGATTATTGGCAATTTGAGATGTCATTGATGTCAGAGATCTCAGTAAAGGAGGCTCGGTACTCTAGTGACATGGGTTGTCATTGATGTCAAGTATGCAAACAATAATGACAAAGGCATAGTGATGATGAACTCAAGAATATCCTACACTTGAATAGCTTTTACTTATTATTTTTATAAGTAAAGTCATGTAGAGAACCTGAATTATACTTGTGGAGTAAATCAAGTTTGTCAACTCCATGTGCTTTTACTATTTTACTTATAATGTCATGTAGAGAATCTGAATGAAACTAGTGGAGTAAATCATGTTTATAAGACTTCTTATTTTGTTTTTATCTTTTCAGTCAAGCATGTCAATAAAATCAAATGGGTCTTACCTCAAGAGTAGATCAGGTTTACCAAATGGTTTAACTTCTTTCAATTTTATAAGTTGAGTAGTTTTAAGAACCCAAATTGGTCTAGTGGAGTTGATCGGGGTTACCAAATGAATTGACTTCTTTTAATCTTATAAGTTAAGCAATGTTAAGAACCTAAATTGGTCTATTCTTTAAGAAAAATGTCTTGGAGAATTATTTCAAAAAAATTGTCTTGTTTAAAAATTATGAAGGGATCTTTTCAAAAATTCTAAAGGGCAAGTGGACCGTTCAAAAGTTTCAAAGGGATAATTTATAAAATCTTGAAGGGTATATTGTAGAAGTCATGAAGGAAACTTTCAAGAGAAGGACATTAATGAATTTTTTTAAATAATTTATCTAGGGAAAGTGGACACTTACAAATTTCTCAAAGGGTACATTTTCAAAGTGCCAAAGGGTAAGTGACCCAAAATAAAAAAAATTGAAGGGTATGTGGACGCTTGAAAAAATCCAAAGATTTGCATAGTGTTGAAGGGTATGTAGACCATTGAAAAAGTTTGAAATGGTCTGGGTCCTACATATAAGTTCTAAAAGATATGAGTGAAAAAGTGAAGGATAATTCAAAATTCCTAAAAGCCACTTAGATATTTTGTCAAGGAAATTATCCTGAAGGGCTCTTAGATAAAAATCCCACAACATTTTTTCTGAAGGATAGTTTGAATGAAGAAAGGACATTTATAGAGTTTCCAAAGGATAATTATAAAGGATAGAGGACACTTGAAAAGCTTCCAAAGGACACTTTTGAAGTAGAAAAGGACACTTACAAAGTTTTAAAAGATAGTTTACAAAATCCCAAAGGGTAGTTCGAATGAAAAGAAAGGATACTTGAAAATTTGTCCAAAGACATTGGACACTTCCACAAGTGCCAAATGTTAATTACATAGGACACAAGGCCATTTCAAAAAAATTGAAAGGCTTCCATGAAAAACTCTCAAAAGGCATATAGGCAAAGATAAAGATCGAGCATTTCTAAGACAATCGAAAGGAGCAAAAGCAATACATGAATGCTAAAGAAAATAAGATGAAGCCAACATGCCAAAGTTTAACAACCAAGCCAATATAAAGATCATGCATCTTTAAGAGATTTAATGGCACACAGAGCTTAGATAAAAGGATTGATGGACATGTTTCAAAGTTGGAACAAAAAATAAATGAAGAACCATTGAAGTAAGTTAGTTAAAATAACTGGTGAGATGGTTGAAGGATATAAACAACAACATTTGAACTAAAATAATTATTCTATTTTTTTGAATGTGGAAATTGATGTGACAAGGGTAGAATTATAAGAGGCTCATAGTATGGAAGTCATATAGTCATTTTGCCTAGAATGAGAAAAGACAATCAACTAATGCAAAAATTTTAAAGTAAAGACAATCATCTAAGTTTTGATTTATGTGAAATTCCAAAGTGATTTAGAAAAGGAAAGACAAATAGTTACTTCATTTTAGGAATGAGAGGAGTCAAGCTACAAGTGAAAAAATATGAGACTCATCTGATTATGAAGAAGTAATGGTTGAATTAGAGAATATCAAAGTGTCAAAGAGATAAATTTAGACACAAAGAAAGGGTACAAGAAGAGTGAAGGACACACAAAAGTATGGTAAAGGAGAAATAAGTAGTTACAGATTGGAATTGAAACAAAGAACAAAGACTTAGATTATTTTATGAATCTAATTCATTAACTTGAATTTTAATTCAAGTATCTGATTGGTTTGTACCTTCAGATTGAATTGGGTTGGTGCTTAGTATAGGGAGTGTGTGCTTCCTTAGAGTTGGTGCTCTTAAAATCAGGGGATTGATGTCTCCTTCGGATGGGTGTCCTTAAATATAACCAATGAGGTTCAGTTAGTGAGACAAACTTTGTGAGGTTGGATTAGAATAGTTGACTCTAGTAGCATTCTCATTGTGTTTATTATCTTTGGGTTTCCATGTGTAAATCAAGTGTTAAGTTATGTGATTTTATGCATGTGATATCATTATTTAATTTTTTTAAGTTTGCATTTGAACATTCATCTTAAAAGTTGTAAGTAACCAAGTTTTTGAGATCTACTGATTCAACCCCCCTCTTAGTAGATAGGTGTGTTCAACACTTATCTATGCTATGGATTGGTTATTTTTGTTTGAGTCCTCCTAATCTGTTAACTATTTGACCAACTTTTACGTGCAAATGCATGTGTGTGTCACGTTATCACCACCTTACCACTTCCCACCTATCTTATTTCAAAATGATCACTAATTATGGTTTTACCATCATCGGTCCCCATTTTGAGGGGGGATACCTCATCCCATCCTTGGGGTAGCAAACCTTTATTTTTATCTCATGACTTGTGCATACAAGTTATAAGACAAAAGGGGCAAATGTAGACACTAGAATTATGCTAATCCCTTGCATGATTACCTAGATTGTATCACCCCTCATCCCCTTTTTTATTTAATTCCATAACATATGCCTTTACCCTTTAGTCACATCTAATCAATTTAATTATTTAATTAAATTAGTTAAATCTCCTTTGGTTACATCACCTAGCCACTTCGCCCTATGACTAGTTCTCAACCTTTGACTCACCCTAGGACTTGGTTATTCTATCTTAACCACCTAATACCTATTCTTCACCCCTCATAACTCCTTAACTACCTAGCCACCTCTCGACCTCATGTTATGACCATTTTCCAATGGGAAACCCCATTTCTTGAAGTAAAAATTAGGATAAAAGGCTAAATATACCCTGTTTTACCTAGTCTTGGGGAACCAACATCAGTTAGCCCTCGATCGATGTTGGTGGGCCCACTAACATTGATTACTTAGGCCTACTTCAAAATTGGCCATAGGGTCATAAAATCATTGATTTTCATAGATCTTTCATTATCAAAACAATCTAACATCACTATCAACATCCAGGCTTACCGTCACTCTACACAAATTTTTAAAGATTAGGAATTGACAAAATACATAGTGTTTTGAGCACCATGGATCAAAAACATATACTTTGCCTCATTTATTCACACACCAGTTTATCAAGCCTCATCAAAGCCATCTATCCAACACAGCTACTCACCTATCTAACCTAGCTAAGTACATTTTAGTATTTTCACATGTTTTAAATAGTTTTTTTGTATTGGTTTTACAAATATACTATTTAACTATTCATGAACCTAAGATTCCTCTATGGAGGAGTTGTAACACTCCCCCACCTTCATCTCTCTACCTCACCATATCAACCTCTACCTTGCCCTTCTTGAGTCTTACTTACCCCCTCATGACTCCTCATGACCCCTTTACAAGTCTAAAACTCTAATTCCCTTCATAGAAAAGCCTTCCATAACCCCACAAATACCATTGCCCTAATTGATATCAGTTATCCAAACCAACTTCAGCAACCTAAATTGACACTAGTCACTATGTTTTTTTTCAACAATAACCCCCAAAATCCTCCCCAATAACCTCACCAAAGAATAATTCCACTACCCAACCTGCATTACATTTTTGCACTGACACATTCAGACCTACAACATGGTAAATAGTATTCTAATTCTCACTCTCTCTCTCTCTTTTCATTTATGTTTATTTTAAACTCTATTTCGAGATAACAAACTATCATCCCAAGGAAGTGTTATGTTTCTTAGAATAAGCACATAGGTTGTCATCCCACACATATCTCTACTAATATCAATTCTATTTAGTGTTTTCTTATACACATGTGTCTTCCTCCACAACCAAAGATGAGTTCTCACAATGTCTAGAATGGTGCGCATCATTCTGGGGACTTAATCACTTATCCTTAACCTTCATACTTATATTTATTCATTTTATAATAGATATCAAAAACTGATAGAAACACTCTCATATGCCCCATCAAGCATATTTTAATTACCTATCTCATCCTGTACAACATATTTCTTTCACAAACCTACTAGCTAATTAGGCCTCCATTTTGATAAAAACTTGAATAATTTGAAAACCACAAACCTTCAAATCTTTTTTAAGCTTGATTTCATAACCCATTTGGCCCATTAAACCTATTAATAAGTATTATACCTCAAATCATAAGGTAAACCACTTTTCTAACATAGCCCAAAACTCTAGAATCTCAAAACAAATAGGGTCAACAAACCTCCTTCTGGTCAGTGCCCACATTTGAAACTTCTTTCACACCTAGATAAAACCATCACACATTTTTGAAATTTTTTTTGAAACTTAAAACCTTTTTTAACCTATACATCCTATAACCCATTTTAGGCATGCTTTCCCTTAAGCCAAATTTGAGAAAATTGAGAGCACACAAAAATCTCCAATTTGACTTCAACATACCTTCAAACCATAAAACCACCTATATCATGATATAATAAGGTTAACAAACCTTTCTATGCAAAAAATCATCTTGACAACTCAAAAATCCTCCTTTACCACTTGGAAACCTTTAATCTGACCTTACAGACTGAGCATACATAGCTATCAACATGCCAAAAGGGAAAAAACATACCACGACATCACTCTGGCATCACCACATCATATCTTCCACCTAGACATACCTAATACAACTAAAAACACCCTTGAAAGATTACATGATTCTTCAAACTAAGAAATGTCTTCATGAATCATAAAAAAGACATCTCTACTTCACAAAAACCTAGAACAAAAGACCATACTAGTCCTCATCATAGGACTGAATAACCTTCTTCTTTTTTCTTTTCTTGACTAAAATAACTTACTTAGAATCCATCTCTTCATTAGATTCCTTGACAATGCATGATGAAAACATAGATTCTTAGTATATCTCTTCAGCTAACACCTTCTCCTCTTTGAAAGTAAACAACAAGAACTCTTGTCAATCATGAAACTCCTTACCTAAAAAATCTTCAGCTACAACAAATAAACCATCAGATTGAGATATTTATTTCAAATTCTCCTTGGCCTTGAATAGTATAACTAACTTTATTCTTGTATTATCCACCTTATTCTCCATTTGGAATGATATCAAGCTTCCTTGGCTCTCTTGAAACACCTCCAAAACTGATTAGCCTTCACTGCCTTAGGTCTTCATATCTTGTTTTAACTTTTGATATGATTTATAGGAGTCTATCTCTTCTTCAAATGACTTGAGGTATTATCAAATTTACTATGACAAAATTTATCAATATGACCTTTCTTATCACAAATGAAACAAATAACATCATTCATACCTTTTGATAGATGTGAACTATGATCAATGTTTGGCCAAAAACTCCTATCATAGCTTCATAAATGTCCATACTTGATTAACTTCTTTCTATAATCCTTAGCTCTATGACCATACTTATTACATGTATAACAATGACCATGGAATAAACTAGCATACCTTGAAGTGTTTCATTGTCTAACAGACCTTCTTGCATTGATTTCAAAGCTTGCATTCTTCTTGGCTTGCTCAAGTTTTACATTTTCCTTTTCTAGATTGTCCAACTTATTTATGAGTTGTTCATGCTCTACTCTTAAGGAATCAAGAATAGTCCTAACTCATCATGCTCACCTTGATTTGAAATCACCTTGGTATTATCTCATTTTAACTGAGTCTTGAGATATTTGCACTTTTATTCTCTTTATTTTAGGCTATCATTTAAAACCTCTAATTGACCTCTTAGATATATGATGACCTCATTATCCTCATTGGATTTTTTATACATGTCATCCTTCAATCTACAAGTTTTCTCTTCAAGATACTTGATCAGCTCTTGATACTTCTCATCTCTCTTGGTCTTGCCTAACAAAATTTCCTCAAGCTCACTAATTTGTGCTTTAAGACCTTTGATCACATACATCATCTTGTGATTCCTCTTTATGAGCTCAGCTTCTAGATCTATTTTTTCTTCCTCACTATCATATAACACTTCTTCTCCACTATCATGGAAAGCTTATTCATCATACATGATGTCCTTTTCTTTTGAACAACTTTCCTCTTTTGAACTCAAACTAGCCTTTGCATTTTCTAGTTGAACCTTGAGATCATTGATAAATTTCTCATCCTCTTTAGAATCTTTCTTCAAAGTACATATTTTCTCTTAAAGTTCCTTGATCATAGCCTTCCATTATTGATTCTCTTGCTTCAACTACTTATTCATCTTGTGTTACTTAGGATCTGCTTCAAGTTGTTAGGCTTCTTCCAAAGGACTTGCTCTGATAATAATTATTTAAGGTACAAGATGACTGATAGGGGGTGAATCAATCAACCAATCTTTCACTTTTAGATCACTTATCATTAATTCATTGACATTCATGAATCAACATAATAAAGCAGATGTAACTAGATTACCATCAAATCATGACTAAGAGAAGCACATCATAACACAATATCTAATGTGGGAAACCCTCATGAGGAATAAAACCTACTCTCAAGCCTAAAAACACATAGACTACTTATCCTATAAGGTATAACAAACATGAGACTTTAGTGGAACACCCATTCCATAAGGAGCATCTACTACTAGGATGGTCAAGTCCTTCTGACCTAAATTTAGTGAAACACCTACTTCACAACAAGCACCTGTCCCTAAGATGGTCAAGTCCTTTTAACCTAAATTTAATGAAACACTTATTTCATAAGGAGAACCTACCCCTAAGGATGGTTAATTCCTTCTAACTTAGATGTTGAGTACCATCCCAACACCTATGATATGAACATCTCCTGATCACTGATTACCTACTAATCTGATGGAGACACCCTACAAACATAGCTCCCTTCATTTTTTCACACACTCACAAACATCCAAAACCACCTTCTGGATCACTCTACACTTCTTAATAAAAAACTTGACACATCCTCAATAATATGAAAAAATGATCATACACATAGACCACACTTTGATCTACCTCTCAAATCAACCATCAAGCTCATATATACATCATTTATCCTTCACTCACACTCAAGTCATCCAAAACATCCTTTTAGATCACTCTATACCTCTTCGCTCATCCTCAATCTTCAAACCTATAAGAGCACTATTTAGACATCATATATATAACATATAGGTCATATGCATAGTCCTCAACCTACTCTTCTCTATAACCCATCCACTGGGCACACTCCCTTTCTTCTATCCTTTGTTATACAACACTCACACACACCTCTTCTCTCTAGTCAAGAAACCATCACTTTTGATTTCACTATTTATAGAGTCTTCATGAATATCACCATATAGGTTGGTCATAATACTTGTATTATCCCTTAATATATATAACATATCTCAATACCATCCACACAAGTTGGCCATAGCATCCATGGGTCATACTTAAGCAGTTATGCCTCTTTCAAAAAAGGCCTAAGTGTCCTTTTAGGTCTTATGGAGACCCATTCACCTCTTTGACACTTCAAGAAAAATTAAAACACAAGAAAAATTTAAAAATACATATACTCATGCCACATGATCTATAGGTCTACCTTAAGTGATGACATCCATCATAGCACCCTTCTGCTATATCACAATTAGCCCAAACATCATTTTGTACATATGATCACCAAGAATGAACACATAGTCAACTTATAAGCCTTTAATCATACAAAATATAGATTATTCAAACCTCCATAATCCAAATATATGGTCTTCATTAAGTATAAAACATTATCAAACACTTAGTTCATCTTAAAACATCGAAATACCATCAAGAACAATTGAATTACCCTTCTTAGGTTATTTGCAGAGAATGAATACATACATAGTCAAATTTGAATCTCAATAAATTTGACTATACAAACATTTATACCTTAAAATAAATATTTATATATACTCCTTTAAGTCCTCTATAAATTTTATTTTTACACCATGGTCAAATTATATATATATATATATATATATATATATATATATATATATATATATATATATATATATATATATATATATATATATATATATATATATATAAATTTATAGCATAAAAACTACTGACTGGTCTTCTCTCACAAATTTGAATATTTAAATTCCAACGGTCACTGAGCAACTGTTAAACTTCAAAAATGTTGACCTCATCTTGTTCACCCTTGCAATATTTACTAAATATACACCACTTATCTCCTTATATCAGCCATGTCTTTATCTTGTAATGGTCACCATTAGATCTTGATCGAATCTCCCGTGATTAAAACACTTGGTACCCTCACGTGACCTTGGAAACTTTGTTGTTAGTCCATGTGCTTGTGCCACTTGGCAATCCTACATGACTTGTTGACTCTCTGACTTGTCCCATACCATTTATTTTCATAAGTATGAACTCTTTCTCACCATATATCTTCTATCAGATTAGCTAGCTTATTACACTTATCACTAGCATATGTAACCTTTGACATGTTGTCTTCATACACACCATTGATCTCAATATATAAGATTAAGTGCTCATCATTGGATATTTTAAATCAATGACCTTAAACTTCAATGTGATTAAACTTGATGGTCTCTAGCCCATCATAGTTTGCTATAGCAACTTTGAATCTTTATAACTTGAGCTAAAAATTGTAGACATGTGGATTTGGCCACCAATGGCTTTGCATCAGATTGTTAGACCAATTATTACCAATCATCAAACATTTAACCTAAAAATTTGTATTAGTCTCAAATTTGGCTTCATAACCTTTCATTAAATCAATTTGTCTTATTAAATTAATTAAATAATACAACTACACATATTGAATTAATCAAAATCAAATAAATGACCAAATGCCTAAAAAGAATTAATTAACTTGCACACCCTAATCAAAATCAATTAGTAAGTTAAATCAATTACAAATCCTAATTGAGTTCACCCATGAGCTAATAAATCGATTACTAAAAAGGAAATTCAATAGCATCTTAGAACATCCTAGAATACACTCATCAACTTTATGAGTTTTCACTTTTGGAAAATATCTAAAAGAATATTCTAGGAATATGCCAAACTCAACCAAAATTAATAAACTCAACCATGGTCAGATTTAACCCATTCCAAGGGATTTTAAATCCTATAAAATTAAGCCTATATCTCTTCATTTATGGATCTCAATCAAAGTAAATTTATAATTCAGGAATAGATTCATGAAGCTAAAACCCTAGTGTTATAATGCCAAAATTGAACCAAAGCTATCAAGCCATCAATCAAGACAAGCATTCAACAATGGTGCATAGATGAGATGATGTTATCCGTATGTCATTTATTAAGACTTCTTATGCATAAACTAAGCAAGTCAACCAAATTACCATTTGGAGCTATTAAGGATTTGGTAAGGAATTTGTGTTTTTATGTTTATATTTCTCATTTCCTTCCATGTTTTATTGAGTTCTCATTTGGTTTATTCATTATGCTCCCCCCATGATTAGGCCTAAAGTATGTTAAATTTTTAGTGAGTTCATTTTTTATTTTTTTTATACTAAATCTATACTAACCTCCTCCTTTGATTTAAAATCCTAGATCACAAATGGCACGTCCGGTGAGACACGATTGCACATACCACGTCTTTAAATAAAAATGGTTGTTAAGATAGATCTTATTTTTAATACATTTATTATTTTTTGAATTTTTCATAGGATTTTTTAATTGGTTTCATCTTAATTCTCTCAAAATTTCATTAAAATCTAATTTATAGTTTAAAATTTATGACTCTTTTAGTGACTGTCATGTTTTATTTTCTAATTTTCTAGTAAAAATAGCTAGTACAGAGCTAATAACTTTTTTATTCATTATTTTAACTTAAATGTTTTTAGATAGGTGCACCCTGTACCTATAAAAAGCCTCCAAAAATTTATTGACAAATGGATGTATATTTTAAAATTTATGGTTAAAATACTATCTGTAGGTTTTTATGATTTATGTGTTTAGTTTTCTTTGTTTTAACCTTCTATCTTGTTATTTGCATGTTTCATAGGTTTTGTTTCTTTGAGATTTATTGAGTTTTTTTATTTAATTTTTTTTTTAACCATTTCCTAACATAAAATTTTTATCTTTTATGGTTTTGCCTTCAGGTCGACAGGTCATTCAAATCCAAGAGCATACTTTTTAAGTTTATTTGTTTCATTTGAAAAAGTGATTCTAAGAAAGGGGTTATAATCTAACATTTGCAGGTTGAAGGGTTTATTTGAAGAACAATTTGCATGTTTTTAAATAATTACACATCTTATTTTAGGATTTTAAAAATAATTAGTCAAATTTCAAATATTTCAATTTGGATCTAACATGAACTTACTAACTCTTACACATTTGGACTTAAGTGATTAAAATGAATATGGTTGTGTTTTTTTGCTTAATTGTGTTTATGTAAGTTCTTTCAAATTGACTATGAACATAATCTAAAAATTTCAATCGGTGTCTAAATAATGAACCTAATTAAATACAAACATGTTGTCAAACTTACTCACATCATCTTTTGGGTATCTAAAAAGAACTCAATTTATTTTTTATGCCTTAAATGATTTTTCAAGTTTTTAAATTTTATAATCAAATCCAAGGGGCCAAACATCATAACACATTTCATTTTTGTGCCTTAAAATGCACTTAACATCATATTAGTTTACATGTTGTTTGAGTAAGTTCATTTTCATGCAAGTTGTTTGTTGATTGTTTATTTAGCAAAAAGGGAGTTGTGTGTGTTTCTCTCCCATCCATCCCCTTTAGGGAACTTTTGGGATCAAAAGTGCTAATTTAATTTCAAATTTCCTTAGTCTAAAGGCATAAAAGAGAAGCTTTCAAGGCTCTTCCAAATACTTGCATGGCTTGGATGATCTAAAAACAACCTTTAAAGCTCTTTTACTAGGTCTTTTACTTTCATTACATCTTGGCTTGTGAGGGGGACGCAATTACCTCTAATAAGTTCTTTAGAGAAGCTTTGACCTAGGGTTTTAACCTGACATCATCTTTAACCCCTATCTATGGGGGTATATAAATTGGGATCCCCTCATTGGGATGATGGTTTGAGTGGTTAAACTATCTCTGTTAGTAGAGGCTAAGCTGAGGGTGTTTGAGCATGTTGGACATCGCACTACACTAAGTGAGTGATGGATGTAGTGGTTGTAAAAAATTAATACATTTTTACAATTCATATGACATGGACCCAAATGGTCTGCACTTCTTTTTTATGATGACATGAAATTTGTATACATTTGATCTATCTAAAAACATTTGAAAAATAATCAGTTTATTCAACCTCACATTGCCACACCCTTTATAGGATTTTGGATGTTTATACTTATTTGTATTTTGGTCATTTATATTTTTCTTTCTTGGTTTTTTGAGAATAAAACTTATGTGTTTATTTATAACCACATCAAAAACAATTCTGTTTATACACCACTCTTTTGTCAAAGAGGTGTTATACTGGCCATTTTACACCACACTTGTGCCTTGAAATTTTTGATAAACATGTTTATGTGTGTTACTTGTTTGAAATGGGTATCATTATGCTATCCACATCATTATCAATTTTTATCCTTAAAGTATTTGAAACATAACATTGATCACATCATTAGAGCAAGCTTATGTCGTTAGACTACTCATTTTGTTTCAAGACTTGTTTGACCTTGTATCAAAAACCATTGTTTAAAATCAACTAAACCATGTCACATATGGAATTTTTACCTTTTTCAAGCACCATCATGTTGTCCAATCTTGTATATCTTGTTTATTCCAATCATAGTTTTCAACCATTAAGTTTTTAATTAACCTCTCCAAGTTTGAATTCAAACATTGATTGATTTTTGTTTAGGCCATGCTTTACAGGGGCTAATACATAGATCTTTCTCTTTTGGGTTGTATAACTTAAGTTAATCAATTTCCAAAATTTTAAAAATATTACTTGTTTATTCATTTAAACTATCCTCATAATTTTTTGTGCCTTTATTTAGGAAAACATAGTCTTTTCTCTAGATGCCTTTTTCCTTATGCCTTATACCAACTGATCATGTTTATGTTTGAATATATGTGTCAAGTCTATGTCAATTTATTCAAAAAAATTTAGATTAAATCAAATCACATCATAATTTTTTTCAAATTCTATATTTTGACATCATTTTATCAAAAATCCTAGCAAATCATGTTTGTTTAAGCCTAGCTTTTGACTCCACAGTTAGACAAAAGCCCTAGCAACTCAACTTTTCCCTTTCCTAGTTTAGACTTTGTTTGAAACACTTTGGCCTAGAATTTGACATACCAATTTTATTTAGATGCTTGGGATTTTGTGTGTATGACATTTTATGTTAGACATTTGACTTTAGACTATTTTATGCCAAGTTTTAGCATAAACCATTTTTTAGATACATCTCTATTTTCAAACCACATTGGAGATACAACTCCACTTTTGACCAAGCTAGATCATGTTTGAACCATTTGTCCTTTAGACATAGTTTTTCAAAGTTTGTATAACTCTAAACCTTTTTATTTTTGGAGATTTCATCATTTATGTGGATATGACTAGTTACACTCATGGTGGAGTCACGTACAATCCAAGTTATGATAGAATGACTACACAAATTGACTATAACCAAATGCTTTCTTATGATCCAACTCAAGACCTTGATTGGTATGAAGAGGATTTTGAGGGGGTATTTTTTTAAGACCTAAATATAGACAATGTTTTTTAAGAGATAAATCCATACCCTCTTTATGATAATCAATACATGAAACACAGTCAAGAACTAGCTTATGACCCAACATAAGAATTTGATTAGGATGATATGGTTTTTGAGGAAGACTTGGATGATTTGGATTAGGTGAAAAATCACCCTCCATTATTCCATTTTATTCTTCAACCCTCAGCTAATCGTAACCCTCTTTCAGATTATATGAGCTACCAAAATCCACAACATCTAAGGAATACCATTACCATTCTAGAACCTCATCTTTTAGCTTGTGCAAGAAACCAAACTCTACATGCCAAACCATTTGTATACTAAGGCCTCATCCTTTGGCTTTTGAAATAAATAAATCTCCACAACACCCTTTCATCATCCCAAGACCTAGTCTATTGGCTTGTGTGAATAATCAATCTCCACACTACCTTATTGTTACCATTTTAGGACTTTGTCTTTTGGCTTATGTGATTAATCCAACTCCACAGTGCCCACCCATTATCCAACCATTGACCATTCCTCATTTAGTGACTATCATTCCCCACTTTAGAAAAACCTAACCAATCCAACCTAAATATCAACCAATCTAATTATGATCCCAACCAATCATTCAACCTAAACCTCATCCAATCATTCAATATCAGCCCATAATTCATCTTAAACCCTAGCTAATCATTCAAACATAACCCCAACCAATCTAATTAGTACCTAACCAACTAATCTAATCATTCAATGACCAAGATGTGTTCAAAACTAATATTTTTCAACTCATTAGAAACCAAGGCCAAGAAAACCACCTAATCCAAGATGATTTTGTTCAACCAAACATTTATGATAAGTCAACCTATGATGAATCACCTTCTAATCCTATTTATATTATTAAGGAGTCTTACTCTAACAAGCTAGCCATTTTTGAATCACCTCTTAATGATTATAACTACCTTTGGTAAAATCATTACCTCAACCATATGCCTATTTTTCAAGAGCCTCCCTCTGACAAGCTAGTCTTTGAGAAGTTGTCTCTTGACCTTTTTCCACTATTGTGGAGTCTCAATTTGAATACATTTATGATTCTTCTATGGTTTTTGAGGATGATTACTTGAACATCAAGATAAGTTATCCTAGTATATTCTATGAGGATTGTGTAGCCTTCCCTCATTCCATTACCATTCCACATGCCATTACCATAAACTATTATAGCCATATCATTGACATTTCACCTCTCATAATTATCAATTGGGACTATAGAATCACACCTTATTAAACTACATCTATGGTGATATATCATATGAAGAAAATCAAGGAGACAAAGACCATAATCATATAGCATAAGAACGCTCTCTTAGTGAAACCTTTTTAGAGATGCTAGGAGATAATCAAAGTAAGAACTCAGCATCTTCTAGTGAAACCTTTTCTAAGGTGCTAGGGGACAATCAAATTAAAAATTCAATATTAATTATTGAAACCTTCTTGGAGGCACTACAAGATAATTAAAACAAATTTATTGGTAGAAACCTCTTTGAGGCACCAATAGCTGAGCATAAAAGTTCTTCACTATTTAATGATGACATTATCAAATATCAAATAAAAATAGCTGTTTATCTACAACCTAATTAGATAGTATCTACTCTCAAGATCAAACAATAAAAGAATCTAGTGGTCTTATCAAGATAATGTTTAGAAGTCTTTAGCCCCACCACATCCAAAAATATGTTGAATCCAAAATAAGCAACATTGTGTGGGCTTGAACATCTTGATCTTCATTTGTTTCCCTATCATCATTCATTCCATTATCATCTACCATTACATCACCAAATCAAACCTATCATCCAAAATTTATCCCTATTTACCATCAATGGTTGTAATTTTTTTTATAAAGGCTAAAAAGTAACCTTGTCTCGACACTTGAAGGAATCAAAATCAACAACCAATGAAGATCACAATAACATCATTAGCATCCAAATCTACAACCAATTTTTGATAGAAAAAATATTAAGATGAGGTTTGGGATAGCAATTTACATGATTGATTATTCTAGTTATATCATTTTTTTATCAAGACGTGCATCTTCACTTTAGGAGGAAAAACATAATCATTTATCATACTCAGGCTAGAATTATAATGTACCATATCATATCAAGTTATCAATCCTTTTGCCATTATTGCATATCCTAGAAATTCACCTTATCACTTGGGGGTAACCCTACTATCATTTTATCCAATCTATCAGAATAATCATTATCATAACCAATCCTTATCCTCAAATCAATACTAGACCATTCCACCATTCCATTCCTACTCGATCAAACATATTTTAAATCCTATCAACCTTACTCGTTTGACCTTGGTTCATCCATTAGTTTCATGTTTTTAGCATATAGAATAAGATTAGTTTCAATATTTATTTCAATCATTTTAGATATAGGAAGTATTTTAGAGCATTATGATAGAAGTTTGGGTAGTTGCATCCTTCATTTTGTATTCCCTTCTTATCAAGTTTGTTTATGTGAGGCTAATTCTATAGCATGCTAGGGAAAATCAATGTTCACCAATCTTGATACTAATTACATCACTTGCTAGGGATAGTCGGTATCATTGATCTATCAATTATATCCTAGTTATAACTACCTATGGGAAAACTAGGGGCAAAATTTGTTTATTATGCCTTGACATATCACCTAGCCATTTCTATGTCATACTATGCCATCATACCAACTATGTCTTTTTTGTTTGAATTGGTTGTTACACTAGTCATATTCTTCTACTGTGAGGTGAACTACTTTGAACTAAAACCATTTTATGACTATGTGGGTCATGTTTGATTCATATTGAGGTCAGCTCATTTCCCCTTTAACCATGCTCTCACCATTTTGTGAGCTTAGACCATTTTAGTGTCTCATCATTATTGATTGATTTTATATGATTCAAAAATTCCAAAAAAAATTTAAAATCATTTATAAAAACCAAAAACATTGACCACTTAACTGCCTTAAGGATTCTAGGAAACCTCACTAAGTCACAAACAAATCACCTGTTCCTTAGTTTCCCCATCCTTTTTGGCATTTTATTCTATGCTATCATTATTTTGTGAGTTCATACATATTATTCTATCACATCCATCATGTTTTCTATCAATCATCATTTTCTTCCCATTTCCTAGGAGAACTACATTTGGCCTAAAGTTTTTTTGGATAATCATATCCATAGAACTATGTAGGTAGCATCCACTTGCCTAGCACATATGGAGACAACTTGGCCACCCTCTTCCTTTTTTTCTATTCCCTCATCTTATTTGTTTGTTCAATTGTCAACTAATTTATAGGGGTAATGTTTACCATGTTGTTTATATAAACATACAAACTAATGCTTTATTTCTTTATTTTTCTATTTTATTTGTTTGTGTGTGTCTGTTTGTTTGCTTTCAACACTTTGACCTTGATTCATTCTATGTGTGTTCATTAAATGATTCCTTTCACATTATTATTAAATCTATCCATATTCAAACATCTACATTGTTATCATGGTTTTATCATTAGTGAAATTATTTTCCATTGAGTATCAAATATCAAGAGTCAGTCCTTATGCATATTTTGGTCAAGCCCCCATGGTGTTCTATCATGAGGCCTACCATCAAATACTACAACAAAAATTAGCTTTAAGAGGTCTACAAAATTAATACAACATCACCATCTCCTCAACATCAACATCAACAATAATTTCCATCCAATCCCAATCATATCCCAAATAGATTAATTAAGTAATGAAATAATTTCAACCTTTTTTAGTTCAAACGATCATCTCCCTACTAGAAAGTTATCCCAATTCATCTTTATCCTCTATATCAAGTTATCAATCATCATCCATAAATCATGTTTTTTATAATCAGGGTATACTACATCAGCATTATACACTATCCCACATGCATTCTCAATGATTATATCACCTTTTGTGGAAAATCATTATGTTATCACCAATTTCCTTTCTTGTTTGTTTATCTTAATTGGGGCAGCTCTATCTTCTCAATGATTATATCACCTATTAGGGAAAATTATTATGTTATCATACCACATTGCCACTATCAGGATACAATGCCTATAACCACCTTTGGGCAAACCAATGTATACCATACCACTTACATTTATCAATGATTTTACCTAACTTTGAGAGAATCATTGTGTTGTCACCCCATCATCTTCATTTTTTTGGTCCCCTCATTTCACTTCTTTATTTTGAGGGATTGTTTTTCGACCCACTTACCAACTGCTCCCTTGAGGGGGAAGCTACAATTCAATCATTACCATTTTAGTCATAAGCATAAATAATAATTTTATTCTTTGAAAATATTATACTATGATTATAGCTTGCAACATCTTCCCAAATAGGGGTAAACTATAGACATGTAAATCTAGCCACCAATGGCTTTGCACCAGATTATTAGACCAATTCTTACCAATCATCAAACATTTAACCTAAGAATTTCTATTAGTCTCAAATTTGGATTTATAACTTTTCATTAAATTGATTTGTCCTATTAAATTAATTAAATAAGGCAAATACATATATTGAATTAATCAAAATCAAACAAATGACCAAATGCCTAAAAAGAATTAATTGACTTGCACATCCTAATCAAAATCAATTAGAAAATTAAATCATTTTAAAATCCTAATTTATTTCACCCATGAGCTAATAAATTAGTTAAATCAATTACTAAAAATGAAATTCAAAATCATCTTAGAACATTCTAGAACACACTCATTACCTATGTGAGTAGTCACTTTTAGAAAATATCTAAAAGAATATCCTAGGAATATGTCAAACTCAACCAAAGTTAATAAACTCAACCATGGTTAGATTTAATGCATTCCAAGGGATTTTAAATCCTATAAAATAAAACCTAGAGCTCTTTATTTAGAGAGCTCAATCAAACTAGAGTTATAATGCAGGAATAGATTCATGAAGCTAAAAGCCTAGTGTTGTAATGCTAAAATTGACCCAAAGCCATCAAACCATTAAATCAATCAAGCCAAGCATTCAATAATGGTGCATAGAGGAGATAATTTTAACCATATGTCATTGATGAATACTTCTTATGCATAAACCGAGCAAGCCAACCGAAATACCATTTGAAGCTATTAAGGATTTGGTAAATAAGTTATGTTTTATGTTTATATTTCTCATTTCCTTCCATGTTTTATTGAGTTCTCATTTATTTTACTCATTATGATCCTCCCATGATCAGGCCTAAAGGATGTTATATTATTAGTGAGTTCATTTTTTATTATTTTTGACACTAACTCTATACTAACCTCCTCTTTTGAATTAAAATCCTAGATCACATAAATCACTTCAAGACTCTAAATTTTTAGGGTAGCTTATTGGCACTATAGACAAAATCTCCATGTAAACCTTTGACCAATATTTAATTTTTTAGTACTTTAATTAAATTCACAAACTTACTAGTTCATACATATTTGCATGACATGTAGTGACAGTCGCATGACATTTAGTGACAATCTAGCTTCTCTTAAGCTAGAATATTCATGTTCTTCTTTCCAAATGCTCATAAAATAAACTAGAGCTTTGTCAAGATATCTATGAATGTATCAAAGCCTCTTCATTATCCTTATAGACCTACACAAGTTACATATCTCTCCAAGATATCCATATAATTACTTTGAAATTAATGCATTAGTACCACATGATTTATTTGACATTAATGACAATCTAAGATATCAATGACCATGCTCAACACCTACACCCTAGTCAAAATAGTGAAGAAATTTAGAAACTATATTCTCATGAATAAGGTGAATTCCATCATCTAAAACTTATCCATAAATCAAATGTTTTGGAAAAATGAATTTGGTAAATGTCAAGGTTGATGGATGACAAAGTTGTAGGAGTATGGTTTAGAGATTAAACTGGCCAAGTTGGTCTAAGGATAGGGCATTACATAGTTGATAATTGAGATGGACCCAAGAATAATTTTACACCAAATAGACCAAGAGTCTATGCCATAACCAAAATAGTATGCACAATCATGCATTTACTACTCTATATAAATACACCTCCCAAACTCAACCATACATAAAAGAGAGCTCTCTGATTGAAAACTACAAAGTATATGCTGAAGAAGGGAATTATCTTTAGAAATAATCATGAAGGATTCTACCTTAGATGTTTGTCCCTGGATGAAGCCAAGGAAGTGATGGAAAATTTCCATGAAAAATTGGGAGTTGTTCACCCTAAATCAAACACAATGGCACATAAGGTCCTTTAGATGGGATACTACTAGCCTTATTTGTTTAAAAATATTCATGATTATATTTATGTTTATCATTAGTGTTAGACCTTGCCAAGAGGGAGACCCATGCAGTAATTATAATTCATCCTATGGTAGGGTCAACACTATTTTCTCAATGGGGATTGGATTTTTTTAGGGTCATCAACCCCAACTCATTAGATGGCCACAAGTGTGTTCTTGTGGCCATAAATTATTGCTAAAGGTCGTTAGAGGTAGTTGAAACAAAGAGAAGCACTACTACCAAAGACATAAGTTCATGGAGAACACTATAACTACCCAGTTTGGGGTCCTGATCTCTTTGGTATATGATAACATTTTAACCTTCCAATATATGGAGTTTACATAATGGGCCTATGATAATGGTATCATGTTGATATTTTCATCTAATCACTATCTACAAGGAAATGGATTGGAAAAATCCACTAATAAAAATATAATAGATGCCATCAAGAAATTTGTAGGAGAGGAGCCTCAGGAGTGGCACTCATTACTAAAGTTTTCTCTATGGGATAAACATACTAGGTATAAACAAGCCCATAATATCTATCCTTTCATTTTAATCTATGGAATGGATCCAATCATGTTATTCACCCTCAGACTGCCAACTTATAGGTCCATGCATAGATTCATGAAACTAGATGACAAAATAAATTTAAAGATCCTAGATATCATTCAGTTAGAGGAAGCCTAGGATGAAGCTCTATCAAGATTCAGTAAACATCAAGGTACTATAAAATGATGGTTTGATAAGAGGGCTAAGACAAAAACTTTTAAGATCTCAAATATGGAATTAATGTGTGATAAATCCCATGAAAAGAGAGGCCAACACTTGAAGTTTGATCCTCTCTGGATTGAACCCTATTATATATCTAAAATCCTAGGCTAGAATGTCTTTCACTTCAAAGACCTCGAAGGTAATAATCTACCACTCTTAGTAAATAGACAATTCTTGAAGCACCATTTCTTAGCTACTCTATCTAGTGTAATTTTAGAATAGCCTTGGTGAATTATGGTAATGTATATGGTAGGTTAGTTTAATTTAGTTGTGCATTTACTTTTCCTATTGTGTGCATTTTTATCTATTTTTTTTTTTTGGTTGTGTCCCTATATCATTCATCTACCCCAAATCTGGCACTTGATCAAAATTAACAAAATGAACCCCATTGTGAGGGATCTCCAAAAAAGAGAAGTTAGTAATCACTTTGAGTGATGACCAAATCCAAAAAGGTATTATTGAGTTACAGAAGATCAAAGTTAAGTCTTAAATCAAAATAAACTAGGGATGGTGAGTGAGTCCTTTAGATTTCATTTCTCAAGGGCCAATGATTCTCAGAGAGACAAATGGATCTTATAACATCCTACATCCTAGTAGAGTCCACCAAGATACATTTAATATAACATCTTACAAAAGGTAGGACCATTCAATCCAATCAAAAATCGACTGGATATTCAAAGATTTCTCTTCACCCTATCACCTATGGCTTGGTATTGAGCTCTTAATGGATAAATACTATAAAATCTCTTTTCAAAGAACCTTTAAATAAGACTATAAAAACATGCAAAAATTAAATTTTGAGTCTTCCTTGAAAGGGCCATTCAGGGAACCTCCATTATTGGCTTTTCAACCTAGCTAGTAGTGAATCAAGGCCTTGAATAGAACCAGAGGTATCTATATCAAGGCTTTATACACTTGGTTGGTAGTAGAGTAATGTTTGTGTCATTCCCCTCTAGGCCATGAAATCAGTAATTCCCTTGAAGAAATTTGATGCCTAGTTTGACCTTAGTTGCTTAGATAACGTCATTGATTGGATAAGTTAATTGAAAATCACTCCTTACACATATTGGTGGTCTTCTATGGGATAAAATCTTAGTATGTCACTTATTATTGCATGACTTTAGTGCCTTCTTTTATGATATGTCTAAATATATCTCTTGTAATATGTGTTTTGTGTAGGAATAGAGGACTAATAGGTTATGTTCTAAGTGTTTGTGACCACTTTCCCCATGTAATTCACCATTTTTTTTGCCAACATGCTTCCTTTTCATAAGAAATTGGGGACCCCTATTTTAAAACACAAAACTAGAGTCCCCTGACCCATTCGCTCATTCTAGTTGGCTCCACCCACACTAAGTATATGAAATCCCATGTCACCCTACTTTTTCTCCCTAAACAAGTGGTGTGGATAATAACCAATTGATCCAAATTTCAAGCCTCAGGGATCTATGAAAGATACCAAGTAAAATCCTATTGATACTCCATGGTTTAGATAGTTTTTCTTACTTTGAATTTTTAACACACTAACTTTGTAGTCTTTCCATTACTTAGAGATTCCCAAAGTCTTAGTCTTGTTCCTAGTGTATCAAATCTTGGAGTCCTACATGGTGTTTCAGAGCCTAGTTGGTAGCTAGGTGATCAATTAATTGGTAGCTATTCATTTCTCTTTGACTCAATGATTTTCCTATGTTTTTTAAGGTTATTCCATGTATAAAAATCTTAGTGTTGTGTGACTATAATATATTTAGTGGAAGGGTAGTTAGAGGTTTTACACGAGTAAATCACCAATTAAAAGTTTTAAGGTAAAATTTGGAAAATATCAATTCCAATATAAAGTCAAAAAAGGGTATAAAAGGCCTAACATAATAATAAAAGGCCACATGGTCTATGTTAGATGTGTTAGTCTCCTAGACCTGATAGAGATTTCAGATACTAGGAGAGCCTGATGCAATCAATGAGCACCATGATGTTTATTGTCACACACATTAATATCTTAGACCTAATAGAGATGTGAGACCCTAAGAGAACTTGATGTAATAAGGAATCACCAAGTGATCCTAATTTAGATGTTGTTAGTACTCTGAAAAATCATCCCATATCAAAGAAGAATGGGCAGTCTCTTAGACCTGACACATGTCAAATCTCAAGAGAGCCCAACCCAACCAAAGAGTATCATTTTAACTATTGGTAAAGTGGTTAGTCTTTCAATTTTGATAGAGATGTCAGATCATGGGAGAGTCAAACCAAATCAAAGGGCACTGCATGCCCTAAAAGTTAAAAGTGCCTAGGTCTAACTGATGAGGTCTCACTATTATCAGACTTTTCAGTCACCCAATCTAATATAGTTGTCATATATTGATGAAACCCAATGTAATAAGGGATCACCATGCAACCTATTATTAGAATAGTTAGTCTCTTTTTATCTGATAGAGATGTTAGATTTTGGGAGAACCTGGTGTATCATAACATGACATATGGCATAACTAGGTAGTTTAGTAGGTGGGTCCCTAAAGGCCATAAGATATAATAAAATACAAGTGGAACCATGGAGGATAATTAGAGGATGCCACATGTCCCTATCTAACATCTCATCCCTCCGAAGGGTATAAAAATGAAGTGTTAGGCTATGTCTAGGGATCAACCATTGACATGAAGACTAGTCAAGAGGTGATAAGTGGTGTGAAGTCAGAGATCTTAGTAGGCTTTAAAGATAAGCTGGTTATGTACCTACCCCACTCTAGAAATTGATGATGTGGGAATATAACTCTCTATTGGATAGTTTAAAATGTTACATCACTTTAACTCTCTATTGGATAGTTTTAAATGTTACATCACTTTAACTCTAGATTGGGAAATCAAGTGGAATATTGAACCACCCACTCAAATTAGAATCCATGATGAGCAAGCTACCAAATTCCATCAATACAGGGGGATGAATGTGGATTTTGTTAATTATCTCAAGGAAATATCATTAACTATTATATTTCTAGACTCTTTGATTTTTTCTCCCACCTATTTCTTTCGCCATTTTCTCCTTTAATCAGAGATTTTTCACCAAATTTTATATCATTGCAATGGATGAATCATCTTCATACAGCCATTAAACAAGTTCCCAAGTAGTCAATTACCAATGATGATGATCAATCTAAATTTGAAGACACCCTGTAAGCATACAAGAAGTATGATCTACAAAACGCCATGACCAAGCCTGAAGTGTTCCCCTACATTGACTTATTTAGTAAGATTATCCTCACTACTATGTAGGCGCATGATGACATTCATGATTGGGTCTACTTATCTAATTCCCCATAGCAAATTACCATCATCTTGGGAGTGGCCTACAAAGCCTACTACAATCTCCTAGACTTCACTCTTTTATATGACTCAGTAGTGGTGCAAAATTAGATCAAGACATTCCAAATCTACAATGTCCATAAGGACTAGGCTGAGAATACAGATGTTAAATGGGTGAACAAGGAGGATGTCAATGCATACATGGTATACACCTTTAAGGAAGAGATCTAAATTGGTATGATCCTATTAAACCTATTATTTAGGGCCCTATATTGCCTTCACATCAACATATTGTTGGTGCCCCTAATTCACATGATCTTGGATGTATCCCAAGTCCTTAAACTGGGAGGAGTGGTTAATTTAAACATGGTAAAGACCATATCAGATACATGGGTAGGGATCACTCTTACATAATGAGTTATCATGTAGATTTAATCTATAAGACACTCACTTTTAGCCCTCTATCTTTCCTTCATGGGTTTCTAGAGGCTCTGTGGTTCTTGTAGATTTTTACAAACTATATGACCACTATAAACACCTAAAACTAGCCACAACTAGCTTTCAATTGGACTTCAGATTGATTCCTATCAACCATTGTAAATTAAGCCTAAGAATTACTAAACATCCAAAATTTTCTTGCATATCATTCATCAAATCTCAAAAATGTGTTGAGGCATCCCTAATTAGGTTATTCTATCATATTCAATAATAACCTCTCATAGATTCATTTTTAATCACCTTGTAACATCACAACACTTAATTTGGCCTATTTACCTATTAAGTGGGGCACTTGCACACTTAAATAAAATCTTGGAAATGCTAAAAAGGCTAATTAGAATTAAAGTAACAAGCTAAACCAAATTAAATGCCTAGTTGAATTATCCATTTGAAATTGATAAATAACTAAAAAAAGAAATTAAAAATATCTTAGCCTTTCATCATTGCCTTTATGAGTTGTCAACCTCTTTGAAAATATCCTTAAATATCTATTTTGGATAGCCATGCCTAGTATTTGCAAATCATAATTACTTGATAACTATTAACTCTAATGGGGTTAGATTTGACTCTCCTAGGTCTAGTTTTAACCAATTCCAATTCTTAACTCCACCTTAACTCACCTTGGGTGAGAGTTAAAGTCCTTATTCTATAAATACAATTCCATGCCTCTTAATTTCTAAGCTCTCATAAGCCAAAGTTATAATGTAAATTTGGAGAAATACTAAGTTATTTTATTGAAATTAGTGTTATAATACCAAAATCTTGAGCCAAATCAACATCAAGCCACATCAAAACTAATGGTGCCAAGGAGAGAAGGATCCAATAAGATTCATTTTCCAAAAACTTATTTATGCACAAGTCAAGCAATCCACCCAACAAATCATTTTGAGCTCCCAAAGAAGGTAAAAGGATTCGTGTCTTTTATGTTTTAGTTTTGATTTCATCTAGCTTTTGTTACTAGGCTCCCCCAAGTTTTAGGCTAGGAGTGTAAGTGTTAGTGTGTTTTTATTTGAGTTTTATTGATTGAACTAACACTATACTAACCTCCCTTCTTGGATTCCTAATATCACAAATGGTACACCCGGTGGGACATCAAGCATCCCTTACATGTAAGGGGATTGATATGCAGTGCTTAGTTTTGCTAATGAATTCTTGATAATATTCAAAAATTAATTTTTACTTTTTTTTCTCATGTATAATTTTTTTAGTGACACATAATTTACATAAATACTAATGTCAACCTTGACAAAACTAGCATCGATCCTGACAGAACCAACGTCGATCTAGCCAGGAGCAACATCAACCCTTGTGTGTAGAATAGATCATGGAAGAAATGTATTTACCAAGTTTTTCTTGAGTTTTCTATTTATTTTTTTATTTCTATGGGCCTAAATATCAATTTTTTGACCATTTACTTATAGGATCTATTATATTTGTTGGTTTTATGCTCATATTTCTAACCATATTTTTGTGAAAAACCATATTCTATTTCCCTTTGTTTTAACAAGAAGGAATGAAACTAATGTCGATCTATGTTGACTAATGGTGATCATTATGTGATTAACCAATGCCAATTTTAGTGAACCAACATCTATCCCTGCATAGATTGACATAAATATCTGAGACAGAAAAATAGAGAAACTTGAGAGAAAATTTTGAAATATTATTTCCTCACTCACATTTGGGCTTCTAAGTAGGCAAAAACCTTCTAACAATTATATGTCCTAAGTGGAAAATATCAAGCTTAAACATGTTTAAATACTCAACACTTTGAATTTGGTGTTTAAAATGAACCTAGTGTTTTCATGTTTAGATATTTTTAAAGTTTTTTGAAAGTTTTTCAACAAACTAATGCCAAGGGATAAAAAAATTTAGTACACATTTTGTTTTGGTTTAAATTTAACTCTCACACTAGGTAAATGTTCTTAAGAGTTTCATTTTCATTACTTATTTGTATAAGTTTGTTTGGTTTCAATAAAAATGACTGATGTGTGTATGCTCTCCCCCATCCTCTTTAGGGAACTTGGGTAACCAAAAGAACTCATTCATTACCTTGGTCACTTTAGTCCAAAAGCATGAAAATAATGTCGTTAAGGCCCTCCTCAAATTTATATGGTTTGTGTGATTTAAATGTGACCCTAAATTATTTTCACTTGTGTTTTATTTTCATATATTTTGGCTTGTGTGTAGGATTTCATCACCTCCTCACATGTTCTCTAGGGAAGCATTGACCCAAGAAATCATCTCCCAACATCATTTCAACCCCACTCCATAGTGGGATATACAAATTGAGGTTGACTTACTAGGCTTCTTGTTTGAGTGGTTAAATAAGCTCCACTAGTAAGATATTACCTCAAACCATTGGGATAACTCAAGCATCGTACAACACTAAACAAGTGACAGATGTAGTGGTTGTGAAAAGGATAAGACCTTTATATAATAAGTTATTTGACACAAATCCAAATGATATGAGCATCTCTTATGTTAGCCACACTTGGGACCATCTAAAAACACATGAAAATTTATTTTTTGAACAACCCCACTTGTCACAGATAAACTATTGATGCAAGTTGAGTAGCCTAAAGTTCTATGTCATAGTAAAAACCATTGGGAGAAGAGGGGGCCTAAAAACCCTACTTTTCATGCACTTTTATTTTTGGATTAACACTTAAAATCCTCCCAAGAGTGAGTATATTGAAAAAATTCAACAGTATTATGTAACCTTATTAGTTATAGGATTTAGGACTTTACGCTTAGGTGTTTGTGTCATTCTATCTTTTATTGCATTTTTTTTAGTCTAAACTATCCATTTTGTTTTTTATACCATGTCTAAATGAGTCTTGTGTATACATCACTTTATTATTTAAGGATGTGTTACACCTCCCATTTGACACCATACCTTTTCCTTAGTCTTTTGACGAATCTTTGTGTATGTGTCACTTGATTAAAAAGGGTGTCATTATGTTGTCCAATTCATCTCACACCTTTGTGCCTTGGAGTCTTGAAACAAACCATTGATTACATATTTAGAGAATGATAATGTCATTACACTACTCAAATCATTTCATAGACTTGTTTGCCTTGTGTCCAAATTCCATTTTCAAAACTAGACCACATGTGACTTTTGGACCTATGCCTAGTGTCGTTATGCCATTCATTCTTGTCTAGTTTATTATTTGTTCAAAAAATCTTAGTTTCCTAAGTTAAGCTTTTAATTAACCTTAACAATTTCAAATCCAAACATTGATTGATTTATACATATGCCTTCTATAATTTTGGCCTAGACATCAATCTTTCTCTTTTGGGTTGTGTAAATTAGGATAATTCTTTACCCAATTTGAAAACTTCTATTTCTGCCTAGATTTGGTATAAATATCCTATCTACATACACCTAGAGATCCATCCATTATACCAATTGACCAAGTTCATGTTTAAATATGAGTGCCTAGTGTATGCCAAAGTGTTTCAGATTTGTTAGATTAAAATCTTACCTCTTTTTTAAAGTATAGCTTTTGTGCCTTTTAAAAAATACCTAGCATATGCTTATTTTGAGCCTAGATTTTGTGTCGCATTTGACCAAAAGACCCAACAACTTTTGTTTTCTTAGATTAGACTTGTTTGGAAAATTTTGAACCTATGGTTTGGCATGCCAATTTTTATTCATCCACTTTACCTTTTGTGTGAGACATTTAATGTTAGACATTCTGACATTGGACTATTTTTACCAAGTTTTTAACATAGACCATTTTGGATATATAGCTCTAGCCTTCAACCAAGTTAGACTATGTTTGGACCATTTGTCCTTTAAACATTATTTGTCAATGTTTGTATAACTCTATGCCTTTTGTATAATGTTCATCATTGATGTGTATATGTCTCATTACACACATAATGGATACATATACAATCCAAGTTATGATATAATGGCCTCATAAATTAACTTTGTTCCAGACCCCTATGGTGAAGAAGTGGTTTTTGAGACAGGTCCTTATCCTCCTTGCAATACTCAATTAGGAGAAGAGAGCCAAGCCCTAAATTTGGTGATACCTTATTTGGGTTAGTTGACATATAAACTTCACCCTCTCACTTCCCATGACATCTAATCCCCCAGCTATACCATTAATCCTCCTTTAGATTTTGTGTACAACCATGCTCCATAGCATCCAAGGATTACCATTTCAAAACCCCATCCTTTGGCTTGTGTGAGCAACCAAGCTCCACAATAGCCTATCATTACCATTTCAATACCTCATCCTTTAGTTTGTGTAAGCAACCAAACTTTTCAATTCCCTACCATTTCTATTTCAAGACTCATCCTTTGGATTGTGATAGCAACCAAGCTTTGTAATTCCTTACCATTACCATTCTAGGCTCTTCCAAGTATGGTAGTTCATTATCTCAACAACGTTGCACAAGTATGACTCGACAAGTCATAGTTACCATCCTAGGCTAAGAACTAGCCTTTGTTAATCCCATTATAGATAAGCTTATCATTATCCAACTACCAACCATTATTCATCCATTGTTAACCATTCCCCACTTTAGAAAACCCATACCAATCATCTATCCAAAATTGATCTAATCAATACCTCTCCAACTGAGCTAATCATTTGAAGACCAAGATATATTAAAAATTGGTATTTTACAAATATGTGTAAACTAGGTCCAAGAGAACTAACCAATCTAAGATGTTTTTATTGAAATGCCTATTTGTGATGAGTCAACCTGTGATGAATCACCTTTTGATACTATCCCCATTGTTAATGAGTCTCACTCTAATAAGCTAGTCTTTGTTGAGTCACTTCATAATGATTATAACTACCTTTAGGAAAATCATTACCTTAATTATTATTTTATTTTTCAAGAGATCCCCTTTGACAATATAGTCTCTATAGAGTTGAATCTTGACCTTTTCCCCCTTATTGAGGAATCTCACTTTGAAAAACCGTCTCTATGGAGTCCATTATGCCATCATAAGACATTACTTGTCCAATACCAAAAATTCAACAAGACATCATTATAGCAACATCCACAATAGATGAAGAATTAACATTGAAGTTAGGTTCTATTTTTAAATTGACATCAGATTTAGCCTCACAAGCAAAATCAACATTAGTCTCAACATCATATTTAGATTTCTTTGAGTTGGAATTGGCTTTAGAATTAGAATACATTTATGGTTGATATAAAATTGGTTATGCATGCCTTGCAGATCAATTTGAATATATTTGTGATCCTTCCATGGTTTTTTAGTATGATTAATTTAGATTCGACATAAGTTCTAGTATCTTCTACGATGATTATGTTGCCTTTCCCCATTCCATTACTATTCCACATGTTATTAACACCAACCAACTATCGATTATATTAACCTTCCACTTCCCACAAGTGTCAATTAGGATTTACAAAATCAAACCTTTTTGAATTACATCCATGGTGACATATCAGTTACAAAATATTAGGGGGGCCAAGATCACTTTCATGCAGAAGAATAATAATCTCCTAGTGAATCCTTTTTGGAGGCGCTAGGGGATAATCAAAGTCCAAACTCAGCATCTTCTAGTGAAACCTTTAAGACGGTGCTAGAAGATAATCAAAGTCAAAATTCAATATTCCTTAGTGAAATATTCTCAAAAGTGCTATGAGACAATCAAGACAACTTCATTGGTGAAAACCTCTTTGAGGTACCAATAGTTAAGCACAAACGTTCTTCAGTACTTGATAAAGACATTATCAAAAATGAAATTAGTACAACTTCTAATCTAAATCCTAATCAAATGGTAGCTACTTTTAGTCCTAAAAAACAAAAGAATATATTGTTCTTGTTGAGAGCATATTTAGAAGTCTTCAACCCCACCACATTCAAAGTTATAATGAAACCAAAATCATCAACATTCTGTGGTCCTAAATATCCCAATCTTCATTTATTAACCAACCATTATACATTCCATTATCATACATATTTACATTTCTAAACCAAACCTATCATCTACTATCTATCCATATTTACCATCCCTAGTCACACTATCCTTTGTAGAGGCTACAAAGACATCTTGTCTCAACATTTGAAGGAAATAGAATTAATGACCAATGAGTACCACAACAACATTATTAGAGTCCAAATAAATAGTAGGTTATTGATATAAAAATTATTTAGAAGAGGTGTGGGCTAGAAATTTACATGATTGATTATTATATTTGTATCATATGTTGGTCAGGATGAGCATCTCCACATTAGCAAAAATAATAGAATCTCATACCTTGCCAAAAACCATACCTATACCTAGCCAAAACCATATATTTTGTCATTTTCATTTGATATTCCTCTTATCATTGTTTCATACCCTACCATTTACCATGCCTTATCATTTAGGGGAAACCCTATTACTATTATATCTAATTACCATAATATCACCATCCTTGAACTATACCATAACATATATTGTTCCACCATGCATTTGCTATTGACCAAAGCCTATTTTTAGCCTCCCTACCTAACTTGTTTTGATCTTAGTTCCTCTGGTTCTTTTCACACCTTCTATAAGGGGATTTTGATCCAATTTCAATAGTTTTAAAATTTTATGTTTAAATGGCAGTCTATAAAAGTAGTGTGATAGTGAATCTGGCAAGTTATCTTTCCTTTACCTTTGACTAGTGCCACTGATTATAACCACCTATGGGAAAAGTAGTAGCACAAACCTATGTCATTGTTTCCTAATTATAACCACCTATGGGAAAATTAGTAGCATCGACCTATGTCATTATTTCCTAATTATAACCACCTACGGGAAAATTAGGAACAACCCCTTTATCATACATTTCTACATCACCTTGCCATTACTATTTTCATTTGCCTTATCATTTACCTTAATTTTAGAATTTGTTGGGACCTAGTCAATACTTGCCACCTTTTGTGTGTGTGGAATTACTATGAGTTAAGGTCCTAATGGGACTATGTAGGCCACACTTGATTCACATTGAGGTCAACTTAGTCCCCATTTTCTATATGCTCTCATCATTTTGAGAGCAACTTAAACTAATACTCATACCATTTTATGAGTTGGACCATTTTGTGTCTCATAATTCTTGATCAAGTTGAGTTAAATATAAATTTCCAAAAACATTCAAAATTTTCAAAATCCAAAAACATTTATCCTATTTAAACCTAGTCAGTCATCCTCGATCCACCTTACTAGGGAAAATCTATGGATTGTTTTAATATATTTCATTACCATTAGGGATGTGACCTTTCCCTTTGCATGTATATTTATTTGGGGAACCACCTTTTTATCCTTCCATTGATCCTTCACACATATTTATTGACTTGGTTGACAATAAAATGTTTTTTTCTTTTTCTTTCAAGTTTTTTGTGTGTTTTATTCTTTCTTTTTGTGTTGTTTATTTGTTTGTTTGACTATTTGTTGTTTTTTATTTCAAGTTTTTTGTGTGTTTTATTATTTATTTTTGTTTTTTTTGTTTATTTTCTTATTTTCCAATTTGTTTTATTTTTTTTATGCCTTGATTCATTCTATGTACATTCATTAGGTGATTCCTTGCGCATTATTCTTGAATCCATCCATATTCATGCATCAACATTGTCATCATGGTTTTTATCATTGGTGCATTATTTTTAATTTTTTATTGTATCACATTTCATTCCTTATACATATTTGGGATTAGTTATCACGGTGTTCTATCTTGATGCATACCATCATGTGCTATCATAAAAATTAGCTCAAGAAGTCTTATAAGCATTGCATCCACAATACTCCTTGGCACCTAAAAATTCTTGATATAATCCAAATCATTCCCACATGTAGATTAATTAAATCATGAAATAATTTTAATCCTTGCTAGTTATAGCATGCATCTCTGTACTAACAAGTTACCCAAATTTATCTTTCTCCTTTGTACCAATTTCCATCATCATGATACCAATGATTATAACTACCTCTAGGAAAATCATTGTATCTCATCCCACTTACACTACCAATGATTCTAACCACCTTTGGGAAAATCATTGAGTATCATCCCACTAGTAGATCTAGGGATTACAATTACCTATGGTCAAATCATTGTGTTTGATCTATTTAGAGGTAAATGATTATAACTGCCTTTGGGAAAATAATTATCTTTTTTCTACTCACCTGGGGTATTATTTCATGGTGATAATGATTATAACCACCTTTGGGAAAATAATTATCTTTCTCTACCTATTTGGGGAATGTTTTATCCTACCAATGATTATAACTACCTATTGGAAAATCATTGTTTTCCCTTTTCATTATTATAACCACTTTTGGGTAAATCATTCTCTTGTTACCCTAATCATTTTTCAATGATTATAGCTTATATTAGGCAAATCATTACCTTTTTTGTCCCACTTTTGATGATGATTATAACTTCTTGTGGAAATCATCATGTTTGTCTACCCAACTGGGGTAGCTCTATATGACACTGATTATAATTTCTTATGGGAAAATTAATATTTTCCACCCCATCATTTTATCTTTTTGGTCCCATCATATCTTCCTTTTGAAGGACCTATCAATGAACCCTTTTCCAATCACTCCCTTGAGGGGGCATATATAATTCATCCATTGTCATTAATTCATAGGCATACATGACCTTTTCATTCTTTGAAAACATGTTACTATGATTATAGTTTGTAATACCTTCCCAAAAAAGGGTAAACTATAGACACCTAAAATTGGTCACAACTAGTTCTCAGTTGAACTTCAAATTGATTCCTACCAACCATTATAAATTAAGCCTATGAATCACTAAACATACCAAATTTTCTTATGCATCATTAATCAAAGCTTAGAAACATGTTTAGGCATCCCTAATTTGGGTATTATATCATATACAATAATAACCTCTCATGGATTCATCCCTAATCACCCTCCAGCATCACAATAGTCAATTTGAACTATGGACCTATTAAGTGGTGCCCTTGCACACTTAAATCAAATCTTGAAAATGATAAAAAGGCTAATTAAAATTAATTAATAAGCTAAACCAAATTAAATGCCTAGTTGAATTATCCATTTGAAATTAATGAATAACTAAAAAAGGAAATTCAAAAATTCAAATATCTTAGCCTTTCATAATTTCCTTTATGAGTGGTCAAGCTCTTTGAAAATATCCTAAAATATATATTTTGGATAGCCATACCTAGTAATTGCAAATCATAATTACTTGACAACTATTAACTCTACATGGGTTATATTTGACTCTCCTACATTTAGTTTGAACCCATTCTAAGTCTTAACTCCACCTTGACTCACCTTGGGTGAGAGTTAAAGTCCTTAGGATATAAATAAAATGCCCTACCTCTTCATTTCTAAGCTCTCATAAGCCAAATTTATAGTGCAAATTTGGAGAGAGACAAAAGCTATTTTGTTGCAAGTAGTGTTATAATGCTAAAATATTGAGCCAAAGCAACATCAAGTCATATCAAAGCCAATGGTGCCAAGGAGAAAAGGATCCAAAAATATTAATTTATCAAAGACTTATTGATGCACAAGTTGAGCAAGCCACTCAACAAAGCACTTGGAGCTCCCAAAGAAGGTGAGATGATTTATGTCTTTTATGTTTTAGTTATGCCTTCATCTAGCTTGTGTTACTAGGCTCCCCCCAAGTTCTAGGCTAGGATTGTAAGTGTTAGTGTGTTTTTATTTGATTTTTATTGCTTAAACTAACATTATACTAACCTACCTTCTTGGATTCTTAATATCACAGACACCAATACAGAAATAATATATGGGATATTTATGAGTTTTAATACTTAATAATATACAGTGTGATCTATGAGGTCCCTATGCCTCATATATCAAATGAAATTAGATACTACTATTATTTCTTGGGGGAAACCATCATCAAAGTCATGGGCATTCTTAGAGAGCTCCTTTGATTACTCTATCACATCCTAGATCACCTTGTTAAGATAGAAATTATTTATTAACTATTGGAAGGCATTTTTGAACATTTTATTATTCTCTAGTATAAATTTTTCCCATATTTTTTATCATCAATCAATCACCATGTATACCACTCTTTCCTTACACTATGAAATATGGTGACTAGCCAAGATACTTTGGCCTTAAATAAATCTAAGCCACAAGACTGGGATCTGAACGGCATGATCTAATCCAATTAAGATAAGTATTTAGCATGCCTTAACCTCAATTATGTCCAATATATAAAGGATGGTGATGAGTTTTATTTAAATGTAAAGGATGTCCATTAGGTGTTCACAAGGATTAAAGCCCATAAGAAGGAGAAAGGTAAGAATATTTAGATTTGACCATCCTTGGCCCCCTCTACATTTATTTAGTCTTTAGGTGATATCACCCTAACTCCCCTCATAATTTATAAAATAATAATACAATGGATCTCACCACCTTCTCCCCAAGAGAAGAAACTCCTCCTTCCATGGGTCCACCTCCTCTACCTCTAGAAACTTAAGTACTTCATCCCTAGCCAACTCAAACTTGTATGACTCAATGACAGCCAACCCAAGCATAAGCATCCCCTAATAGGTTCCTTGACCCAAATCCACCCAAGATATAAGTATTAATATCAATAGCATCTTATAAATTATCCTAAGGTGGGACTAATACTAGTCACTAGTGAAAGGTCCTCCCCTCACTCCCTCTACTTTCAAACTACCTCTTATGGCACCACTCAGTTCTTAACCCCTTCTATGAACTATTATACTAGCACCACCTCTTTTCCCTATTCCACCACCTCCTCTCTTCACCCAAACATCCATGGCCTAGACCATCCCTATCATCATACCTTATCTATTTCCATTTGTCCCTTCCATTCCCCAACCTATAAATTTCTTAGTGCTCCTATCAGTCATTCCTCAAATTTAGGTACCTACAAGTGCCCCATCTTCACTAGACACATTAGTTTTTCTAGGATTAATTTTACCTATGTGAATGTCTCTAGTGATTAGGACAATCTCATTAGTTCTTTTTATGACTTAATAACTCCCACAATTTACCCCTATATCCCTCATTACCTTGGATCCTTCTATAGTATAATCTAGAGTTAACCCAGGTAAAAGGCCAAAAAAGAATAAACACATAGTTCACACTCAACCCATAATATAGGTACCAACTGGTCCAATTCTATCTCCTTTGATAGTCTCTATGGCTCCTTCAACACTAGCCCCAAAGGATCCTCTCATAACTCCTTGGCCCCCTTTTTCCATCACCCTAGGTGCCCAAAGATTTGGTTTTATTTAGCCAATCTCTTCCTTTCTAGTAAATACTCCTCTCTTAGGAATCATTTACCCTCAAGTTGGCATGACCCAAAGTCAGTGGTGAGTGTAGTTGTTCTTTTGGGCCTCTCCATTATTATTTCCCCCTTTTTCCCCCATTCCTCCTCCTCCTTTACTAATTTCACCATTCACTCCCTCCACTTCTTCCATTCCTCTTCTACCTCATTCTCCACCTATTCTACCATCTTTTCTACCCCACTAACACCTCCCAAAACCCAAAGAATGGTCCTAATATTGAATTTTCCATATATGATGATGAAAGGCACCTAGATTTATAATGGTATTTTCAAGTATACCATGGGGAACATGTAGATAATTTCACCTATAAATTTCTACAAGAGGGAGACAATGTGGTTTGGTAGACTCAATGGGACATGTTCGCTCTCACCAAGGTGAGGAATCCTAAGGGAGAATAAAATATGTAAAAAACCCACTCTTAGTTCTTTGGGCAACTCATGGCATGTCAAAGAAACTTCTTGAGGACACGTAAATCTAGGTTTGAAATCTTGAGGCACATGTCATGTGCTCCTTCCCTACCAAGTTAATTGGGCACATCAAGGATGCCCTCATACAACTTTTCTCAACTTTGGGAAATGTGGTATAGACTATGACAAAGACTCAGGTGATTATCCAACAAACCCAAGCCTATATAGAGAAGATAGTTTTAATTGATGGGAATTAACAAAAATTGACTATTATGATTAATAAAGGCATGTTCTCAAAGCTAAAATTGATGCCCACTATAGATTTGGGGTCATATTAGACCATGAAGACTACTATGAAGGAGTGGCTTGCTTTAGCCCAAATGGTAATGGGATCCCTAGAAGATGGAAAATGAATATGTTGGCTTATTTTAATCAATATAATATCTTAGTGTTATTCCACACAGATGACACTTTTCTAGATAAGTGAGAATTTGGAGTTCACCTGGGTCACTTTGAACAGGTCATGAGGGGAAAAATGGCCAACGTGAATAAGGAGGGAGCTTAGACAATCCTTGATCTTTTAACTCAATCTACAATGAGTATCAATCAGGTGTCTAAAGTCCAAGTGCCAATGGAGGATCCCCTTTAAGTATACCAAAGACTTTCAGCCTAGGCAAAGATGATCTTTAGGGAGACTCTGATGAACCTTACCAAGCTAGACTAGGAGTTTGACCTCATGGTATTTGTACTAGAGATCAAGGAGGCAAAGTAAAAGTAGTTGGGAATTGGGTCATCCATTTTACCTCCTTGTATCATTTGAGTGGTCTTTTTTAGATATATTTGGGGTAAACAAAGAGGATTTTACTTCTTTTTTAACTTATGCAATTGTAACCACTAGGGGTGGCCATAATGGCCTACGATGGGAATGTCATGTTACTTTAGTGTGAATCCCATCCTTATCTATAAAATTTAAACTCTATTATAATTTTAGGGTTGACAATATTTATCTCAAAAGTGTTGTTATAATCAAGCTAAGATTTCACCTATGGTTTCCTTTGCCCCTTCTAAATTATAGAGAGTTGGCCAAGATCTGTATTTTACAATAGAAATGGTTGTTTTAGTGAATGCAATTTAATATTTTGTGTAACACATGTTCTTTTTATCAAAGTATCTCTCATTTCAATTTTAAATGAAGATTAATGCTCATATAATTATTTTAACGCTCTATCATTTTATGAATGCAATGATTATGATGTGTTTTCCTATCATAAACTCTTTGTGAATTCCTTTGATTTTATTTACAATACTGATAACCTATGTACAACACAATTATATCCCATGTATATACCTCACATGAAGTGGAAATAGGTTAATCTCTTAATGCTCACTTCAAGTGGTATGTCATGGTATCTTGGGGGAGGTTGGTTTCCCTCACACTACAAATTATTTACAGCCATGTGGTCTCAATATAAGTTTTGACAAGGCTCTTTATATGGTCTTAGATATACGTCATGATATATGGGGCTTATAATTCCATGGAAGAAGAATAATAACATGTAATTTATGTGAGGTTCTATCCCATTTAAGACTACTTAAACCATAAGATCTTTGTGAAGTGCTACCAAAAATTAAACTTTGAGGGTGATGTCTGATAGCTTAGCATCAAGAATAAACCCCTTATTTTCATGAACTATGCTTAAAACACATAATCACTTATCTCTTATGACACCTACCCTTAATTTATATCCCCTACTATAAAATGGGGTTGGTATTTACATTGGGGGATGAAATCTGATTTACCATGCCCTAAGAACTCATGGATAGTGATGAAGTCCACCTTGCACATCCAAAATAAAAATAAGGTTCATTATTTTTTATCCTCAGGACCACACAAGTGGTTAAAAGGAGATAATTATCTATCTTCACTTTAGGAAAAATTTAATAATAGCATATGTTATTTTTATCACCCAATGTCCATAAGTTGGAAAGGGAGAGTATACACATGATAAGCCACCCACAAACACACAACAAATCAAAAAAACACTCAAATAGAAGAAAATACAAGTATTTTAAAGCACTAAATTTAAATTTTGGTTAATTTTTAAGCACCAAATTGAAATTTTGTTATAAAATGTGTTTTTTCGAGATAAACCACTTATTTAACAATCAAAACCTTTAGAAAACAAGTTAGTGTTTGGATTAGTTATTTTTGACAAGCAAGAAGATGTTGAAATGTTGATTGTTTAGGTCTCAATAAATTGTCATAGGGTGAATCTATCAATAATTTGGGAAAATATTCCAATTCTAAAATTAATATTGTCAATTTATAGATAGAAAGCATACAGAATAGGAAACTAGTAACTCTAATGATTATTAGGGTGATATCATTATTAGATAGTGATTCTACAGATTCTATAAAAATCATAGTCAGAATGAGCACAAAGAAGATTCCTCTAATTAATATGACAATTTCATTATTTTTAAATGCAATATCATTGAAAATATAGAAAACATAGATAGAGCAGAGAAGTTACCCTCACAGTTCCACCGATGTGAAAATCAATCCTATTGATTTCCAAGTCAATTTCATCATTTCAATTTATGATTGTGATATTTCTATAAAATCATAGTCTAAATGAAATCTAAGAGTGTTTCCATCATTTTGTATTATAATTTCATTGATTCTAATATTAATTTTGTCATTCACCTAAAAATTATAGAATGTAGAGAATAGAAAAGAAAAGAAGCGATATCATCAATTATTAGGGAAATATTTCCATTCACAAATAGTGATTTTATCAATTAGCGAAGTATCTGCACCACTAAATTGAGAACATAAATTTGGTAAATTTATAAGAAAAATAAGTTAAATTAGGCTCAATATTAAGCAATTTTTTAATAAGAAGGATGTTATGATGTTTTAAAGGAGAATGTGGGTTGTAGTTCCACTAGGCTTGCCATATGTGAACTATTGTCTCCAAATCTTGCATCCTAGAAGAGAGTGTTCAATCCTCTTCTAGATTTGGACAACTTTGGAACATTTCTATGCATGTGTGTATACCTATAGAGGAAATGAACCTCTAGATTTAAAGGGCTAGCTCCCTAAATGTATTTATCCAAAACAACCTCTATCTAAACTAGTTTGATTGAATGGAAAAGAGTTAGAAATTACATAAAGAAAACTTTTTATAAGAATGGTGATGCACCAAGATTATCTTCCACATGAATATTATACCCTATTACATAATACAATAAGATACATAGACTATTTCCAAGCTTGAAAGATTTCAACACAAGTATTTTAGTATAAAGGTGAGATGTATGAAATGACATAAGGTAAATGAATTGAAAGACAACCTATACATTCCAAGAATAGTTATACACATGAAAAAATTCAACACACTTGGATGCACTCTATATGACCTATTAGACCTTGAAACTTTGCTTAAGCATGAAGGATAAAGGACAGAAGGATGAAAACCATCACTTATTATCACTATACATCACTTACACACTTAGGAAATTGCTTAGAACTTCAAAGAAAAAGACTTGTACTAATGCTTAAAGGTAGGATATCATTCCATTAGGGCTTCATCATACTCTATGTGGTCTATTTTTACCCTAGCTCAAGGGTTATATTTATAATCAAGAGGAAGAGAGAGGAGAAGGCCTTTAGTGCTAAGAGAAGGAATCAATCTGTTAAAAGTCTTTATCTTCAACTATAACCATCTTTTCAAAGGATGCTCATTTGGGCCATTCCATTAATCCATGTCATTTCAAGTGGTTATGCAGCTAGCTTGCTCTCTTAAAGATGTTTTCCCAATATTTTTACTAGTAGAAATAGATATTTTTGAGTTGGGTAATGGCATAAATTAGTTATGCAAATGATAGTCCACTTGTTGTAGATTTGTCTTAACAACTTCCCACTAGATCGTTGAGGTGTGTAATGGCATGGAGAAGAGTTGATTTCATTTTGTTTTTCCTTGGAGAGGCATCACCTCAAGTCTACGTGTATGCCTCTATGGCATTTGTTAGAATCCTTTGAAACTCATTCCAACTCAACCAAGTCTTTTACTCCTTTTGATTAGCCATCACAAAAAATGTGGATCATGGTCTAATCAATGGTGAGATGAACCCTCTAATGGAATTTAGTGGATGAATAATATGAGCCCTTGGATCTTTGACCATTTGAATGAGGACCATTGATTTTCCTAAGACCCACTATTTTTAATGCTAACGACTAGTCCATGACCCTGAAATTAATGGCTATGCAGTTGTCACTCTATTGGGACTACTCCCTCAAACTTTTTCCCACATACCCTTCTCTTTTTTTCCCTTTGAAACCATCCTTTTATGGACTTTCTAGACTATAGACTTTTTAAAACCATCTTTCTATAAACTTTTTAGATTACTCAAACATGCCCTTTCTATAGACTCTACAGGTGTCCCTTTTGTTTGAAACCATCATCTCTCTATGGACTCCGTAGGTTTCCTCCCTTTGGATTGCTCAAACATGCCCTTTGAGAATCATTCTATGGACTCTGCACAAGTGTCTATACCCTTTGGACTTTTTTTTAAGGACACTTTTGCTGAGAATGTTCCTTTGAGACCTTGGTTTTAGGGCACTTTGTCTAAAAGGTGACCCTTCAGAGCTTTTGAAAAGGCCCTTCAAACTTTTCCCAAGTGTCCCTTCAAAATTTTGAAAATGCCCCTTCATACTTTTTTTGAATGACACTTTTACAACAAAAAGAACATTCAAACATTTTTTGAAGGATACTTTTGCAACAAAAAGACCCTTTGAACTTTTGGAAATGGACTAATTTTTCATAAAGACCCTTCAAAAATATTGAAAATGTCCCTTCAAAATTTTGGAAAGTGTCCCTTTGCTTGAGAAATGGTCCTTCAGACTTTTTGTAAGTGACCCTTCAAAAATATTGTTTCAGACAAAAAGTATGAAACAATTCTTTCAAAAAAAGTTGCAAAGGACTTTTTGAAAGTGACCAATTATTTTAGGCTTTTTAAAGGATCAATTCTTTTAGACTTTTTATTTGAAACAAAAAGTTAGAAAGAAAGAACAAAACCTTTAGAAATGTTTTTTTTAATAAAAATTATAAAATAAATCCCTCAAAAATCCTTCTAATTCCCTTTAGAAACTCAAAATGTGCCCTTTGGAAAAGTTAAACACTTCCCTTCACAAGAGAAAAAGACCCTTTAGTAGAATGTAAATGTCCCTTAGGAAAAGTTCAAAGTGTCCCTTTGTATTAGAAATTATCCTTTGGCATTTCTAAAATGTACCCTTCAAAAAAACCAATTTAGGACCAATTCCTTTAGACTTTTTTATTTTAGACAAAAAGTCTGAAATAATTCCTTTAACTTGGACAAAAAGACCAAATAAAGGCTTTTGAAGGAAATAACACTTGGTGTTTATTTTCTATGGGGATGAACTAATAAATATGCTACACTTATCCAAAATAAATATGCAAAACTTGGGAGTGAAAATGGCTAATATTCTTGGTAATTCCAAGGGGATGCATGCCTACTATACCTCATACCAGTTGCCTAAATCCTTCCATTGGGCATGGAGTCACACATATAGGCACCAAAAAATGACTTGAATAGACCCTTGGCTCAAAACACAATTTGGTTGATCACATGTACAAAGGCAAAGACACACACCAAATAAAAGGAAGGAAACACACATGTGCTATAAAACACTTAGGGAACATAACAACAAACCAAAAACAAAAATAGACTAAACACACACACACCTAAGCTATTATTTATAAAGCATGACCTACAAGGACTAATATTAGAACTTTAGATGTATCCCATTCATAGGGATAGGCAATTATTCTCCATTCATTTTGGTCAGCTAAAAGGAGTTACTTTGCTTGCACTTGCTAATGATGTAAGGGCCACTCCACAAAGTGTCACACTTTGTATGTCTACCTAATTTTTCTCTATCCTCATCCCATTTAAGAACCAAGTCACCTTATTTTAACACTCTTTCACTTGATTTTTTGTCAAAGGACCTCTTCATGAGTATTTGGTGGTGTTCCATGGTCTTGTGTGCATGGTCTCTTGCTTCTTGCAATTGCATTAGTTCTATCAATCTGACTTCCATTGGATTATTTTCAAGTAGTTCTTACTATTGTGCAAGTTCTAAAGTAGGGATTTTATAAGATATGTACAACCTAGCCTCTCTCCCATAAATAAACACAAAGGGAGAATTACCAATTGATCTCTTAGGAGTGATCTTATCAGCCCATAAGGATGTCTTCAACTTGTTGTGCCATGCTCTTTAATTATTCTCCAATGTTTTGTTGATGATCTTGATGAGATTCTTGTTATTAGACTTAGCTAATACATTACCTTGAGGGTAATAATTATATGAGGTACTCAAGTAAACTCCATTCCTATTTTCCTAATCAAAAGTTTTAGCACTTATATAAGCAAGTGCATTATCATAAATGATAACATGGAGAACTCCAAATCTTGTTATAATGCTCTCATAGAACTCCAAGATTGCATTTTCACCTACCTCCTTTAATGTAATAGCCTTTACCCACCTTGTAAAGTAGTCAGTAGTAGTCAATATCCATTTGTGTCTAGCACTTGATGGAGGGTTGATCATATCAATGAAAGCAAGGGCCCATTATATGAAAGGCTAGTCTACATGGACAGGATTCAATGGAAGGGTTGCAAGCTTCTATTTTCCTACAAAAAAGACACATTGAGGACACTTTTTAGCCCAATAGTAATAGTCCTTAAAAATACTAGACCAATACTAACCAGCCCTCATTATCTTTGTATATTTTGTCTTAGGAGAGAAATGATCTCTATCTTACCATTGTGAAACTTTTCTAGCAGCATATAAAACTAATCACTATTAACACACCTCAACAAAACACCATTCACATCTTTCCTAAAAATAACACCATCTACAAGATAGTAGGGAATGGTCTGCAATCTAAAATATCTCCTTTGAGACTTGTTCAAGCCATTGGGACACCCACCATTTTGAAGAAAACTAATGATGTCTTGTGTCCAACTTTGAACCTACACATGATCAGTTGGCTAGGGTTAAACCTTGTTAATCAAGACTTCTTCCTTTGGCTCTTGTAAATATGAAGCTAAAAACTCACATAATCCTTTTCCTCTTACCAAGTTTGTAACCTTAATATCCACATCATACTCCATCACCTTTTTAATCCACCCATCTCTCTTTTCATTAAGGTCTTCGCTTAGGAGAAACTCCTTGGTGCTAGGATAAGAAACCATGACATGTATCTTGTTGTTTGAAACCATGTGTATAAATTTTCTCAATCCTCTTATCACTGTTAGAACTTGCTTCTCAACAAATGTATACCTAAACTCATAATCTTCTAATCCTTGGATAAATAATGTAATTAGTTATTCTACCTCTTTATCATTCTTTTGCATAAGCATAGCTAAGATTGTATCAAGATTAGCAAAGGTATAGAGTATGAAATATTTGGAAAATTTTGGGTTCAAGAGAGTAGGAGATTATACAATTGCTTGCTTGATTGACTCAAAACTACTCTTACCTTCCTTTTTCCAAAAAAAATCTTGGTTTTATTTGAGCATGGCTATGATAGGCTTTACCATAGTTGCAAAGCCTAGAATAAACCTTCTTAAAAAATTTATTTTCCCCAAGAAACTTTACATCCCTTTCTTGTGTTGAGTCAAATACAAGCCTAGAATAGCCTTAATCCTCTCAGGGTCAATAGACAAGCCTTATTTTAAGATAATATGACCCAATAGCTTGCCTTCATGGACAACAAAGATGCACTTTTTTGGATTAAGGGATATTTCATACTCCCTAAACTTCTCAAACACCTACCTTATATCTTTTATATGATCAGTAGAATCCTTCAAAAAAATGGTTATATCATCAAGATACATAAGCAAAAACTTATTGATAAAACCATTAAAATACATATACATTGCCCTTTAAAATGTAGACCTAGCATTGGATAAACTAAATGGAATATTATTATAGGAAAAGGTCCCTTATTTTTTAGTGAAGTTTGTCTTGAAATGATCCTCTTCATTCACTAGTATTTGATTGTAACCTAAATAATCATCAAGAAGTGAGAAGCATTGAGAACTTGAAATAGCTTGCAAAATTTGTTCCATGGAAGGTAGTGGATAATGATCCTTGAGAGAAACTTTATTAAGATCTCAAAAATACACACAAAGTTTGATATCTCCATTCTTATTGTAGATAGGTTCAAGATTAGTCACCCAAGTTGAGTGCTTGATAGGAAATATAATCATATACTCAATCAACTTGGTCAGCTCTTTCTTTATGAGTTCTTCTATCTTGGGATTGATAGGCCTTTGATTTTATTTAACTAGTTTATCTCTAGGTTATAACTCAATAGTGTGATGAGATAGACTTAGATCAAACCCTTTCAAATATTTGTATTCCCAAGCAAAGATGTCATGGAATTCTTTGCATAATTCAATAAAGGCTTACTTCTCAGATGGAGACCATACCTTACCAATTTTCAAGAGTTTATCCTTGTAAATTATGACTCTCTCATAGTTCCCCTATTTTATTGACATGCTCACTCTTTCTCTCTTATTTTGATCATCTTGATTGAAAACACTCTCCAAGGTTATTATCCCCTTAGGTATCTTGTTTATCTTTATTTGAATAACTTGTTCTTCATATTAATCATGTAATCTCTTTTGGTTTCTTGAGGAGAAACCTACCTCATTTTTTAAGAAGTGTATAATGTGTTCATCACTTTCAAACACTTGATATGACACTTCATTATCTAGAATAGAAGGCCTCAAAATGACCTTGATATGAGACTGATCGTTTTCCTTTTCTATATCAACAATTTCATCAAATTGTGCTCCTATGCCAGCCAATCTATCAGCATGTTTATTTGAATCCCTTGATATGGGTTATATGTTGAAGGAATCAAAGTATTAAAGTAGGTCCCATACCTTATGATTTTAGGATTTAAGCAAGGGATTCTTAGCTGCATCTTGACTTATCACTTGATGGATGACCAATTCAGTATACCCATAAACTTTCAAATTCTTGATCCCTTTCTTCTTTTCCCATTAGAGGGCATGAACTAGGTCTTCATATTCTACCACATTGCAAGGGAAACTAAAGTGGAATCTATATGAGGATTATTATTGATTATTTGATGGAAAAAATAACATAATTCAAAATCCTACACCTACTTTTCTTCTTGATCCATCAAAAAATAATTCCCATATCCCATCAAGTTCATGGTCTTCATTAGTGAGTGAAGGGATTGAAACATCTTTTTCATGTATACAATAAACTCCCAAATTAGTTTCTTCTAAGAAAGTATATGGATAAATTACATGCATTTTCCTATTGTAATTATCAAGGAAAACATCAAAAATACCTTCAATGGGGGAGGGTGCTTCACCATCCATGACACCTTCTTCTTCTTTGCTAATTAGGCAATTTTGATTTGAGTTTGTCTCCATGTATGGCTCAATATGAAACCTTGCTAAGGGATGAGTCCTTATAGTAACCTTGGTTTCATATCTTGTTTTAAAATATATAAAATACAAATAAATATAAAGTTATCCTCTTATCTTATCCATGAAGTCCCTTGACAAGCATATAGCAAAATGGGCTAGAAGATCTAACACCACAATGTCTTGTAAAATGGGGAAACTTGGGCAATCATGTAGGAAAACTTTCAGACCTCTAACCAATACCATTTTCTTGGTTGGATTCCTATCAAGTTTCAACACACATTTACCATATGGTTCATACTTCAATCCCAATTTATCAGCCACCACCTTAGGCATGATAGTGGTACTAGCTCCACTATCTGTAATATAATTGTGAACCAATTTGTCTCCCACAATGAGTGTGAGGTAGAAGGGTGAACGGTTTTTAGATTTATTGGAGGTCTCTAAGACGTGACTTGGATAATTGATAAGGGTCACACTAATATTATTTGACATTTGAGGGGCTACATGAATGTTAGCTGCTCTTGTAATGGCTCCTTTTGACAAGGCATATGCAAGACTTCCCAAAGAGATATGTTTGTCTTGGTATTCTTCAAAGAATCAACAATGTTTAGAGGGGAATTATTTACCTTTTATTGAATTATTGAAGGTATTGAGGGATTTTGAACCTACTAAATTGTAGGCTTGACAACCCTAATTTCATTCTGACTTTATTGATGGGCATGAATTGTAGTAGGTATTGCACTAGGATTTACACTTTATATCCTTGGAGAGGCATCGCTTAGAGTCACATGTACTCCTAGAACATCTTTTAGAGCACTCTTCTTGGCTCTTGTATTTTCTATGATTTATGTGCTTTGATTTAACACATAATCATCCTTAACTTAAAAGTTTATCATACCTACACTCTAGCTGCTACCTTCTCCATGAATATCCCTTTGGCTAGGATTCACTTCTTCTGATGTCATGTAAGGAGTAGCTTCTTCTTGTGCCACTAAAACCTAGCTATCTTCTTCAAAATCATGAATAAACTAACCTTAAGGTTATTCCCATTGGTCTAAATGATCTTCCCCTTAGACCAAGATAGCATGTACTAGAACAAGAGCCTTCGTAGGAGTGGGATTAGGATTATAGGCATTGAGTTGCCTATTGAAACCTTGTTGATCTTGTCCTCTTCCTTGGTAGTTGTATTAGGGTGGGGCTCTATAACCTTGTTGAGGATAGTATTGATGGTTAGGTAAAGTACTTTTCTATAATTTATCTTCCTTGAGTTAAACTCATAATGACTAAATCTCTTCATCTTTATTCACAACATTATCCATCTTCTTGGGAAAGGTTCTCAGCTTGACATTAGTGTTAGGAACTTGTGATATGCTTGGATCTTCAATCAAACTATGAGATAGGAAAGGCATGGAAACTCTTAGAGGTAACTTTATATCTTATATCAAGTTATTCTCAGCTTCAATAGCTATCTCATATGCATCTGATAGATTGAATCCTACCATTGACTATAACATCACTACCATATTAGTGCCAATACCCTTGAGATAAGTGGGGAACACAAAGCTAGGAAGAGTTCTCATGATAGGTAATAACCTGTGCTAGGTCCTTTAAAATATTTCATTAAAATCTCCTATGGATTCATTAGGACCTCTCTTTATCATGATTAGCTAATGTATAAGCGATGTATAGTCACTCTTATTCTCAAATCTAGTTACCAATAATTCCCCAAATCCATCCCAACTTGTAATGCAACCACCTTCCAAAGTCCTATACCAATCAAGTGCCTTGCCTTTTAGAGACATAGTGAGAAATATTATGGCTATGTTGGCTTGGGTGACATTATGGAATTTAAAAAAATTCAAAATGTCTCTAATATTCTCATATGGGGTAATATGACCTTCTACATTGAAATCAAGGAGACTCTTGGTAGCATTGGGAGGAATAGGGTTGTATGCAGGAAGCTCAATTGGATTTTAGGTATTAAAGGATGGGAAAGGTTGTTTCCTCTCCATTTATACTCTTTTTTCTTGATCTCCTATTTCTCAAACTTCCTCAACTTCTTCTTATTCTCTAAAACCTCCTTGCTAAGGATCTCTAAGCACTAGGAATGGTTCAAGACATTGTTTTTCAAGAAGAGCTTCAACTAGAGGGTCTTGATCAAAATTCTTAGATGACCTAGTGAGGACTATGAAGTATAATGTGGGAAACTTGATCTAAAACTAGAGATTCTCACATTTTAGAGTCACCAAATGCTAGATTAAATATATTTCTACAACCCTAAGCTTATCAAGACTAGCATTCACATTGACATGTAAATAATTCATCCCACCAGGCATACCAAAAATGTTGTCTCCAAATCTTGGACCATAGAAGAGAGTGTTCAATCCTCTTAAAGATTTGGAAAATTTTGGAACATATCTAGACATATGGTTATACCTATAGAGGAAATGAACCTCTTGATTTAAAGGGCTAGCCCCCTGAATGTATCTATGCAAAATAACCTATGTCTAAACTAGTTTGGTTTAAGAGAAAAGAGTTAGAAATTACATAAAGAAAACCTATTCTAATAATGGTGATGCACTAGGGTTATCTTCTACATGAATATTGTGATCTAGGAATTTGACTCAAGAGAGGACGGTTAGTATGGTGTTAGTTCCAAAATGAAAACAAAATGAAAGAAACACACTAATAGCATAACATCTCTAGGCTTAGGCACTAGGGAGAGCTTAGTTAATAAAAACAAATGACAAACACAACTAAAAAGTAAGAAATAAAACACAATAATTCTTTCACCTTCCTTCGATGCTTCAAATTCCTTTGTAGTAGTGGCTTGTTTAGTTTTGTACTCATGAAGTCCTTGGCAATGGAAGCTTGGTTACCTCCATCTCTCTTTATCACCTTTAGCTTGTGGCTTGGCTTGGCTTGAAATAAATTTGGCATGGTAACACTATTTTTAATGGCTTCTTAAAGATATTTTTACATTCTAACTTTGCACCGAAATAGCTTAGAAATGATGTTCTTAGCCTCTTTATTTATAGATTTTTGGATTTGATCAGAATCAACTTCAATCATCCATCTCAAGATTGAGATGTGTGGTTGAGGATTAATTCAATTTTTGGAATTAAGTTTTTAATTATCTTCATCATGACATTATAATAAGGGGAAATTAAGAGGCATGGAGGGAATCATAAAAGGCATTGATGAGGCATGGAAGGCATGAATCTTGATATTTGTGGCATTTATTGCCTAAGGATGTCTTCCCAAGAAATGAGGTCACCTGATGATGTATATATTCAATATACATTTCCAAAAATAATTTTTCAACAAGTTTCCATGGAATTATTAATTATGCCTTGATATGGGTTAATCAACTCTTAAGTATGATTAATTACTTTGTGCACAAATTACTCAAATTGATTAGAATGCCTTATTATTGGTCCTAAATTTTATTGGATTAGAATTGGAAGTCCATGTTAGATGCATTGGATATGTATTCATATTTAGGATGTTACCAATAAAAAATAACAAAGGCATATGTCTTGTGTAAAACATGTGATAGGAAAGAGCAATCCAGAGCACTCATGTGTAAAATTGACATTTTGACCCAAAATGATCTTATCAAAGTTAGTTATCCCATAAATTGCATTACCCCATTTAGGGATACCCTAGCCAAAATCAGCACTTGAATATGTTTGTTTCACATCATTTATCATGTTTTAGTATTTTTAAGCCAAATTATGCATTTTAGGTGGAAATTGGCCAAAATCCTGGTTGGAGGTTATCAATGGCTAGTTTTAGGTGTCTACAAATATCATACCCAATTGCATGATATAGCAAGATACGTAGACTATTTCCAAGCTCTAAAGATTCTAACACAAGTATTTTAGTATAGAGGTGAGATGTATGAAATGACATAAGGTAAATTAACTCAAAGACAACCTATACATTCCAAGAATAGTTATGCACATGCAAAAATTTAACACACTTGGAGGCACTCTATATGACATTTTAGACCTATAACCCTTGCTCAAGCATGAAGGAAAAAGTACAAAAAGATGAAAAACATCACTTGTTGTCACTATACCTCACTTACACACTCAATAAATTGCTTGAAACTTCAAATAAAAAGACTTGTAATAATGATTAAAGGTATGATATCATTCTAGCAGGGCTTTTCTACACTCTATATGGTCTATTTTTACCCTAGCTCAAGGGTTATATTTATATCAAAGAGGAAGAGAGAGGAGGAGGCCTTTGGTGCCAAGAGAAGGAATCAATCTATTAAAAGTCTATATCTTTAGCTGTAACCATATTTTCAAAGGATTCTCATTTGGGCCATTCCATTGATCCATGTCATTTCAAGTGGTTACACATCTATCTTTCTCTCTAAAAGATGTTTTTCCAATGGTTGCACTAGTAGAAATAGATATTTTTGAGCCAGGTTATGCAATCAATCAGTTATGTAAATGAGATTCCACTTGTTATAGATTTGTCCTAATGCCTAACACTTTCTCACTAACTCACTAAGGTGTGCAATGGCATGCAGAAGAGTCACTTTCATTTTATTTGGCCTTGGAGAGGCATCGCCTAAATTCTATGTGTATGCCTCCATGGCATTTTTTAGAATCCTTTGAAACTCATTCTAGCTTGACCAAGTCTTTTGCTCCTTTTGATGGGCCATCAAAAATGACATAAATCATGGTTTGATCAATGGCGAGATGAACCCTCTGATGGGCTTTGGTAGATGAAGCGTGTGAGCCCTCATATCTTTAAGCATTTGAACAAGGACCATCAATTTTCCTGGGACTCATTATTTTGACCAATGGATAGTCCATGACCCTAAAGTTGATGGCCATGTAAATATCACTCTATTGGGACTATTTCCTCAAAAAATTTCCCATGGACCCTTCTCTTTTCTCCCTTCAAAACCATCCTTCTACAGACTTTTTGAACTATGAACTTTGTAAAACCATCTTTCTATGAACTTTCTAGATTACTTAAACATGCCCTTTTTATGGACTCTGAAGGTGTCCCTTTTCTTCAAAACCATCATCTCTCTATGGAATCCACATGTTTCCTCCCTTTAGACTGCTCAAACATGCCCTTCGGCAATCCTTCTACAAACTTTGCACAAGTGTCTATACCCTTCAAACTTTTTTTGAAGGACACTTTTATCGAGAATGCTCATTTAGGACCTTGGTTTTAGGGTACTTTATCTGAAAGGTGACCCTTTGAAGATTTTGAAAAGGCCCTTCAGACTTTTCCCAAGTGTCCCTTCAAACTTTTTTTTAAGGACACTTTTACAACAAAAAGACCCTTCAAACTTTTTTAAAATGGCACTTTTGCAACAAAAAAACCCTTTAAACTTTTGGAAGTGGACCAATTTTTGAGAAAGACCCTTTGGAAATATTTCAAGTGTCCCTTTAGACTTTGTAAAGTATCCTTTTCCTTGAGAAATTGTCCTTCACACTTTTTGCAAGTGACCCTTTAGAAAGATTGTTTCAGAGAAAAAGTCTGAAACAATTCTTTCAAAAAAGTTGTGAAGGACTTTTTGAAAGTGACCAATTATTTTAGAATTTTTAAAAGATCAATTATTTTAAAAATTTTATCCAAAAAAAGAAGTTCAAAATAAATAATGAACCCTTCAAAAATGTTGTTTTGGATAAAAATTCCAAAACAAATCCCTTAAAAATCTTTCTGATGCCCTTTGAAAATTCAAAATGTGCCCTTCAAAAAAGCTAAACACGTCCCTTTGCAAGAGAAAAAGACCCTTCAAAAGAATGAAAATATCCCTTAATAAAAATGAAAAGTGTCCCTTCACATTAGAAATGATCCTTCAACATTCCTGAAATGTACCCTTCAAAAAACCTGTTTAGGACCAATTCCTTCAGACTTTTTTGTTTAGAACAAAATGTCCAAAACAATTCCTTTGAGACTTGGACAAAAAGACCAAACAAAGGCTTCTAAAGGAAATAAAAATTGGTATTTATTTTCTATGGGGATGAACCAATAAATATGTTGTACTTAGCAAAAATAAAGATGCAAAACTTGGGAGTGAAAATGGCTAACATGAACCACATGATTACAAAGGGGTTAGTGATATAAGTATGCAATCAAAATAAAATACACACAACCTAAATCCCAAGGGTGAGTCTTTAAATTTGGAAAGGTAAATAAAGAGCATAAACATGATAAATGGAAGATAAATAACATAATTATACCTTCCCCTTTGGATGTTTTTCCCTTTCTAGAATTCATGATTGGAAGATCCTAGATATAATGCTTGAGGGTGTTTAGTAATGCCATAAATTTACTTGGAAAACATCTCCTCTTGAGATATATGTGATTGGATGAGAAATGTGATTAAATGGTTGAATATTTATTGAGGATTTGATAACATAATTTATCAAAAAAATCTTGTCTACAATGGAGAATGGCTCTTCCATTTATAGACTTGGTGAGTTAATATGGACCATTCATCTCAGATTGAGATGGAGGGTGGAGAATGAATCCTCACCTCCATAAATGTGAGAGGTTAAGGTTTTAATAGGTCCAAATTATGAAGTTTTATGGTCTATAATAATTTGGAATGAGTTTGTAAAATTTATGTAAGATATGTCATAAAACTTGCTTATATGATATCCATTTCTAATTTAATTGCCTTGGAAAGTGGAAGATTAAATGAATTTTTAATTGACAACTTACTATGTGATGAGGAATTAGGAACTATTTAATTTTCCAATATTAATGACATGTGAATTCCATATAACCTCACTTTTAGAAAAAATTTAATTATCCTAATAAATTAATTAGCTAATTAAGTTTAATTTTAATTTTTATAGTCTCATTTGCAAGGTTTGATTTACTCTGTTTAATATGCCTAGTGAGACATTTTTAATAAAGGGTCCAATTCCAAGATGTTGATGATGGATTATGTAACAAATTTTTACACCAAAACCTCAAGGCATTAGTGAAATATACACATCAGGATCATAGCATCCCACCATGTTTTTGAAGCCTAGACTCTGGGATAAATTTTCACATGTACACCAAGATCCCCTATATGTATGAGATGTAGATGAAGATTGTAATGCTAGTGTAGCCACCTATTCCATGACTTGAACTTGGGTGGAGGATATAATACCAAATGTAATGAACAATTGCACCAAAACCTTGAGGTGTTAGTGAAATTTGCACATCATGATCATAACATCCTACCATGATTCTAAAACCCAAACTCTAGGTTGGATTTCCACTCATACCCTAGCTTGTAATGAAATTACTTAGATGATTCACAAAAATAGAATTATATGTCACAAAATTAATAATAGAATAACTAGATCCACAAAAACATTTGGAAAAATATCAAAATATATATATATATATATATTATGGTTGAGTCACTTTGAGGGGGCAATACCCACAACAATGCAATAAGAATATAATTCACAATATGATGATAAAAGACTAACCACTACCTCCAATATATATAATGTACTTAAACATGGTTATTCCATAGGCTGACTATACTAAAAACATTGAGAAATGCAATAATATAACATGAAGGTATGTAAGCCATAAGTCATCCACACATATCGCTATATGTATTTGATTTAACATTTTAAGGTCTTGCAAGAGTAATTACCTATGTTTAGTTAAGGGGTTGATATGTCTAAATTAGTGAAATGAATTATATTAATTAACCTATTAATTTATATCTAAATTTGCCCTCTTTTGACTTTTGATAAATAGCAATAAATATGGATAAATATAGACTTAGCTAAAAACATACTATCATGGATGATTTGAGTTCTAAAATTGGAGATTTGAGTAGATATGAGTGTCACAAGTAGGATTATAATGTTTATCTATTCACTAGATAGTAGCACCTAGTTTGTATAGTAGTACTATTTATGTGTAGTGTCTAAGATGTGGCACTAATGCCCTCTATATAGGATTGTTCCCATTTTAAAGGAGCACATGTGCCTATATCTATGTGTTTTGTTCCTTTGACATTGAAGATTGTAGTTGTGTATTGTACCTATAAAGCTTGATTTGATGTGCAAACCCTATTTCTCTTTGAACTTGTGATATGATAAAGATTTGAGTGTGTTAGTAGAATGTACTAGACATCTTCAATACCCTATTTTGTAGATATTTTCCTACATACCAATACTCTGAATAGGGATCAAGTCTGATGTAGTTTTCCCACCTAGTGCTTGATGTATGTACAAGTGAATTCTAGAATGAGAATGGCCTTGGATGCCTTGAATGTGCTTGAGCCTCTGAATGCTTGAAAACTAGACTTAATATTGTTGTAGATGGTAGTATGTAAAAATTAGGGTAAAATAGGGATAATGTACCTTGATTTTTGCAACTTTGTCTTTGGTTTGAATAGATTTTGCATCTATTTTCCATCTAATGAATAGAGGTGGATTAGACTTGTATAAATAGGGTTTTAGTGCTTGTGAATATAAGAAAATGAGCTTAGGTTAACCTTAGGAGGGTCACACATTTGAAAAAATATCTATTATGAAGAGTTAGGGATAAGGATAGTAGCTCCTAGTTGGGCACACTAGCAACATGTAGTTGTAGTAGCCCAGATGTGGCACTAATGTCTTTTTGGTATAATTCTAGGAAACTTGGATTTGGATCAGAGGTGACAGTTTAGGGACTATGTTTTGACTGGTTATAAGTGAATATGGTCTACTAAATGGCTGAAAATTCAAGTCTAAGGTTTTAGAATAGGTTTATGAAACATAGGGATAGGGTGACTCAAGTGACACTCTTAGCATCCAATTACCAATTTTGGGTGATTAAATTTGCCCCCCATTTATGCTATTAATGTAGCAAAGCAAAATGACTAGTATAAATAAAAAAGAAGCATACCTAGACTCACTTTAGAAGTGAAACCTATGTAGATGAGTTTGAATATGTGAATCTAGGTCTAAATATGTGGAACATGATCCAAATCAATGTCCTACAATGAAACATGCAAAAATCAATCATTACTTAAAAGATGATCAAAAGCAAATGACTATGCTGAAATGAAATAACTGAGTAAAGAGAGAGGAAAGGAATGAATACACCTCATTGGGTACATGAACCTGGTGACAACCTATCTGTGTGAATATGCATAATGATCATATCATTAAATAACTTGAACTAAGTTGATGGATTGCTCAACCCTCATATGGGTGGCTCAAGAAATTAATTTAGTTTTGACTCCATCATTGCCCACCTCTACTTGGTAGATCTTGATCTCTATGAATAGCTTGGATAAGACTATATGTGTGTCAAACCCTATCATGTAGGTGGATCAAGAACTCAAGTAGGCCAAGACTCCATCATTTACCTTATGTGAAGTAGATGCATCTATTATTGTATTATACAAAGTGTTAAAAGTATCTAATGTAGTAATCTAACTATGTATTCAGCTCTACATCCACTCAAATATATTAGGTAGATTTGGGACACTTGAGAATGCAAACCACTACAAATGGAGTAAGGCATCAATGTAGTGACAACTTAGAATGTGATAGTAAGTGTATACAGTGTAGAGAATAATATGGATTTTTCCATTCCATCTAATCACCCTATTTGAATATGAGTATATAGAAATCATGTGTCATGCACATGCCCCCATTGTGGTATTTGAGTATACTCAGTCTAAATCAAGTATGTAATAGCAAAATCTATGTACTAATTTGAATGTATGAGTGATCCTGCCATTCATGATACCCCCAAATCTGAATAATTGATATGTTTTTAGATTGAAATAACTAAATTTGATCCAAATATGAACATAATTACCAAACCTATGACTATATCTATGAAAATATTCATTGTACTTGGTATAATGGTCTCAATGAACTAGACTATCTTGAAGTTGGGGATAATAGATAGTAACACCTTGTAGTATAAATTAGCACCATGTGGTGTTAGTTCCCAATCTAGATGTTAATGTCTACCTAGTCTAATCTCTGTGTGGTTTGGACTGATTGTTGAACTTCTATTTTATTATATGTCTTCCCTAAGTCTGATCTTTGTAACTAAGCCTATGTGCTAAAATGTATCTATGAAAAGCAAATAAGAACCTAATCTCTAAAACAACCCCTGTAAATTCCACCTCTTTTTAGAGTAGTTGTGAAATCTATGGAAGAACTATCCTCTAAGGAATTAGCTTTAAAAAATGTGTTAGTTGGAACATGATCTTCTAATATAATGTATAAACATAACATCAAAATGTAAATGTATCTGAGCAATACCAGAGAATGTAATATGTATGTTGTAATCTAGCATTAGACAAGGGTATCAATATAGATGTAAGAAATGTATAATAATATTAAAATTTGAGTAAATACCTAGGGGTATGGGGCATGATGTCTATCAAGTCTCCCAAGTAGGATAGGTAGATGCATGAGGTCCCTCATGGCATCTAAAACTAGTGTGTGTGTGTGTGTGTGTGTGTGTGTGTGTGCGCGCGCGCGCGCGCACGTGCGTGTGTGTGTGTGTGTGTGTGTGTGTGTGTGTGTGTGCGCGCGTGCGTGTGTGTGTGTTTGTGTGTGTGTGTGTGTAATAAGTAAATACAAGTGTCATGGTGTATAATCATATGAAGAATCAAACATACATGCACATGAGGCATGCAAAGAGTCAGTCAAGGGGCCATAATACAAGGGACATGGGTACATGTCACTAAATTTGAGAATGAAAAACATACAAGGACATGTTCAAATGTCCACATATGCAAACAACAAGTAATTTGGCATAGAGCCATAGAGAAGGACATGTTCAAATCTCTGCATATAGAAGCATGAAAAATCACACAAAATGGACATGGCCACATGTCTAAGGCATATAAATAGAGAAATGGCATAAAATCCAAGGAGCAATGGCATATTCAAATGCCCTCTAATATTTAAGAAACATAATAACATAATCAAGTCTAATCTAGGAACTGAAAATGAAATCATATATAACTATGTAATATAAATCTATGTATATGCCAAGGTGTATATATACTAAAGCTAACTAGTGATAGTTAGAAAAAAATCTAAGTAATGAGTAGTAATGATCAATATCAAGATAAATCAATGTATAACTAGAATGTATAATATGTAAAGATAAAACTTGGTTGTAACAACTATGTAGAAGATGTCCCCAAGTGGGTAGATATATCACTGTAGTAAATTCCCCAAATGGGTAGATGATAGCTAGTCTAGATTTGTGTAGTGGATAGGAGTCCTGTCTAGAATCTACAAGCACTCAACAAGAAAAAATGAAGCATATGTATGATAAAACCAACTACACTATGATAGCTAGCAATATGTCATATCTGGTAAGTAGTAGAAATCTAAACAAAGAAATGCATACAATTTGTAAAAAAATTGGATTTTTAAAATATTTGAATTTTTTTGTGTTTTGACATGTTATATTATTTTTGTGTTTTTTGAGTGTAAGCTATGTACAAGCATATGAAAGTAAACTATGTACATGGAACAAGGGAGAGAAGGAAGTATGTACAAGAGTAGGAATCATACTAACCAATGAGTCTAATGGGAGACTCATTATCACGGTGGTCTGTGTCAAAAAATAGGAATGATATTCTCTCATGTAGTGTGGTTGTCATGTTATAGTTAAATGTTGTTGCAGTAGGAATCTGAGTATTGTTCCCCATAGGAATCATAATAACCTAGTGTGATAGAAGGAATTACCTCATACTATGAATTTAACCTTTCTGAATTATGCTTTGGAAGATTGATTGTGATTTTACCATTTGAAATTATGCTTGTTATAGACATATGGTGTTGTAGAATTGCTTTTGATAGAAAGCCTTCTTTGAGAATGCTTATTGGTTGAGCATGATTCTAACTTTACAAATAAATCTCTTGATCTTTTGGTAATATTTCTTTTGTATCTATATGTTTTGACTTAAGATGTTCAATAAACCCTAAACCTTGCTGACCAATATTATAAACTACTAGTATAAACCTTGACCATGATAATCATGGTGTTGTAGATACTTTTGACCAAGTCCATACCATATTTAATGCCAATACTCCTTTTGGAGAGGTAGATTTTATTGATTTATCTATGCTTTTTTTATTGTTTCTTGATCTGATTATGTTGTTGGAAACATTTTTGTACTATTTTTGAATTTGACCCTTTTTGAATTGGTAGATGTGCTAGTGTATGTTTTTTAGATCAAGTGTCACTATGTGATTCATATGTATACTTTATTTTGTTGTATTTTCCTTATCAATGTTAAATAGTAATTTATGTGGTGTCCATGCATTCTATGATATGCACAAAAATATTTGGATCTCCTCGGTGTAGAGGAGGGAGGTTGATTAACTTAGCTTTAATCATGTCCTAGAGTATCTCACTAGATATCTTATTTGATCTATGAATGATTTTTGAATCACTAGTTGTAGATGTATTTTTTTTTTATGTCATGATCTGATATGTAACATGGTTTGCCATAAATTGACTAGTTGAAGATGTATAAACATGATTTTCACTATTGTATCCTAGAAGCCTCTATCTTGTAAATTGATTTTCCAATGTTTTAATTTTTTCATGTAATAGTTGATTCTAATTTTGGAAAACTATAATTATCTTGGTCATAATAATTTGATCACATAGAGTCTCATAAGTGTAAACCCTAGTTGTTTTTATTTGAACATGTAGGCAAACACCCTATAGGAAAAAAGCGTGCATAGGCTAAGTAGAGGGATTAGTGATAGTGTTATAGGTTGCATCATCTCAAGGATGAATGATAGCATGGACCTAATTAGAGGGAAATTAGTTATAACCCTCATGGAGATGAGGAGGAGAAGGAGATTATTTCCTATGCATAAGATATGACATTGAAACTTGAAACAAAGTGGTTAGTTTATATGCTAAATCTTGTATGTGTGTATGGGCTTTCTTGTTAATGTAATTCCATATAGGATAAAGATAACGTGTGAGAGAAATAATACAACATGAAATATATTTCAGCTGATTTGAAACATCATGTATGAATATATCTATGTGATTAAAGAATAATGTCTTAATTATTTTGAACATAGAAGAAAGATAACATGTTATGGAATATGATGAATATTGTATTTGATAGTAAGCATCATCTATACATGTATTGATTTTTGTTCTAAGTTCATTCTGATTTAAAGGGAATAAGCATGCAAATGAAAGTATGAAACTTTGTAATAAAAAATAATTTATTTATTCTGTCATTGTTATCATGATGTTATGAATTAGAAGATATGTGAATACGAAATATAAATATAAAAGGATACAAACCCTAAGTGTTTCTAAGGTTAGGGTTTTTGAATCTAGGAAAATAATTTAAATTAGATGTAAAATAAATTGAAACCCTAATGTAAAATTGATTTTAATTAGTTAGGTTGTCTAAATAAAATTAGAAAATTAGAAGTACATAGTCCTAAATTTATTGCACAAAAATTGGATTAATACAAGCTAAGGTTTGAAGCAATATTAAAAGTAAGATAGGTTTACCAAATGATTTAACCTTTTTGGGTTTTACAAGAGTAATTACCTATGTTTGGTTAAGGGGTTGAGATGTCTAAATTAGTGAAATAAATTATAGTAATTAACCTACTAATTTGTAAATGAATTGACCTCTTTTGACTTTTGATAAATAGCAATAAATATGGAAAAATATAGACTTATCTAAAAATAGACTTTCACAGATGATCTAGGATCTAAAACTATAGATGTAAGCAATTTTAAATGTCTCAAGAAGGATTTTGATGATTGTATGTCTACTAGATAGTAGCACCCAATGTGGATAGTAGTTCCATCTATGTGTAGTGTCTAATATGTAGTGTTAATATCCTCTTTGAATGATTATTCTTATTTTTGGGGAGCACCTATGCTTGTTTTTGTGTGTTCTATTCCTCTGAGACTAAAGTCTATAGTTATATATTGTACCTATAAAGCCTAATTTTATGTGAAAACCCTATTTCTCTTAACAAGTGTGATATGATAAATATTTGAGTGTGTTATTAGGATGGGTTGGACATCCTCAACCCCTAATTATGTTGAGAGTTGCCTACATACCAATACTCTGAATAGGGATCAAGTTCGATACAATTCTCCCACTTAGTGCTTGATGTATGTACAAGTGAATGATATAACAAGAGTGGACTTAAATGCTTTGAATTTGCTTGAGCCTTTAAATGCTTGAAAAATGGACTTAGGGTTGTTGTATATGGTAGTATGCAGAAAGTAGGGTAGAATAGGGATAATGTACCTTGATTTTAAATAACTTTGTCTTTAGTTTGAATAGATTTTATATCTATTTTCCATCTAGTGAATAGAGGTGGATTAGACTTATATATATAGGGTTTTATTTCTTGTGTAGATAATAAAATGAGATTAATTTGACCTTAAGGCTGAGTATTTGTTGGGAAGAGTTAGGGATAAGGACAATAGTGCCCAATTGGGGACACTAGCACCATGTGGCTATAGTGTCCCAAATATGGTGCTAATGTCCTTTTGGTAGAATTATAGAAAACTTAGATTTTGGTTAGAGGTGATAGTTTAAGGATTGTGTCTTGATTGGATGTAAGTGAATAAGGTTTGTTTAATGGATAGAAATGCAATATAAGGCTATATAATAGGTTTATGGCAAGCTTAGGGATAAGGTGACTCAAACAACACTCTTAACATCCAATTACCACTTTTAGATGATTACAACACTCTAGGTTAAGGGTATAGCATGCCCTTCCCCTTCATAAAAACATTGTACTCAATCTTTACTCAAAATGGGATGTTTTTGTAAGAATTATTCATCCTCCCATGTTGTATCTTTAGAATGCAAGTTCTTCTATTTGGTCAAATACTCCTTAATCTCTATAGTTTATAGTTACATAGTGCACATGTGAAGGACCTCTTTAGGATCTAGAATGACTCAAACTTCTTCATCCGATTTTGGTAGCTCATTATGAGTGTAAAATGTATGTCCAATTACCTTCATCAAGAAATATACATGAAAAACTAGATGTATGTGAGTGGATGGGGGCAATTCTAGTTTTTAAGCCACACTACTAATTTTGTGTAATATATGATAAGGGCCATAAAACCTAGGTGATAGTTTGTTATATTTTTTATATTTATTTAGAGACATTTACTTATATGGATGAAAATTTACAAATCCCCAATCACATATGTCAAAATTCCTCTCACTACAGTATTGATCTACTTGTTGTTTCATTCTATTCTGTGCCATTGTTAAATTATCTCACAAAATCACTAGTACCTCATGATTATGGTGAATGTATTCCTCAACAACTTGAACCTTCGGATGCACCATCAAAGATTAAGTGATGGATGGAAGTTGATACCCATAAAATGCCACAAAGGGAAAAATTTTGGAAAAAGTGTGAAAATAAGTGTTATACCACCATTTGGCAAGTGACAGCCATTGAACCCAGTTGCTTTATTTGTCAAAAATAAAATACTAAGATATTCTTCTATAAAAATTTTAACTTCCTTTATTTGTCCATCAAATTTAGGATGATATGATGAGCTATAATCCAATTGGGTGCCCAAAAATGCAAATGATTTAGTCCAAAAATTAATAGTAAATATGGGATCTCAATCACTTACAATAATCTTTGGAGTACCATGAAATTTCTAAATTTTATTAAGAAAGGTAGAAGATATTGTACTAGAAATAAATAGTTGTGATAAGGAAAAAAAATGAGAATACTTGTTGAGTCAATATGCAACTACCATGATAACATTTTTACCCCTAGACCATGGTAACATAGTAATGAAATCCATGGAAACCTCCTCCCAATGTTGGCTAGGGATAGATAAAGGATATAAAAGACCTCCTTTGTTCTATTGACATATCATGCATTCAGCCATATATTTTTGGACATCCCCCTTGAGTCCTTCCAAATAAAAAATCTTGATTGATTCTATGATATGTTTTCAAAAATATTGAGTGAGCTCCAAGTGGAGATGTGTGAAGTTACTGAAGGATATTTATTTTGAGGAGAGAATGCTTTAAAAGGTCTAATCTATCTTTATACCATAATGCATTCCCCTTCCATGTAAATTTTCTAGCTCCCCTAGAACCTTTTTGAATATTTTAAATCAAATCATGGGTAGAATTGTCATTCTCCCATTTTGATCTTTCTTCCTCTAGCCAATCTACCTACCAAGTAGTCATTGCACATAACAATGCCTCAACTGATTCATCCCTCCAAGATAGTAAATTTACCACCACATTCTCTTTTCCTTTCTTATATACTATTTCAAAATCATATCTTAAATTTTAATAACCCATTTTTTTGCTCTTTAGGTGAAAATCATTAATCCAAAAAATATTTGAGGCTATCATGATCAGTATTTACCTGAAAGTGATGATGCATTAGATAAGGTCTCCATTGCTTGACTATATTCAAAATAGCCATCATCTCTTCCTCATAGATTGGTTTGAGCCTATTTTTTCCTTCATTTGGTGACTTTCAAATGATAGTGGTCTAATTTGTTTCTTGATTATAGCTCATATGCCATATCCTAATGCGTCACACTCCACAACAAAAGTTTTTGAATAATATGGATTAGCTAAAACTAGAGTTGTACACAACCATTTTTAACTATTCAAACACCTCGGTAATTAAATCAATCCATTGGAAGGAGTATTTATTTAACAAAAATGTGATTGGGGCTATAATACTACCATAATTTTCTTACAAACCTATGATATTAACTAGTTAGCCCTATAAATCCTTGAAGGTTCTTTAGGGTCTTAGGAACCTACCACTGCATCATCACTTGGATTTTTTTAGGATCAAATTTCACTCCATGTGAAATAATATGACCCAAGTAATCCACCTCTTAGACACTAAAATCATATTTAGAATGTTTTACATAAACATGATGTTATTCTAGAACAAAAAGTACTTCTTTCACATGCTTCAAATGGTTATCCTAATTTTTGTTGTAGATGAGGATATCATCAAAAAACACCAATATAAACTTTCTCAAAAATGGCCTAAAAATAGTATTAATAAAAATCTAAAATGTAGATGGTACATTTATGAGGTTAAAAGGCATGACCATAAATTCATAATGGCCTTCATGAGTTTTGAAAGTTATTCTAGGTATGTCATCATTGTAGATTCAAATCTGATGATACCTAGAGTGAAGGTCAAACTTGATAAAATAAATAGAAAATTTATCTATAAAATCATCAATTACTAGAATAAAAAACTTATCTTTGATGGTGTACTTCTTGAGTTCTCTATAGTCTAGGCACATCCTCTAAGTGTCATATTTATTCTACGCCATGATCATAGGGGAGGAATATTCACCTTAACTATGTTGAATGATTCCTACCACCAATATATTCTCTACTACATTTTTAATTTAACTCTTATGGACATAGGGATACATGTATGGTCTAATGTTTAGTGGTGTACTTCACATAATGAGCCTAATGGAATGATCACATGTGTGGCTTGGAATAAGTCTTTTTGGCATGTCACCAAAAATGATAGAATGACCATCTTTTACCCTTTATAAATCAAGATGTGTCAACTCCTCGATTGTTCTAACCTCTATGGAAAATAAACATGCCATAAATCCTTCAACACCTTTTCTAAGAATGTTCTTCATCTAATGGGAACTAACCGATTATGGAGATTTAGATCCTAATCCATGTAATAAAAATGCCATGCCTTCTGAATGAAACCTCATAAATAGTTCCTAGAAATTCATCTCAATATTGCACTCCCAAAACAAAATTAGATCCTTCCATAGGAATAGAAAAAATAGGGGAATATAACAAGTAGTCTCTCATATCAAGATTAATGTTATGTTATTTTAAAGAACAGTTGATGGTACTACCATATTTAATCATGATCTAAAATTTTGGAGTTGGGTAAATGAAATAGTTCAAATGAGTATCTAGTTTATTGTTGATGAAGTTGTGTACTCCTAGAGTTAATTAACATAGTCACCTTCTATTTCTTCAGTAAACCCACCACCTTAAGAGTATGAGGATTACTAATGCCTAAAATTGAATGAAAAGAAATAGTAGGTTGAGAATATTTAGATTCATCCTTGGGTTCTTCTAAACCTACCCCTAAATCCTCATCATCTTCTTCCTCCTTATTTCCACCTTTAATGTAAAAACAACTTCTTTTTTAGCACATCAATGTCTTTTTTCCATTTTCTATCACATCCAAAAAATAAACATTTTACATGTTTTTCTTCAATTTATTGAGGTGTCAATCAAATAGGCTGTAGAAATGATGGTGTTGGGAAGGTGCATTCATGGACATTAGTGAAATGTCTTCATTTGATCAACTATTTTTACTCAACTAGACATGCCCTTAGTATGGCTTTAGATACATTACTAAGATGAAACATGTGAACCTATAGTTATATGATATATTTGAGGCTACCCAAAAATAGGTCAATCATATTTTCCTTAGTGATGTCTATCACATGTAAGGAAAGATTTTTTAATTGATGAATGTAATCCTTTACAATCCTAGTTTGGTGCAACTTGTCTAGTTGATTGAAGTAGTTTTTGGAGACATTGTTATAATAGTGGAGCTACAAATCCTCAAAAAATACCAACCATGAAATTGAAGCACCCTTATTTTTATTTTGAGCACACAACCAATGATACCAAATGAACTGCTTAGGTTCTAGTTATAGAGAGGCCATGACCACCTTTTGTGAATAGGGAGTCTAATGTAGATCAAATAAATTTTCAATTTGAGTAATCCATGTGAGTGGATCATTACCATAAAACTTGTATAGGTCTACTTTTGGTAACAATGACTTCATACCATGGTTGGCATTGTGATATTTTGAGAATAACTAAACTAGAGTAGTGGAGGGTTATTTTGTAATCGTTGAGCTAAAAAATTTAATGAATTACCCAGTGATTTTTTTTTAATTTATCCTACAAGCCATTTAGGTCCCCTCTTAACCCCATGAGGTCCCCTTTAACTAGATCAAGATAATATTTATACACCATGACCTACAACTCTAACTTAAGTTATTGAACTACCTCTAAAATACTTGAATCAAAAAATTTTGACTCCATGTTGTCTTTGTAAGGAGTTTTAGGCATTTCTTTCCCTTTCTTGAGACCATGAGTGTTAGGCCCCACCATGCACAAATCCTAGGAGGGTTTTGACCTCAAAAAAATGTATCGATAGATAATACTATTGTGATCACCTCACCAAGACAAATATAATGACTAATAATGTGCATAAGGGTGAAAAATTTTGGCCCAAAAAAGTGTACCAATATAATATACCACTGTGATCATCTTGTAGAGATGAATCCAACAACTACTAATTTACACAAGGTAAAAAAAAATGGACCTTGTTTTATTGGTAATTTTTATGTTTTTTGTAAAAAAACATCACAAACAAAACTATGATGATGAAAAAAATTCAATTCATCCTAGATCACAAGCTATATATTTTGACCTTCTACTACTCAGGATGCCAGATTTTTTTTAAAAAATAGTGTCATATAAACTTTCCATATCAAAGCTATGATACCAATTTTAATAAAATTACTTAGATTATTCATAACAATAACATTTTATATTATAGAATTAAGAATAAAATAAGTAGATCCACAACAACAATTGGTGAAAGAGCTAAATACTTGAATATTATGACTAAGACACTTCGAGGGGGCAACCTCCACAATAATGCAATAAGAAAATAGTTCACAATATGATGATAAAATACTAACCACTAACTCATATATATAATATAATTATCCATGGTTATTCCATAGGCCAACCATACTAAAAACATTGAGAAATGCAATAAGATAATATGAAGGTATGTAAGCCATAAGTCACCACACATATCCCTAGATACACTATAGGTTAAGTGAATAGTAGATTAGATTATTTGATGTGGTGTATTTACATAATTAGGGATGCATTAATGTGTCACATAATGTACATGTTGAATTATGTAGATGATTTGGAATGTTTTGATGATTTCTAACTTGATTTATGTGTTATTCTAGGAAAGTGTTCTAGTTTCCAATTTTGACCTGAAAGTGTAGTGTCTACACAAAGTCATATCAAGTATGGTTTACCTACAAAATGGGATTGCCTATTATTTACCATTTCATAGAGGATTAACCTTAGTATTTTTGATAATTAACTATCTCATAATAAACTTATCTTGTTCAAGTGGATGTTCATATAAAATTCTTGAAACTATGATAAAAGACCTCTAAACTATAAGAGTTATTGTGCATTTAAATGTGCCAATATTTCTACCTAATTGGTTCCCATAATATGATGGATGATATGCATTATATGCCATTTTTAATTTTGAATGTTTCTTAAAAATTATCTTACAAAGGATTGTTAAATATTTTTTGATTCTAGTAATCATCGTGTAATGAACCTGAATCCTTTAGAGGATCATCAAAGGTAATCTTTTGGTCATCAATGAGATCATAGATTTTATGCTTCAAAATATGCAATTTTTTGTAGAATTCCCAAAGCCTTGTTGATAGTCATAATATGCATTAGCATCATATATTTTTGGTAGAGGTTGATTCATATCAACCTCTATAGGAAGAGGGATATATTTGAGATGACACACCCTAAGCTTTTTAAGTATAAAATATGAAGATTTAGGTAATCATGTGAATTTTATCTTGGGTATATTGGATAATATGAGATAATTAGATTATTGTGATATTATATTAATTGGTGTTCTGGTTTCCATTTTAATCTTTGCATTTATGTTTGAATGTGTAATCATATAAAATGTCCAAATTGGTAGTTTGAGTGTGGCTTGCAACACCCCATCCATAAGTCCTTCTTACACGCTCTTGTGACCCTTATAGACACCTATTTTCTCATTCTCAATCATCTAGAATCATCTAAAAGGTCATTCCACCTTAGCTAAATAGTATTCCCCATGCCAATCATGTTTCCTTATGTCTTGAACTTGTAGGATAGGGGTGATCCATTTGGATTATAGCACCCCATAGATAAGTGTCCCATTTTTTGTAGTCATATCCATTTTTACTTTGATCCCTAATAGTCATTTTCATCCAATCTATATCCTTAATTAGGTCAGCTTAGTACAAATACATATAACCCATGACTAATTATTCCCTATAAAAGCCCACTCAAATATCATTTACAAAGAAGGTGACCAAGCTTAGGAAGCAAGCAAGAAAACAAATAAAGCACTAAGGAAAAGTTCCCTATTCTTTACACATAGTCATCCAACATAGCTTCAAACCTACTCAAATCCTCATACCAGTCCCTAGCCACCTCAAACACTATCAATTTGGAATTTACATCCACATCAGACAATTGCACAAAGCACATTAGGTGTGAGAAATACATATGGCTTGATCCCTCTTTAGAATATTGATATGTAGGTAGCATGCCCACATAACGGGTGTGGATTTTAGGTTTAGTAAATCTTTCACACTAACCCCCCTCTTTCTCAAGTGACTCAAATGTAATTTTATCAAGCACAATGGAGGGTTAGTGTTTGAAGATAAAATTAGATCCACAACAAATTTCATCAATGACCAGTGCTTGATTTTTCATGAGCATGCTCACACAGGCACAACTCAACTACCCAAAAAGTTTCAAGTCTTTGTGATCAGTTTGGACAATAGTGGAAGGAATGGACAATAGTGTCAAACACTAAAGCATCCACTTTTTGGCACTCTTATCCTTTTTCCCAATGAAATCCATATTTATGTTTATGATACCATTCCAATATTGCAAAAATATTTTCAACCTCTATATTAGTTGTCTCGATATTTTTTCTAGCTAAGTTATATTTCTTCTTATTTATTGTTATTTTTAGAAAGGTGAAAAAGACAAATAGTTACACAAATCAAGACTATATTTACTTCTATATTTTATACTGATTTATTAATCTAGACCCTTAACTAAAATAGGAATAAAACTCCATTATTTCCAAATAAGTTAAATCATTTGGTGAACTCAACTTACTTTGCTTGTGCACAAAAACCCTAGGGAGAAATTCCTTGCTAATTTTTAGCAATATGTTTTTTATTTTTCTTAATTAAATTAGATTTCACATAAAATAAAAAATGGATCTCACTTATTTCAAAATATTTCTTGTAAACAATAAGGATTCCATACTCGATCCTATCATGTATATGAATGATGAAGTTTACTATATTTTAATGCAAAGATTCATTATTTTCCTTTCATGCTTACTTTTTTTAATATGGGATGATATTAAGAAATTTATTATTAAACATGCTAAGATCCCTTTCCTTCAAATAAATGTTTACTTTTCTTTAATACAAGGTTTCATTATTTCTTTTACATACTCTCTCTCTCTCATGTGGAATAATTTTCAACTCTATCTTGCTAAACATGTTAGAAATGTCATGTTACAAGTCAAAGATTTATATGCATTAGTGTAAAGTTCCATGCTTTATATCCCTTGTTAGCTATCTCTCATGTGGAATGTTCTTTATAATCATATTGATATACAACTTATAACTCCAATTACATGCATTTCATCCCACATACATGGTTTATACCTAGATGTATCTAACTCTTTGGAAACTTTTGAGTATCTCCCTATCACTACTAGACACAAAAAAACACTAGCAGTTATATCTATTCCTCATCCCTTCAAACTTAGTTCACCTAGATCTTATCTCATACCTACTACTAGCCCTATGCCTATAATATATCATGTAGTACATGATATCACCAAAGTTTATGAAGATAGGTAGGTTGATTATGTATACACATAATATTTTTAAATTTTATCAAATATTGATGCTTTACATCTTGAAGGAACCCATCACGACTCAATCTCTCTAAGTGCATGCCTTAAGAGGTGTACCAGGAAATGGGTGGATAGACCTTTGGTGCTTTACAAGATTTTTATCCCTTATTACCACATTATTTCCAATCATTCATCTCCTAAAACCTTTCCCTAAGCTATTTCTCCTCCCTTGCATATTCCTCTATTCTTTTCCTCTTTCTATACTTCTCCTTGTTTAGTTCCCTTTTGACCTACTCAAAAAACTAGGTCAACTTCGTTGACTTAGTGTAGTTTAGGGTCATTTTATCTCTTTAGGTTTGTTAGCCTTTTGATCGACCTAGCATAGACTTTAGCCATTACCCCAAAAATTTACTAGGTCAACCAGGTTAACCTAGCATAATCAACATTTCTAGATGATTTTAGGGTTAGTTTCACCTATAAATACAAGATAATTTTGGTCATTTTCAAAAGATGCAAATAAAAAGTTATTATTCACTTGCGTTTCTTCACATTCTGCTCTTCCACCATTCTAATTGAGGAGTCTTACCTTAGGTTTCTTATTTTGGAGAATCTAGTCTTCTGGATAGGTCTTAGATGCTTTGGCCTAACAAAGTAATCCTTAAAAACCACAACAACCTCTTACAAATCCCCATTAACCAAGGGAAGATTTAATTATGATGGTTTCACATTCAGGTAAGTATATTCTAACTTTGTTCTCCTCTCTTTTAGTAGATAGAAGTAGCATAAGTGTTGGCTCAAATAATATTACTCTTTATATTGTATGTATTAAGGTGTTATTCATACTTACTTTATTTGAAGTTCCCTATACATATTTTATTTCTTTGCATCTAACCACTCACATTGTGCCACAAGCTTTGGTGCACACTAGATTAGTTTAATTTTCTTGTTATCAGAATGGTTCACTCTCTTTTTTGTTAATATAAGTGAAATATCAAATCATAGAACAATTTTAGAGTTGTTGTGTGATTGTGTTAGACTGTAGGCTTTAGAACCCTTCCTATCATGATATGTTGTGATCAATGATACAAGTGATCCCCTAATCAGGTCTAGTGGATCCCCATATTGGTCATGCTCCTGCTTTACAAGTGTATACCCAATCAAAAGTGTAGGTGTGCTTTATCTTATTCGATCAAAGATTAATTCATGTACATCATGTAATTTTGATTGCATACATTCTAGTGAACCTAACGTGAATCCTATCTCATCACTAGTTGGATTGTCGTCACATTTCCAATTTTGTTTTCTTTTTCATTTAGCATTAGCTTCACTTTGCCTTCACCTTCATTACATTCTGGTGAACCCAATGTGAAACTAACCTTTGCAAGATTTATTTCACTTATTTCATTATTTTTATCATCATTTCTATCATATATTTTTACATATTGGTTCAATTTTGTCGACCCAATTATTTTTCTTTATGCACAAGAATAAGCAATTAGATCGATCAACTTGACTTAGTATAGGTTTTTAGCACTTTTTAGACTTTTAGTTTAACCTACTAGGTTAACCTAGTGTATTTTCAACACTTCTTCAGTAGGTTTTTATATTGCTTGATCGACCAACTTGACCTAATTTATAGGTTTGTGCTAGTTTTCTCTAAAGTTCTTGATCAGTAATATTCTCTATTTTCATCTCTAAACCACTTAGGTGATTTTATATTCTTCTATATCTTTATGTTAAATACTTCCATTTAAAGTTTGTAGTCTTCAAAACAGCCCCTACACAACTAACTAGATTGACATGGTCAACCTAATTCTATGTTTTGTGTATTGTCTAAAACAACTAGGTTAACCTAGTTAACCTAGTAGGTTTTCTAGACCCTATCTTTAGTAGTACTAGCTTGACCTTATCGACTTATTTCTATATATTGTGCATATAGTATTTTCACTATACCTTGTTTCAAAGTTAAAATTCACCTTGTATGTTAATCACATCTTTTATTTTAGTTATTTACATGCTTAGAATAGTTTATATAGTCTAATTAGGAAGTTTTTAATTAACCACTTAGTTTCACTATTTTTATTTTATGCACACATGGCCAAATCACATAACAACAATAAGCATTTTAAAATTTGACTACCCAGGCCAACCTACTTGGATTTCATCACCAAGGGGGAAGCTAATTTGATTCTCTGGTCAAGTATAAAATGTGGTTAATGGTATATTCTGGCTAAGCACCCAACACACTTATCACTATGATGTGTGAAGTGAGGGGGCAGGCCCCAATACCAAGCCTATATCATTTCCACTATAGTCCCTTTCATCTTAAACTCACCTAAAACCATCCATATATTTTTATCTAGTACCTTCATTACATTTGACTCCTGATCATTTTAAATTATTATTTATAATCTAATTAGCATTTTAGGTTGACCAATTATCTATCTTTACTTTCCAAGTTGTGTTCTTGCTCTTTACTCAATTATGTGTGCAAGAACTTGTATTAGCTAACATTGGTGTAAGGTTTTGTTTTGTGTACATCAATTAGATTGGCTAGCATCAATTCAATTGATTGTATGTTTACTTTCAAATTTTACTTTCCTAAATTAGCTACAAAATTATCTTCTATTTTCCATCTTATCATCAATCTTTTATTCTTTCCTATCTATTTTACTAGGTCAACCTAGTCAACCCTATACTATCACAAACCCTATTTTATTCCTTTATTCACTATGCTAGATTGACCTAGTTGACCCTATATAGTCTACAAATATTTTTTTTACAATAGGTCAACCTAGTCAACCCAATTCTATTTTTGGTTGTCCTTATTCATCAACCTAATTATTTACCTCTTCCAATTTACATTCTATTCATTTCCATTTGATTAGTAAGGTCTCCTATCAAAATCTTTGTAGACAGTCTTAATCCATTTAGATCCTATACGAGATGTTTATTTCTCCCTTTCTTTTCCTCCAGAGAATACCATCACTCTTAGGTCATTTCTTCTCCTCATTCATCTATAAATTGTCACAAGGTTCAAATAGCACCTCAAGATGAAGTTGATGGATCCAATCCTTTCTACACATACTAAGAAACCTCTCAAAATATTTAAACTAATGTGGGAGTGATTGACACAAGTTTACTTAACCATCCCACTAACAACCCTTGTAATAATCCCCCCCAACATCAATTCAGGGAGTGTTCCTTCTAACACCAACCTACCACCTGATATAACCCAATTATTAGCCCAAGTGATTCAATAAATGAACATTATGCAAAAATCTAATACCAATCAAATGATGCAACTTCAACAACACTTGATCAATGTGGGTAATCAAACTCCAATCATGCATCCTCAAGCTAATCCTTACTACATTTCTCCACCTCTTAGAGATGCCTCAGGTAATGTTATTCCTAAAAAAATAATGAATAAAAAGATGCTTCAAACCATTCAAAATGAGCCTTTATCTCCCTTCATTGTATCTATGGACATTGGTAACATATCACCAACTATCAAATATGATGGGACTAAAGACCTCACCTCATTTCTTAAAGCCTTTGGTAATCTCTAAAAAGAATGGATCCAAACTAGTACATTTTCTACTACTAAACTCTTAGTTAAAACTTTCATTGGTGGTGTATTATAATGGTTTAATCAATTACCCCAACATTCTATTTGGCAACTTGAAGATTTGGTCAATCCTTTAGTTAAAGAGTTTCAACACAATGATCTTCCTAAAAATTGTCTTAGCCATTTCATAAATGCTAAGTAATCTCCTACTAATTGGCTCATGACTTTATTAAAATATGTAAATCCTTAGCTCATAAAGTTGATCATAATATGTCTAATGATAACCTATACAAACTCCTTATCATCGATTTAACTCCCACTCTTCAATATAAGGCTCAAACCTTGGCTCCTAAAACTCTTAATGAATCTCTTAACCAAGCTAAATGGCAAGACATTTTTATGAATCAATTTGAACCTAATTATAAAAAAATTTAAAGGATATTTTCAAACATCTAATGTTATCACTAGTAACACTTCTCAAATCAAACTAGGAGTTACCAAAAATGGTATTCCTTTACCATCTCACTTACCTATTTTGGTACGTCAAATGAGATAATTTTTACTACCCTCTAAAGCTTTCATATGTCCTAATGCTCTTCCTAAGTGTTATGAGCCCAATCTCTTTTGTTGGTTTCATGTCGACATTGGGCATTCTCATGAATCTTATAGAGGGATTTCTAAATGTGTTATTTCTTACATACTTGGTGATTCATTCAACAATGAAACCATGATCAAAAATCATCATCAAGAATACACTAATTCTTCTCAAAAATGATAATCCTCTAAAAATTCTACATCTGATAACCAAAAATCTTATTCCCATAATCAATCAACTTCCAAGGATGATTATGCAATTGATGTTGATTATGCCAATACTTTAACAACTCTCAATATGTCAATACAGCTAAGGTCAATTATCATCAAAAACTAGCTCACAAAGATCCCATTACCAAGCCTATGAAACCTTCTTTGGAGGAACAATTACTTAAAGATACTACCACCATCAATAGTGAATCATAAGCACCTGAGGAACAACTTCCTCCTTTTGATCCTCCAACCACATCTATTCCTCCAAAGTCTAATTTGTATTCTAAAACTCATGATTCTTTTTTAAAATCTCATTGAAATTTTCTTGAAGAACTTAAATCTATGATATGTAAGATTCCTCTTTTGGATTTGGTTCTCACTTCATCTTATCATCATAAATTCCTTATGCAACAACTCCAAGAGATCAGAGATCCATCTTCTTTAGATGAAGAGCCACCTTCTATTGCTTCTCAACCAATTAACATTAATACCATTGAATCTATTGAATTCCTTAAAGAGGACATGATTAATGATGAAATCCTCTTTCATGTCGATGATCCACCTCTCTTCATCAAAATAGTCATTAATACCACACTTATTCAAAAAGTTCTAGTTGATGAGGGTTTTGGTATTAATGTGACCTCTTTATGGCTTCTAAAACAACTTGGTTAAAACAAAGGTCATCTTAAATAATCCCATCTTACTTGTCATGATCTTGACAATACTAATCGAAAGCCACTTGGTTTTATATAGCTTCCCTTAACCATTGGTTCTAATACTATTCAAGCCAAACTCATGGTTCTTAATCTTCCTTTATCTTGTAACCTACTCCTTGGTCATCCTTGGACTCATCTAATGAGGGCCATTACTTCTTATGGTAGTCAATGCATTAAATTTATACATAATTAAATGTGTTATAAGCATGAAGCTAATCCCAACCCATGGAGTATCTAATTACCTAATCCTAAATCACAATATCATGTTCTTACGATCCTTTAAATTAATAATTCTCCTTTACTTAAGTTCATCAATATGAATCCTAATTTAAAAGTCACTCTTATAGATTATAATTATCATGAGCCCAATGAATTACATCATACTTACAACACCACCAAATTACCTCCATATATTTTAGAGTGGCTTCCTCCTCTTTTGCCAAGGGATCGTACCATTCCTCTCATGGATGAGACTACCAATTTTCCCTCTCCATGTAATGCTCAAGAGCCATCTTTACCTGAAGATGCTTTTACTTGCAATGATTTTAAAGTGGCTAAATTATTTAAATATCCTCTCACCATGTCTCCTCAAACATTTAGTAATCTTGGGATTTCACCTTCTGAAGATCCTCTTGAATCTCAAACATGCACAATCTCTCCTACTTATGATGACAACTATATCGTGGCCCAAGCTCAATCTAGAGACTTGGATGTCTTGCATTATCAAAAGATCCTAGCCCAAATTCATGCTTTCAATTAGGATGTGCATACCATTTTTATAGATAATAACTTAGAACGTAAGGGTTATGTGATTCCTATTAACCCTCCTCTTATCAATTCTCCTTGGGTGGTAGAGCAAATCACACTTTTTAAACCTCTAGAAGTACTTTCATCTTCTTTACCTCTATCAGATCCTTCCATTAAATATAATCTTTGTCCTATCAAAGAACCCATCAACACTCCATCTACCTCTTCTACTCCATCTACTTCTACTCTTGAAATCACACTTGATTTCTTGGTAACCGATGTCCATCAAATACATTCTAAATATGATCACCATGGTAACCAAATTTTAGATCTAGAAGTAGATGTTGAGTATTATGGTCCTTTTCCTACTTACCCTAGTGATGAAGCTATTCTTTAGTTACTTTATGCTTAGGAACCTCAACTTCCCTGGAAACATCATGAACTTGGATATTTTTAAAAAAAAACTCCTTGCTTCAACTTTGTTGCTAGCATTGATCCCAAAACTAATATAATTTCATCCTTACCCAATGCACCTTACCACTATAAATATGGTAATTCCATGCTTATTGAAGAAATAACTCATATCAAATATGATACTCCCTTGTGCCCTCAACCAATCATATTTTCTAAAGAACATTCACCCTTTAAACATGATAATTTCAGCCTATTTTTTTATAAGTATCAAGAGGCATTCATTTGGTCTTACCAAGACATGCCTGGCATTGACCCTAGCATGGTAGTCCATAGCATCATTACCTATCCTAATTTCAAACCTGTGCATCATAAGTAACACAAATTTCCTCTTGAAGTTACCAACTTATGCCATAAGTAAATCATCAAACTACTCAATGCTAAATTTATTAAACCTATGGATTATTCTTAATGGGTTTTTAATATTGTTCTTATTCAGAAAAAGGTCACTATGGTTATTTGTATTTGCATTGATTTCCATAATCTTAATCTTTCTTATCCTAAAGACAACTTTCCTTTGCCTTCAATAAATTCCATTATCAATTCCACGACTGGATATGAAATTTTATCTCTTATGGATGGCTTCTTAGGATACAATCAGATTCATATAGCTCTTCAGGACCAACATAAGACTAGTTTCATCATGGAATGGGGAACCTATTAGTACATTAAAATTCCCTTCATCTTAAAAAATGTTAGGGCCACTTACCAATTCGGAATGAATCATATCATTCATGACCACATCCATAAAATTTTTGAAACATATGTGGATGATCTTATCCCCAAATCCACACACCATACAAATCATCTTTCTGATCTTGCCATCATCTTTTACCCTCTCATCAAATATAAAGTCTAACTTAATCCTTTCAAATGTGTCTTCAAAGTTACATCTAGAAAATTGTTACGATTCTTAGTGTCTCTCCTTGGCATTGATGTTGATCTAGCCAAGATTAATGTTATTATCAACATGCCTATTCTTCATTCTATTCATGATATTCATACCTATTTAGGCAAACTTTCAGCAATTAGATGATTCATTCCCGAGATGGCTTATCAAATTCACTCCATTAATTCCCTTTTCAAGAAAATTATAGCTTTGGAATGGATGGATCCATGTCAAAATGTGTTTGAAAATATGAAAGAGTCATTATTTCATCCACCTACACTCTGTCCTCCTTTCAATGATAGACATTTTATTCTCTATACTTATTCCACACCCATATCAGTAAGGGCAATGCTTTCCCAATAGGATGATATAGGTAAGGAGTATGCCATCTACTATATTATTTATGGCCTCATCAATTATGAAACATGTTATATGAAAGTTGAACATGATTGCCTCGTTATCTATTTTACAACTAAAAATCTTCATCAATACATGCTTTACCAAACCACTTATGTCATTGCTCATTCTAACACCCTTTGTCATTTCTTTTCTAAAGCATTTCTTCCAGGAGATAGAATTGGCAAGTGGATAGTCTTACTTATGGAATTTGATCTTTACATCATCACATAAAAAGTTTTCAAAGGGAAAGTCATCATTGACCAACTTGCTACAACTCTTATTCCATCCACTTCTTCCTTTCAAGATAACCTTCTAGATGATAATATCATTTACATTGAAGGTCTTAATTAAGAAATTTATCTTAAAGATTATTTTCATAGCTTTACTAACGATCTTGAATCTAATCAACTTTTTGATATTACTAAACCAAAGGTAATTATTGAAGAGCCTAAAATTAATGTTGACTTACATGAGGATACTAAGACCCTTCACTTTGATGGTGTTAAATGCCTTCAAGGAGCTGAGGTAGGTTGCATTCTCACTAGTCTTCTTGGCAAGATAATTCCTTTAGCTTTCCATTTTACATTTGATGTCAAAAAAAATATGGTTGAGTACAAAGTTCTTATCTTAGGTATGAGAGCTACTCTTAATTTATACATACAATATCTTCATGCTTTAGGTTATTCTCAACTCATTTTCCATCAATTTAGTGGTGCCTATCAATGTAAAAGTGAAAAACTTATCACCTATCATAAAATTACAATCACTCTTGCCAAGGAGCTTATCTCTTTTATAATTGAGCCTATCCCTAAAGATCAAAATTTCATTGTTGATTCTATTGCCTCTTCATATTCTCTTTTTCATCCACATCAATTCTTTCTAATCCTTATTTTATCATATAAATAAACAAAATCTATGTGATCTACTCACCCTCCTAATTCATTTGTCTACCACATCAAAGCTATCACCATCTGACAATGCCTATGTTATCAAGATATCATCCAATTCTTAGAACATCAAACTTATCCTCTTGACTTGGATTCTTGTGAAAAGACATGTCTTCAAAAATAAGCTTTCAAGTACATATTTAGACATAACATCCTTTATTATCATAATGATGAAGGGACCTTGCTCCATTGTATCATGTAAGATGAGGTCCCTCCTCTACTTGAAAAATCACATAGGGGCATTTATGGTGGTCATTATAGCAGACATGTTATAGCCTACAAATGCCTATGTGTGGGTTACTATTGGCCTACTCTAGAAAAGGATGCTATTGAATATTCTAAAAAGTGTAATCCTTGTTAGCTTCATGATGATCTCATTCATTCACCACTAGCTGAGCTTCAAACTATCAAATCTCCTTGGCCATTTTCCACATGGGGATTTGATCTTATTGTTAAACTTCCTCATTCCCAAGATGGGCATGTTTTTAGCATCACCACTATAGAGTAATTTACCAAATGGGTTGAATTCATGACCCTTGTCAATGTCATTGGTCCTACCATATCTAAATTCATTTTGAACCAAATCATTTTCCATTTTGGCATTCTTCACACCTTCATTTTTTACAATGGTGGTAAATTCAAAAATAAACATGTTAAACAACTTTGTACCAAATTTAAGATCCATCATAAGTTTTCCACTCCTTATCATCCATAGTGCAATGGTCAAGCTAAGACCAATAATAATATTCTTAATAAAATTATTCAAAAAATAATTCATGAAACCCACACATGTTGGCATCTTCATCTTTATCCCACATTTTGGGCCTATCAGACTAGCATTCATATTTCCACTAGAGCAACTCCATTTTCTCTAGTCTATAGTTCTGAGTCTTTGTCTTAAAATTGAGTTTTCTTCTCTTCACATATCTCTTCATGGAATCATTCCTAATGAATAATTGTGTGAATCTCACCTTCATGCCCTTAATATACTTGATGGACATCATCTCTCTACCTTACAACATAACTGCCAATATAAGGCTCACATTGCCTAATAATATAACAAATGTGTTAAAGTTTGCACATTTAATGTTGGTGATCTTGTTACTTAAATTATATGACACACATGAAAAAGAAGGTAAATATGCCCAAAAATGATGGGGCCTATACTTATAAATATATCCTTGGTCTAAGTAATTACTACCTTTAAACCAATGAAGTCCATGTTTTCAAAGAGCCCACCAATGCTCAATTCCTAAGAAAATACTTTTCCTAATCATTTCCTTCTTATCATGATATATATATATATATATATATATATATATATATATATATATATATATATATATATATATATATATATATATATATATATATATATATATATCTAATAATTTTTTTAGGTTACTTAAGCATGGGTCTCTCCCTTTGTAGCAGTTCCCTCTTGTTCACAAACCTTTAGTCCTCCTTTTTTGGTCTTTTGGTTTCTTGATGTACCATAGTCTTCATTATCTTATTTTTCATTCTCCTTCTATTTACCAATTTTTATTTGGTTCCACTTGGGATTTTTCTTTTATGATTTGCTTCATAAGACCGCGAATAGGATCCCAACACTCCTCACAAAATTACCATCTCTCTTTTTACTTATTTTTTCTTACACTCATTTTACTGCTTGCCAATGTTGTTTTGGCATCCTTTGGGTTTTTATTTGTGAGGTAATGTGTAAAATATCTCCCTCACTTTTCTTTTATCTTGCTTATTATGACCTTTGAGGGTCTCTCTTTTATTATTTGATTTGTAAGACCATAGATAGGACCTGGCCCTCCTCATAAAATTACCATTCTTTTCATGTTCTTGATCCTTGTTCTTAAACTTTAGCATTTTCTTATTTTTCTAGATAGAATTCACAAACAATCTATGTTTGCATGTTTTCCTCCATTTCCCTCTTTATCATGATAATGAATCACACTTTTACTGTCATTGTATCCCTCCTCTTTTTTCCCTTTGTCACATTTTTTGTAATTTTAAGCAATTAAAATTTGTTCCATGTGTCATTTCCTCTTAATTTCCCCCTTTTTTCAACTCCACTTTGGATAAAACAAGGTCAAAATCAAGATAACACTTTTATTTTACCTAAATTAATGATACTCTTAGACCCCATTCTCTTTGAATTTTCTCTCTCTTAACAACCTTATCCCAAGTTTTCAAATGAAAGTCATCTTTAGCACCCGTGTTTGGTTTTTCAAATCCATATGGAGGAGGAATAGAAAAATACATCAACAAAGTTAAAAGCCAAATCATTTCAAATAAAATGAAATGATATCTAAAAGGAAACATACAAATTTCAAAATTTAAATTCACACCAAAAGACGTGATTACAAGCACATCTCCTATCTCCAATCAAAGCTTAAACTCCACAGTCAAATTCACATAGAGCCAAAGTCCTTTGGGGTGTGGTAGTCCAGTAGATTGGAATAGGGAAATCGAAGAAATATATGGTGCTACCTACTTTCTCATGAAAATACCTAATCTTTGTAGTAGATGATGGCTCTATAAGGGGTCCCAAAGTGTGGGAAACACATCATGGGGATGTAGGTCCATTTTAATTTTCATGCATATAACCTTCATGGGATGATCTATATACTCCATTTGTTTACCCAAGACTTGTGTCACTAAGAGAAGTTCTTCATAGTCCTTAAGGTTGACATTCCTCTTATTTTGACAAACCAAATTTGAGTGTTTTGACTTTGATAAAGAGTTTCTCTACCTTGGTTTTTCCTTCATTCTCCCCTCCACCCATTTCATTTTTCCCCTTGATAGACAAATTATGGTTCCAAATCTTTTTTCCCTCTTCTTTAATTCCTTCTTATTCATCTCTTAAAAACATGCTAGCATTCCTTTGTTTCAATTTTATCTATCCTTCGAGTAAAACAACATGTTTGAGTAACTTTGGATCATTTACTTCACTTCATTTTACATTTACTAGACTTACTTTACTTTCATGTTCCCATTTATCCTGATTTTATATTACAGACACCTGAGTTCATACCCTTTTTCCATTGTTGAGTGAGATGTGGATTATTACTGCTCACTCATCAATGTTGTTTTCCCTTTTATGACCTTTTTCCATTGTTAAGTGAGATGTGGATTGTTACTGCTCACTCATCAATGTTGTTTTACCATTTTTTTTTCCTTTTACCATTGATTTATCTTGCTTGTCATTCTTTTTTTAAACATTTATCCTTGGTTTGAATTGGTGAGTTTGCCTTTTCTTACTTAAGGTTTACTTGTTTGATTTTTTTGGTCTTTAGTAGCCTTGGCTTTTTGGTTGCCTAATTTACTCTTATTTGACTTGGTCATTTGGTCTAACATAGCACTTGTCACCCAGCTTGCCAAATTCCCAAGTCCTATCCACATAACACCAGTTATCTTGGCTTTTCTTGTGTTTGTTTGTTTTTTCTCCTTAGTTTTGTATTCTTGGGTTTGTTGAAAGTAGTTTTTGCACCCTACATAACCAAAACTAAAACCATAGCTGAAAATCACCCTATGATAAAGGTAAGTCTAGGTATGCATCAATTTTACTTTTCAATTATTTAATTTTTAGTTAGTTTCCCTTCTCTATCATTTACTTTCAATTATTTTATGCTTTTTAAAATACTACAACTTTTTTTTAGCATCCACATTGTGTGTGTCCTTATGATTTCTCTCAAAACACCATCCCTTATTATACCTTAGTGACACATGATTAGCTTTGAGTGGGGCATATGTATACACATAATATTTTTAACTTTTATCAAATAATGATGCTTTACATCTTGTAGGAACCTATCATGACTTAATCTCTCTAAGTGCATGGCTTAAGGGGTGCATCGATAAAGGGGTGGGTAGACCTTTGGTGCTTCACAGGATTATTTTCCCTTATTACCACATTGTTTCCAATCCATTCATCTCCTAAAACCTTTCCCTAAACTATTTCTCCTCCCTTACACATTCCTTTAGTCTTTTCCTCTTTCTATCCTTCTTCTCCTTACTTGGTACCCTTTTGACTTGCTCAATAAACTAGGTCAACCTTGTCAACCTAGTGCAATTTAGGGTCATTTTGGTTCTTTAGGTTTGTTAGCCTTCTGATTGACCTAGCATATACTTTAGGCATTAGCCCAAAAATGTGCTAAGTCGATCAGGTTAACCTAACACAACTGACATTTCTAGCTGATTTTAAGGCTAGTTCCACCTATAAATACAAGATCATTTTGATTATTTTCAAAAGATGTAAATAAAGAGTTATTATTTGCTTACACTTCTTCATAATCTAATCTTCCACCATTTTACTTGAGGAGTTTTAGCTTAGGTTTATTATTTTGGAGAATCTAGTCTTCTAGATAGGTCTTGGATGCTTTGGCCTAAAAAAGTGATCCTTACAAACCACAATAACCTCTTGTGAAGCCCCATTGGCCAAGGGAGAGATTGAATCATGATGGGTTCATGTTCAGGTAAGTATATTCTAACTTTTTTATCCTCTCTTTTAGTAGATAGGAGTAGCATAAGTGTTGGGTCGAATAATATTACTCTTCATATTCTATGTATTAAGGTGTTACTCACACTTTATTTGAAGTTATCCATACATATTTGATTACTTTGCATCTAACCCCTCACATTGTGCCACAAGATTTTATGCACACTATATTAGTTTACTTTTCTTGTTATTAGAATAGTTTACTCTCTTGTTTGTTAGCATAAGTGAAATATCAAAGCATATGACTCTTTTAGGTTTGTTGTGTGATTGTGTGAGACTGTAGACTTTAGAACCCATACTAGCATGATATGTTGTGACAAGTGATACAAATGATCCCCTAATCAGGTTTAGTGGGTCCCCATATTGGTCATACTCCCACTTAACAAGTGTATACCCAATCGGAAGTGTAGGTGTGCATTATCTTATCCAATCCAGGATTAATTCATGTACATCATGTAATTTCATTTACATATAAATTACACCCATGGATATAGATTTATCACTCAAGTTATCCCCCTTTTGATAAAATTTTAGTTTTTGAGATCCTTCAATGATCACATGCTTATAAAGATGTGTTGTATGCAGCCCTTCGTAATACTAGAGTTCCTATTTCCATTAAACTAGCTTATGTCACCTCTATCCTCAACACAATGTAATGGACTGAAGAACATATTTATTTTTATAAATAATATTTACCCCTATGCCAAATCATTAAAAAATATCTACCTCTATATATTTAATTAAGAATTGATGATGTAGGGGTCAAAAGAGTGTTAGTTGATAACAGTTTAGGACTCAACATTTGCAACATTTATTTTATTAAACGTCTTAATATACAACCTACAGATCTAGACCATTTCAACATGAACATCAGATGTTTTGACAATATTTCACAGAAATTCATGGGTCAAATAACACTCAATATTACTTTGGTACCTAAGACATCGACAACTACTTTCCAAGTCATGCCAAATGACCTCAATTATAATTTATTACTTGGTTGGACTTGGATTCATGATATGCATACAGTCCCTTCCACACTCCATGCTTGTTTAAAATTTAGTCACAAAGGCTACATCTACACATGCCCAATGGAAAATGAACCTTTTAAATACTACCAGGTTGTTGAATCTCCATAGAATTACATTCTATACTTTAATCCTATAAATATACCTACACAACCTGCTACTCACAGTGTACCTTTGAATTATACAACACATCAGAAGCTTCCAATTTCTATAATAGTATTGATACCAAAACATCAATTTACCTCTCCTTTTGCACTTAAATGACTTCATAAGATGGGATATCATGGCAAAGGTCTTGGAAAGCATGAATAAGGAATCATCAATCCTGTCAAGGCATCCACACAACATGGAAAGTAAGGACTGGGATATCAGCTTACCCTTATTCATGATAAACCTTTTTCCACTACTTCAAATTATATAATGTTTTATCCACCCATTGCACCTGTAGACCATATATTTAATCATGATTTTACATTATCATTGGTCTATCTTGATCTCATTGATGATATAATTTCATTAGATATGTTCACATTAGATGAATTCTCTAATGATGAATCCCTCCTATAGCTTATCAGATCATATGAGGACATCCCATCTTGCTATCATAAAAATAGATTTCCTCATCATCAAAATGCTCATGCTTATGTTAGATAAAATTTAGATTATCCCCAAGACATACCAGTTGATTCAGATGATATTATTCCTACAACCCCATACACACTAGATCATTCCACATTATTTAACAAGGAAATAGTTTATTTCAATTTTAGAACCGATCAAGATCCCTACATTATCTTGTTAGCCATTACCCTAAGAAAGGAAGAGGATACAGATATTCATCAAACTTTAATAGATTTTGTAGAACTCTTTGCTTAGTCTTAGTTAGATACACCTAGAACTGATACATCTATATTAGTCCATCAGATTTTATTATACCTTGATGCTAAACTGGTTAAGCAAAAAATTTGCAAAATGCATCCTAAGGTGTCTCTCTTTGTCAAAGATGATATCTAGCACCTCTTAGATGTAGGTTTCATTTAACTAGTAACACACCTTAAATGGATTTCCAATATAGTCCCTGTGGTTAAACCCAATGAACAAATTTGGTGTTGTTCTAATTCTTGAGATTTAAATAAGGCACACCTAAAACATGATTTCCCCTTACCTAATATTGACATGATCATAGATTCCACAGTTGGGTATGAAATTTTATCATTCATGGATGACTTTGTAGGATACAACCAAATTAAAATCGCTAAATAAGATCAAGAGAAAACATATTTTACAACACATTGGGGTATATTTTGTTACATTGTCATGCCTTTTGGATTAAAAAACATTGGAGCCACATATTAGCATACTATGATGCATATATTTCATGACTTGATTCACCACATCATTGAGGATTATGTCAATGATTTATTAGCTAAATCCAAATAATGACAACATCACACCATCAATTTATGATTGATTTTTTGATGACTCAGGCAATACAATGTTCGATTAAACCCAAAAAAATGTGTGTTTGGAGTTACATCAAGAAAACTCTTAGGTTTCATTATTTATTATCAACATGCCACCTCCCACAAACTTAAAATAACTTTGATCTTTACAAGGCAAGTTCTAAGCAATCCATCATTTTATAGCTCAACTTACTAATAACACTTAGTAATTCACTCAATTATTAAATAAAGATACAAAGTTTATTTGTGACCAAGCCTATTAAGAAAGCTTCAATATAATCAGGAATATCTTCTTAATCCACCTATTCTAATACCACCTATACCTAATAGCCCTCTCCTACTATATATCTTAGAAACAAATTATGCATTAGGAGCACTCTTAACACAACACAATGATCAACATACTGATAAATCAATTTATTACATCAATCACACATTAGTTGATTACAAAAAAAATATTTTGTGATGAAAAAACTATCTAGCACTAGTTTTTTCCACACAAAATCATTGACATTACATGATCAATAATGAGACTCAATTTATCATAAAATTATATCCCTTCAAGTTTCTAATGGTAAAACCACATCTCTATGATTGCATCTCAAAATGGGTCATTTTATTAATAGAATTTGACTTAAATATAGTTATATAGAAATCAATAAAGGGCCAAATAATTGAAGATCATTTGGCAGTCATACTGTTGTCCCCCAAAAGTAGCATTCATTTTTGGGACAACATTTGAATTATTTTGGTCTTACAGACCAAAATTGTCTCTTCCATTTTTAAAATTTGTCTTAGACATTCAGATTCCTTATTTTCAAAGCTTCTCAAAAAATCTACAGACTTTGCTAGTCAAGTTCAATGGGTTTTCATGTTGATTTACATGGACTTTGTATCTTCAAATTCTACAAGCAAGTTCATTTATACAAGGTCAAAGGCTTCTGCATGTTGTTTCAATCAAAAGAATTGGTTTTCAATGCTTGGTCATTTTTAGAATTGGTTCAAAACTTTGTTTCAATTGAAAATCTTCATTGGCAAGCATATGAGTACAAAAGGAGACCTGAACCATTGAACCGTTGAACCATTGAACCATTTTGGTTCAATGAGTTCAAGGTTTAATGGCCGGTTCAACCAAAGGGATAGTTTAATGGCTCAGTTTAACTAAGTGGTTCAACTCTTTATTTTCACTTAGTTGGTTCATTATTTTAGTTCATCCTTTGGTTAAATATCTATAGGTTCAATAGTAGGTTCAAATACATTCTTCAAAGCTTTGTTCAAACCATTGAACCAAAATTTGGTTCAACGTCTTAGTTCAATGAACAGGTTCATTCAAGCCAATGGTTCATTTAGTCAATTCATCAGCCTTTGGTTCAAAGGGGCTCGACGCGCTTCATTGAACCATTGAACATTTTCAACAAATTGGTTCAATCTTTTGGTTCAACAACAAAGTTCCCATTGGTTTAAAGGCAAGTTCATTATGTTTGTTTTAATGTTTAGTTCATCAGCTTGTTTAATTCATTGAACCATTGGCTTAAACCATTTTTGTTTCAACTGATTGGTTTAATGTCAAAGTTCAAAGGGGAAGTTCAATGTAGAAAGAGACTTCTTGAAGGACAAGTGCCCTTTTGGAGGACACTTAATCAGCCAAAACACCCTTCATAAGGGTTATTTTTGAAGAAACAGTTAAGTGACTGCGGGCTCAAAATACTTTATGGAACAAATTTCTACAGACTTTTATCTGCGAGAATTTTCGCTAGGCAAATTGTCCATGGGAATTCTCCCCAAGAAAATTGTCCATGAGAATTTTCCATGGGACAAATGTCCATGGGAATTACCCATGGGGGAGACTCAAATATAAAGCTTGGGGATTTGTCTGCGGGGATTACCAAAGCAAAGGGCTGTCGAAGGACCCTAAAGGGTAGGTGCCCTTGCGGGGGACTCTCAGTGGCCAAAGTAAAGGGCCCTTTAGGACCCACTCAAGGATCACTTCTTAAGGCCCAAAAGGGTAAATTCAAAATCCAAAAGAAGACCAAGGGGTGACACCCCCAAAGACATCAAATTTAGGATAGTGAACTAGCCATTGAGATCACATTGACGGGCATGTAAACACCAATTTTAAAGATAGTGAAATAGCCATTGATCCTTTAAATTTATAAACCCGAATGCATTCCTAGAATTCAAGACAAAAACTAGCTGAAAGCAAGGAAAGACATAACAATGGATGAATCTAGGGCCTAATTCAATTAATCTAGAAAGGAGGAAGGATGAAGACAAGATCAGACCGCCATGTGGACATTGAAAGTTGTAAACTTTCAATTTCACGACTTGTTTATCTACATTGAGAAGATCAAATTGGTAAAATGTCCCAAAGTTCTAGCTTGTCTTCCTAACAGTTCCCAATGCATGATGATGTATTACTATTCCTAAGTCCTTGAAGTGGCTATATAAGGGACTTTCTTTCATTGTAAATGATATCTTCTTTTTGACAATCTAAATGAAACTCTACCCAAATTGAGAGGCACCATTAAGACTTTGTGATTAGTCTATTGATCATATTCTATTAATGAAAGTAAGGGATTTTTTCAAACTTTGTGCTATGATATCTTTTGTTTCATTGATTTAATAAGTAGGATTAGTAAAATTAGTCAGGAAGGTGTCCTGAAGAATCAACTGTGGAGAGACTTTGTGCCCCCATAGCTGCCTTCAATGTGTTTTCTTTATATTTCTATGTAAAGGACTTTGAGAAGACTTTGAGCTTTCATTTCCCTTCATATATCACTCTTGAGTATTTTAGGTGCAGACTTTGTACTGTGTCTTGATTTGTTGGTTACCATACCTTCAGTTATATTCTACTTTTATTTCCAGAAGTATTCCTATGGTTGGTTGAATATTTCTTCTAAAAAAAGAGGAGTGTTGTTTGTCATTCTCTTGAGTTTTTCCTTTGTTTTGTATACATCATCTCTGAAGAAAGAGAGATGGATGCCTGGTCCTATCCCTGAGTATTATTTTCTATTTATACTTTGAGATTTGTTATCCCTCCTTTTCATTATCTTATAATGGCAGTTCAAGGCCCCTGGGGTAATGCTTTTGGTTCTTTCAATCTTACTCCTCCTCTACATGAGCTCCCATGTAGTTCTAGGAAGAATTTCTCTAAATTCTATGGTGATGGAAAAGCTCATCCTGATGAACATATTGCAGCATTCAGTATAGCTTGTGGAGTAATCAAAGTAAAATTTGAAGATGTAGCAGTCAGGCTTTTTATTGAAACACTACAAGGTCCTACTGCAGATTGGTTTTACCATTTACAGGCTCAATCTATGACTGATTGGAATACTCTTAAAGCTAATTTTGAAGCCAGATTCAAACTTGTAGAAGATGCACATACACTTCTGGCTCAACTTACAAAGATGAAGAAAGAGTTGCATGAGCCTATGAGAGACTTCATAGCTAAATTTGACAAATTGAGAAATAGAATCCCTATCATTGCTCAACCTATAGCTTAGAATCTCAAATGCTTTTTCATTAATTCTCAGCTACCTAAAGTCAATTTCCTCTTGAGACGTGGTGGCCAAATAGATCTTGTTATAGCTCAACTTTTGGCCACTGAAGTAGAAGATGATCTCATCTTAGTAGGGAAAATAAGAAGAGATCCAAATAGAAACAGAGCTTCATCATCTTCTGAGTTTGCATCTTCAAGCACCATAGATCCAATGGTGTATAAATTAGCAAATGAGTTGCTTGCTCTCAAAAACCAAATGGCTCAAGGAATGTCTTCTATTCCTACATACAGAAGGACATTCCCAAATCAATCTTATTAGAGCAATGTTGCCAAAAACCAAGGACAACAAAATCACCTTCCTCTTCCACAAGGAAAACTTGCCTTGGAAGCTCCTCCAAATTATTTAGAAATGGGATATCTTGAAGTAGAATCAAAATTCTCTTATCAGCCTGAATTAAATCAAGAAAATGATGTTGATATCATTGAAGATAGTTAAGAATAATCAGCTAGCGACTCCCACATTGGTTTCCTAAATTACCAAGATGAACCCAAAATCAAAGGAGAAGCTTCAAACAAATCATATGCAGTGTTTACTAGGTCTAAGAACCAATCAGTCTAGTAGGCTGATAAAGAAAAGATAGAAGAATAATCACAGCTAGTAGTCACAATTGTCAAGCATGGAACAACTCTACCTTTTCAATCAAAAGATCTGATAATCACTCAAAAGGTAAATACATTCATTGTGCCTTCCCCTTCTACTTCTAATTTGCAAACTAGTCCACCTCCCATCCCTCTAAAAACTCAAAAAGTTGAAGTGCCTTTCTCTGTACCTAGCTCGATTTAGCCATTTGACATAATTGATCATGTAAAAAAGACAAAAATATAGATGTCTGAATTTGAATACTTGTAGTCTAATCTAGATCAATTAAATAAGTTGGTTCAATATGTTAAAAATTAGATCGTCCCTACAAGACAAAAGGCTAAAAAAGTAATTCTTGATTCTCTAAAGAATACACCTATTCCAAATAATCTGATCATTACTCCCCCAGCTGCTCCTAGAAAAATAGAACCCTTCTATGTTTCCCTATTAATCAATAGCCACAAGCTGAGTAACTATATAATAGACTTAGGTGCATCTGACAATGTTATGCCTGCTAAAGTTGCTAAGTCTCTTGGTCTCACATTGACCAAGATGTTTGGGAGATGTTTCTCCATGGAGAACAAGCAAGTACCATTGCTGGGGCAAATCAAAGATGCTTAATTTGCATTCACAGCCTTTTCAAACAAGAGGATTAAAATGATTGTATTAGTGGCTGACGTCCTAGCATCTTATGGCATTTTGCTTGGATGAAATTTTTGTAAGGATGTGGGAGGAGAACTAAACATAGATTTATCTGAGGCAAGGATCCCTATCCAAGGTGTGATGAAGAGATTACTTCCTGAAAAGGAAGCAAAATACGTGGTTACCCAAACATCATCTCCTGTAGCACAAATTTTTTTTGAATCTTCAGGTAGAGGTAATTATTTATTTACCATAGAGGATGCTCATGTGCCTACAGATGAAAGTCCTATAGCTAACAATCCAAGGATTGATCCAAACAAGACTTCAGGAGAATTGGTAGAGCACAGTATAAACAAAGAAGGATCTTCCATCTCTAATGAAGAGAAATCTAATAAGAGATCAGCTTTTGATGATGATAGCAATTCTTCCACCAATGATGGAGTTGGGACTATGTTGATATCTCATGAAAGAGATATTCTTCCTTCATGCAATTTTTAAGTCAGCAACACCAACAACATAGTTGGATGTGAATCTCTATTACCTAAACTAAAGATTGCTCAAGATGAAGTCAAATTCGTTCACATCAAAGGAGATGATAATCTGACAGTTTGTTAGGAGTTTGACTTGGATGATCCAACCATGTGCTAGACTAAACCAGCAGAATAGCAAGTTATGATGGTGGACCACACTGTTGCAAATCAAAATTAGGCAAAGGAACTATCACCAAGAAACTAAGGAGTTATGGTTTCCATTTTGAAGAATACATCTTGCCATGGGGCAAGAAGAAGAAAGAGTCAACAAGAAGATGCAAAAAATTAGTTTCCTCATGGAGAATTCCATTTACCTGTCACCGTTTCTAGAGACAAAATGTTTTCCTACTGGTTTACCAAGATAGAACACTATTTTCATTGTCTCCCAAAAAGCAACATCTGAAATACTTCAAATCTTGAAGTATTAGATCATTCCATTTTTATATATGTATATTTGTATAATTTTCAATTCTCTTTTGTTTTGTTTGTTTCCATTTTTGGAGCCTTTCATTTCTAGGTAGCATGACTCCAAAGCCCAATGGTACACTTGAAGACACTGGAGATTCTGAATTCTACTCCTTTCAATTCATTTTGTAATTGATAGAAGTTCCCCAACTGGAGCCAGCTGTTGTCCCCCAAAAGTAGCATTCATTTTTGAGACAATATTTGAATTATTTTGGTCTTATAGACCAAAATTGTATCTTCCATTTTTAAAATTTATCTTAGACATTCAGATTCCTCATTTTCAAAGCTTCTCAAAAAATCTATAGACTTTACTAGTCAAATTCAATGGGTTTTCATGTTGATTTATACAGACTTTGTATCTTCAGATTCTATAGGCAAGTTCATTTATACAGGTTCAAAGGATTCTGCAAGCTATTTCAGTTAAAAGAATTAGTTTTCAATGTTTGTTCATTTTCTAGAATTGGTTCAAAACTTTGTTTCAGTTGAAAATCTTCATCAGCAAGCATCTGAGTACAAAAGGAGACCTGAACCATTGAATCGTTAAACCATTGAACCATTTTGGTTCAAAGGTTCAACAAGTTTAGGGTTCAATGGTAGGTTCAACCAAAGGGATAGTTCAATGGCTTGGTTCAACTAAGTGGTTCAACTCTTTATTTTCACTCAGTTGGTTCATTCTTTCAGATCCTTTGGTTCAACATCTACAGGTTCAATAGTAGGTTCAAATACATTCTTCAAAGCTTTGTTCGAACTGTTGAATCAAAATTTGGTTCAACATCTTAGTTCAATGAACAGGTTCATTCAAGCCAATGGTTCATTTAGTTGGTTCATCGGCCTTTGGTTCAAAGGGGCTCGGTGTGCTTCATTAAATCGTTAAACTGATTCAACAAATTGGTTTAATATTTTGGTTCAATGAAAAATTTCTTATTGGTTTACAGGCAAGTTCATTATGTTTGTTTCAATGTTTAGTTCATCAGCTTATTTAATTCATTGAACCATCGGCTTGAACCATTTTTGGTTCAACTTATTAGTTCAACTGATTAGTTCAATGTCAAAGTTCAAAGGGGTAGTTCAATGCAAAAAGAGACTTCCTGAAGGACAAGTGCCCTTGCGGAGGACACTTAATCAACCAAAACACCCTTCAGAAGGGTTATTTTTGAAGAAATAGTTAAGTGACTGCGGGCTCAAAAGACTTTGTGAAATAAATTCTCGTGGACTTTTGTTCACGAGAATTTTCCCCGAGCAAATTGTATGTGGGAATTCTCCCCAAGAAAATTTTCCATTAGAATTCTCCATAGGACAAATGTCCACAAGAATTACCTGTGAGGGAGACTCAAATATAAAGCCTAGGGATTTGTTCGCGGGGATTGCCAAAGCGAAGGGCTACCGAAGGACCCTGAAGGGTAGGTGCCCTTGCAGGGGACTCTCGATGGCCAAAGTAAAGGGCCCTTTCTGACCCATTCAAGGATCACTTCTTAATGCCCAAAAGGGTAAATTCAAAAGCCAAAAGAAGACCAAGGGGTGACACCCCCAAAGATGTTAAATTTAGGATAGTGAACTAGCCATTGAGATCACATTGATGGGCATGTAAACGTCAATTTTAAAGATAGTGAAATAGTCATTGATCCTTTGAATTTACAAACCTGAATGCATTCCCAAAATTCAAGACAAAAACTAGTTGAAAGCAAGGAAAGATAGAACAATGGATGAATCCAGGGCCCGATTCAATTAATCTAGAAAGGAGGAATGATGAAGACAAGATCAGACCACCAGATGGACATTGAAAGTTGTAAACTTTCAATTACATGACTTGTTTATCTACATTGAGAAGATCAAATGGGTTAAATGTCCCAAAGTTCTAGCTTGTCTTCCTAACAGTTCCCAATGCATCATGATGTATTTATGTTCCTGAGTCCTTCTTGAAGTGGCTATATAAGGGACTTTCTTTCATTGTAAATGATATCTTCTTTTTGACAATTTGAATAAAACTCTACCAAATTGAGAGGCATCATTGAGAATTTGTGCTCAGTCTGTTGATCATATTCTATTAATGAAAGCAAGGGATTTTTTCAGACTTTATGCTATGATATCTTTTCTATTTCATTGATTTAATAAGTAGGATTAGTAAAATTAGTCAGGAAGGTGTCCTAAAGAATCAACTGTGGAGAGACTTTGTGCCCTCATAGCTACCTTCAGTGTGTTTTCTTTATATTTCTATGTAAAGGACTTTGAGAAGACTTCGAGCTTTCATTTCCCTTTGTATATCACTCTTGAGTATTTTAGGTGCAGACTTTGTGATGTGTCTCGATTTGTTGGTTACCATACCTTCAGTTATATTCTACTTTTATTTCCAGGAGTATTCTTGTGGTTGGTTGAATAGTTCTTCTAAAAAAATAGGAGTGATGTCTGTCATTCCCTTGACTTTTTCCTTTGTTTTGTATACATCATCTCTGAAGAAAGAGAGATGGATGCCTAGTCCTATCCCTAAGTATTATTTTTTGTTTATACATATACATAACATATCCATAGGGAACCTTCCCTTGATGAGAGGAGAGAGTAGTCTCCTTCTGATGTGATAAACTTACACATTAGGATGACTAATCTTCTTACTTTGGCTGATAAGACCTATTTTGTTTACCAGTACGTCGATAGACAAAATAATCAACCAACACATACCACTCTTAGACACTAATCCTATTAGTGACACATTTAGAAATGATTTTAATTCTTATTCTACTCATTCTAACACTTAGACCATGTTTTTTTATGGTTCTTGATGTGCATCTAATGTAAGGGTAGGCATTATCTTTATCAACCCTTCTGGTCACACATTTCCTATTGCATATCGATTAAGCTTCACCTACACCAACAACACTACAAAATATGAGGCCCTTATCTTAGGTCTATTTTCCACCCAATCCCTCCAAATTATATCTATTTGAGTCTTTGGTTATTCCTAACTTGTGGTCAGTCAAGTCAATGATGTCTATCAGACCAAAGAATAACATCTTAACCCATGCTAAAACATGGTACAATGTTTATCATCATAGTTTGACTATTTTTCTGTAGAAAGTATACCAAGAAAAGACAACCAACAAGCAGACATAATGATAAGTATCATATCTTTGATTCCTATAAACATCAATGATGATCAAACTATTTTCATAATTGAATGATTCTAATCATCATCAATATTCAATGTGGATTTGATTGCCCTTTCTATCTTATCCACTATGCGTAGTTTCATAACTCTAAAGTAGTTCTCTGATATCTATAACTTTCTAAACAAATCTATAACACCAAACACTCTCTCATGAAATTAAAAATGAAAGTTACATAAATAAGCACTTTGTTATGTAATCATTGGTAGAGACCTTTTTAAGCGATCTTTTGATGGATAATTACTACAATGTTTGACTTTAACAAAAGCCAAAATTACTCTTACACAAATACATGATAGTGAGTGTGGTGGTCACTTCAGTGGAAAGGCCATGTCACACAAATTATTTCAATGAGATACCATTAGCCCACCATGGAAGATGAATCTTCATAATATTCAAAGCTATGCGATAAATATCAATGACACAGTAGCCTACAGCATGCATCATCACAATAATTATAGCTTATTATCTCTCCATGGCCATTTATTTTATGGGGATTCAATATTATTGGAAAGATTAACCCTAAGTCTATCAATAGACATAATTTCATCATCATATCTATAGAATACTTTACCAGGTGGGTAGAATCCATTCCACTTCAATCTACAATAGGTGAGGACATTTGTAGCTTCCTCATGACTCATATCATTTCACACTTTGGCTTACCCACAACTATCATTTCTAATAATGAAACATCATTTAAGAATAAAACTATCAATAATTTTTTCACAAAATATAATATTAAACACACGTTCTCCACTCTATATTACCCATAAGGAAATGGTCAAGTAGAGTCTACCAATAAAACCATCAACAACATTTTGAGAAAAATAGTGACCAAATTCGAAGATGATTAGCACAATCAACTAGTTTATACATTATGGGCTTATCACACAAGTATTTATATGCCCATAGGATCCGCTCTTTATTCATTTATTTATGGCACAAAGGCATTTTTACCTTTGGAATTATAAATTCCATCTCTACATGTCTCCCTTAAAGGTATCCTCACCAATGACTAGTATCATAGAAAACATCTACATCAACTCAAGCAGTTAGACCATACATGCATCCAAGTAGATGAACATCTCAAAATCTACCAAAAATATATACAATTATCCTACAACAAATTATTTCATGCTAAAGAGTTAGAAGTTAATGATCTCATTCTCAAATAAAATCTTAATAATGTCATTATCAAAGAAGAAATCAATGGAAAATTCAAACCAAATTGGCTAGGTTCATACCTCATTAACAAAATGCTTAACCCTAAAGTGTATCATCTAGCCTCACTTAAAGGAAAAAAACTCAAAAATCCAATGAATATTATGCATCTACGTAGATTCCATGTATAGCATTTTATTACATATATTTTATTGTACATAGTTTCTTTCAACTTACTTGTACATAATTTCTTAGCTTACTTGTACATAGTTTCTTTTCACTTTCTTGTACATAGTTTCCTTATGATTACTTGTACATATCTTATTTCAAAATACCAAAAATAATACAATATATCAAAATACCAAAAATAATATAACATGTCAAAATACCAAAAACAATACAATATTTCAAAATACCAAAAATAATATAACATGTCAAAATACAAAAACATTCAAATAACTCAAAACACCAAAAACTTTTCAATTATACACATTATTCATTTTTTACATTTATAATACCATGCTAGACTTACATTTTGCTATTTTATGCTATGATTTTTCAATTACTCTACATTACCATGCTTCACTTGATCTTCTTTGAGTATGTGCAGTGACACCTGGATCCTTGATTACTTCACTCTACCCATTGAGGGACCATCCTAATTTTACATTCAAGACATGCATCAACATATCTACCCACCAAGGGCATATTCTACATGACTACACCATCTAGGTTATGTCATTCCTACACCACACGCTCTAGTTATCATGTTGATATACATTACTTACTAGCTTACACAAATTATTTTATTGACACTCACTAGTATATAGCACTTGTGTATTTCTTAACATCTATCTAGTCTTGTACTACATGTTTTGCATACTTCCACTTCTTGATGTGATTAGTTAGATGTGATAGTATTTCTAGCATATACATGTCTTCCTTTCTTGCTTTGAGTAGCTAGATGTGATTGCATTTCTCAATTCCTATTTTGTTACTTGTGTGTGATGAGTGTTGTTTAACTCTTCATTTAATCAATCTTTCATATCGATGTCTATCAAAATAGGGTTGGTGTCTAAATCTATATGTAGTAAGGTTTTTGGTGGTAGATATATAGATTGGTCTTTGGGGGGGGTTGGTAACCTTAATATAACTCTTACCAATGAAAAGATGCTTCTACACTAGTTATTTCACACTTGCTGAAAGAAGAAATTAATTATCAATCTAAACTAATTCAATCCTTTTGCTTCAAATCAAAATACACTTAATCTACTTCAAACCTTCTTGAAAATTTAAACACTTAGTTTGACTATTTAACAGGAAATAGTATGCTAAACACACTTTCTTTGAAAGGAAATAACTATTGAAATCTAAATCTTAAATATACTTCTTATAAATCACTCCCTCATGTATGTATGTGAAAATTAAGATTATCCAATATCATGAAATTCACTAACAAAAACATAAATACTATATAAAAGTTCCTAGTTCCAAGGAAAGTGGGCCCTTACTCTTCTTAGAATCAAGAATGAAGTCTACTTAGTACTGAAAGCTGGAATGATATTGCATTAATCAATGGAAAGTTGGAACATTTAAAATATATATAAAATTATGAGTGTAACAACTATATTAATCCTCTTTTCTAAGACAAAAGATTTGCATAATTATGCTAATATAATCAAACTAAAAATAATATGTAGAAAAATAGAACTACTTAGTCAATCCATTTATCCCTAAGATAGGAGATTTGGATTGATGAAGATCCTAAAAAAATTATTTTTCTTGATGAGACAGTTTTATGATCTCTAAAATAGTTTTAAGTTCCCAATATATACAAAATATATCAAGATTAAATCCTTCAAAATAAGAAGTGAGTATTTCTTTTATGTGATTCCAGCTAGAGCAATCTTCCTCTTTTGGACTAGCTGTAAACTCACCTAATTTTTAGATTTTAGACATAAAAAGTTTATATAAATAGATTTGAAGAGTTTGTAGATGTGGTCCTACAGAGTCCATAGATATATTTATACTATCTTTGAGTTGTTGATGATGATGGTGACTTTTTTTTTTCTTTCCACTTTGAATCATCCTTTAGTCTATACACATAGCCTCTACCCAAGTCTTTAGATGTGGACTAAGTGAGTCCATAGATATGGAATGAGTGAGTCTGTAACTTCACAAAATTGGGATCAAAACTAGAGTTTCTATAAAATATTTCTTATATCATCTTTCATATATATTCTTCAAAACTCAAACACTAAAACATGTTGCTTGTTAGACATTAATGACAAAATAGTGACTCAAACTTTGGTTTGATATAAATGAGATAAAGCATCTATTTTCCATGCTAAAATTATCTAAAATTCTAATATTTGCATAATATTATATCCTTAAAGATATTAAATGAAGAAAACACCATATTAATAATAAGCCATGTTTCAGTCTCATCATCTCCCCTATGATTGACCTTTTGCAAGTCCCATTGCAAAAATTCATTTGGTTTCATTGGTACTAGGTTTGTTCTCCATGCCCTTACTTAGATCATAGTCATCAAATTCATTTGTGATATGATTATCTGTACTACTTGTAAATCCTTTATACCTTTGAACTATTCATTTCTAGATGTTAAATTATTCATCATATTGAGTTGGTTAGTTCTACCATCTTGGAATTGGTATGATGAATAATGGAGGTTTGTGCCTCATTCCAATCCATGTCTACTCTTCTATAGAATTTAATACTTCCACAATTTCTTTAAGAATTTCTTCATCCCTTCTTTTACTCCATCTTAGATTGTTAGGGTACATAACTTCACATCTTTTGAGAGAAACTGGTAACTGGTCCCATCTTTTCACACTAGCAGTGATAACTAAATCAAAGCTTTGTCTTATAAATAATTCAAGTGAAATAGTACAGTCATACAAAGCTTTCAAATAGTGGTTTTTGACACAGTGTTTAGATAAGCTCTCTTGAAATTTTGTTCAATCAATTTAGGAATAGAGAAGGCTAGCCTAATGCATAATCCTATAGTTTTAGCATGCTTTGTATATTCTTCAAATCTACTTTTCTAATCCAACTAATTCTTGAAGGTCAAATGGAGTGCTTTCAATTAGACTTCTCTTACATGTATATTTATCAAAAATTTATCATGTTCATGATCTCATATTATCAAATCATACAAATAAAATTCATAGAGGAGATCTTTATTATCAAGCTCAGAACTATAAAATATTTATAAAAATTTGGATGGATCCAAAATATTGTAGGGAAGATAGAAAAATATTCTAAGAATTTTCCATCTATAGAATTGTTCAAATAGAAATAGACTATATGTAGGAGTAGGACTTGTATAGGCAAAAATAGCCTCTCTTAATTTACAAGCATTCTACAAGTCTTCTTCCAAAGTCTGAGTTTTAGTTTCTAATATCTATTTTTCACTTTCCAATATTTTATTTGTAGTGACTAAAATTTTATTCTTCTATTTGAATGTTTGGTATTCCTCTTGAGCTTGATGCAACATTTATAATGGAGGAATGTATGGATGGTTGGTTTGACATCCTTGATCAACAAATGCTTTAACATAAGAGGTAGGCTAACTATCCTTTTTATGGGTAACAATAGGAAGTGTCTGAGAAGAATTCAACAATTTTTGTTTTAATATTCTATTTTCTTTCTCAAGACTTTGTATATATATCCATGAATTGACTTCTTCCTCCTCTTTCTATGCAATTTTTTTTTTAGTTCATTAATTTTCAAAGCATAATTGAAGGATGTTATTTATAACTTTTGTACTAACATAGAATTAAGTTGATCCTTACTATGTAGTTTGTTGACTAGATTTGCAATATTTGATACTTTTTGTTGGATCAACACTTGAGATTTATAAAGTTCCATGGTTAAATGCATAATAGGGTCCTTTGGACTAGATGATTCTCCTTCTTCAAATGTACATGTATCTTTACCTTTGTCCATTGGAATTTTAATTTGAGCATTTTATTCTTATGTTGTGTTACCTTGCTTAAGTTTTGGTTCCCTTGTTTTGGTTGGAGAACTTTATGATTCCTCCAATGGTTATATGGAAGGGATTTCAACATGTTCTTCTATATAAAGTGCTTCAAGAATTTATTTTTCTTTGATGATCTATTATTCTAAAGGTTGAGATAGTTGTTTAAGGCTATCTAAAGTATCAACTGCTTCTTGTTCATTTTCATCCAAAAGAATCAACTTTCTTATTCTTCTCTTAGTTATATGGGCCATAATTGATCTTTATTATATATTATTAGTCAAACCTTTAGCCTTTTCAAGTCCTAGTGAAGAAACTCATTTTTTTAAGTTTCTTCTCCTTGATAATAGGGTTGGTTACTCTACATGTGCTTGAGGTTTTTGTGGAGGATCTATAATAAAGGGGGTTTGAATATTGTGGAATCTTGTAATCCTTCTAAAATAAGGAAGAGCTTCCTCTAAATCTATGGATTGCTTTTATTTTTCCTTTGAACTTGTTTTCTCAGTTGGTGTAACAGCTACAAGTGAATGCCTTTGTGATTTAGTAGCACTTGATGTTCTAGCTTTATCATATGGAGATGGAGATAAAATTTGTCTTGTTACCCTATTCTCAAATGCTTCTCAAACTTCTTTCCCTTGTTCAATAAAATTATGATGAATGATGAGATGGATTAGGCCATGGTGTTTGGGAGGGGCATTAGGGGTTATAGTCATGACTTGGAGGGCACCATATAAAAAAATATGGACTATTAATTTTGCATTGAGGGTTTTGACTCCCATGTTTGAGATGGATCAAATTTTTCATGGTTTCCCCTCCTAAAATACTACATTTTCCCTCACAAGTTATATATTGATTACCCATAATGTTATGAACTACCATGGTTCAAAAAGTGTATCCTTACAGATTCCCTTAGATTTTTCTTTTGAGTTGATTAAACATGAAACTCCAATCTATTCATTACCATTAAATTGAGCAATAAGGTCATTGAATGGAATTCATCTAGTTACTCTCATCCCCTCATCAGGAATTTCTATAATTTTATGTATAACTTGGATAGACACTGGAAAGATAATTCCTTCAATAGTAAAAAAAATCAAGAGTAAGGTTATTCACAAATTCCCTTACCAGTGTCTCGTGGAAGCCTTGGAATTTTTAAATGAATGGTAACTAGCCATTTTCTTAAAAGACTACCACAAAAGCCCTATCACTGAGGAATTTAGTTACCTTCCTTGTTATGACATTGTCTTTTGCCCCATTGTTGCTTGAATTTGTGAACTCAAATCAAATTGCTATCAATTGTAGTAGAATTTCCTAATTTAAACTAGGGTTTGTACTTGTTGTTCTTTGGATTTGAAGGAAAGAGATACTGATAGACTTTTTAGAAACTAGAAACCCTGTGTTATTACCATCATTATTCCACATGTATTTTAGTCCCATCCAATTTCTATGGAATAGGCCATCCATATACCATGGTGACTTGGATGATGACATGATATGGTGGTAATTTATTGGTCATGTGGGACAGATGATTGTAACTTCCACTGCCATAGGCTTTTACTTATTTCATTCAAAAATGATTATAAAACCTTCAATCTTTAGTATTTTTAATCCTTTATGGGATGTTGCCATAATGTCCTATCATGATGATTAATGATGTAATTAATTGCATTGGATATGTTTATCCATTATGACATGTGTTCCCTCATCTCTTTATTTTGCATACTATGGTTATTCCTTTATTTAAGGAATATATGGTTATCCACTTGTATTTTTCCATCTCCATATAGTTAACCTTATTTAAATCAAAAACTTCTAGTTTACTAAAACATGAATAAATAAAACTTATAACTCATTTATTCATATCTTATATCTTGTCTTTCTTTTTCCATTTGTCTTGTACAAGTGAATTTGTATGGATTAGTCAACAAATTCCAAAGAAACAATCTGAAATTTATTGCATGGAGGAGCCAATGAAGATTACATGATCAGATTCATATATATATATATATATATATATATATATATATATATATATATATATATATATATATATATATATATATATATATATATATATATATATATATATATATTATTTTAGTTTTTTTTCCTTGACTAGCTATTGTTGGTTTTATAGCCAAGGCCCTTTCTTCAATACATGACCAGCCAGTAGGCTGGTTTTCTAGCTATGCATCATCAATAGCATCCCTAAAAGGATTTTCACTATTGAATTTTTTTTATTTTTTATTTTTTTATTTATGAAGTGAGCAATCATTAAATAATAATTTCCCTAGAAGATACTAGTTCTTCTAGGAAAGCTACCTAACTTTACCTATTCTATACAAATTATCCTTTACTAAGAGGTTTTTGATAGAGTTTCAATCTATGCCCATTGACTAGAAGAGTCCTATTGTCATCAATGGGCATCAACTTGACATAGCCATTTTTAAAAACCTCCTCTATTTGGTAAGGTCTTAGCACCTTATTTGTAGTTTTCCCTTAAACTATTATAATTTTGAATTAAACAACAATGCCTAGTCTCCTCTATAAAATTTCCATTGTTTGATATGTGAGTCATGCTAAATCTTCCTTTGATTTTGTAAAATTTCAATCTTCTGCAAGGCTTAAAATCTAATCTCATCAATTTAAGTTGCATAAGTCTATCCTTTTGTGTTTCTTCCAATTCAATTCCTACTTCTAGTGTTGTTTTCAATGTTTGTAATTCAAACTCAATAGAAAATAAAGGTTTATTATTATAAACTAGCTCATAAGGGGAAAAACTAGTAGTTGTTTTCTAGGTGGTATTATAGGCCCAAACTACTTTTGGTACTTTATCTACTCAATATTTTTGAATAGTACTAACAATCTTGGTCAAAATAATTTCCAATTCTTTGTTGGTGACTTCAACTTATCCATTATCTTGTGGGTGATATGGAGAAGACTTCTTGTGCTACACTTGATATGCTTTCATGAAGTACTTTATCATGTTTAACATGAACTGGGGTCCTTGATCTAAAACTATTTCCATTAGAGCACCAAATATTTTCATAATCTTGAAATATAGGAAATCCACTACAACTTCTTCATGAGCATGGGTTAAAACTTCTACTTCTGCCCATTTGGTAACATAGTCTATGCAGACTAATAGGTATTCCTTTCCTCTGGATGGGGGGTTCACAAGTCCTACAAAGTCAATTCCCCATTTTTCAAATGGTTATAAAACCAATTGAGGATGGAGATGAATCTCAATTGAAAGAGTGGGTTGTCCCATTCTTTAAAATGCATCACATTATCTGGCATACCTTTTCACTTATCTAGGAAGATGAGGCCAATAATAGCCTATTCCTAAGATTTTGTGTAGTCCTCTAGGTTGAGTAATGTCCTCCTCCCAATTCATCATGATAATCTCTAATGATATCATAAGCTTCATTATTTGTTACACACTTGCAAAACACATAATCAGGTCCAAGTTTAAATAACATTCCCTTAATCCATTTAAAAGAAGAACTTTCTCTGATTAAACATCTTTTTCTTTTTGTAAAAAATGTAGAGGAAACTTCCTTGTAGTGAGGTAGTTAGCTATATCAATGAACCATGGAGATTCTACTGAAAAAACAAACAATTGTTCATCTATAAAATCATCTTCCACTGGTTTTTCACCTGAAGTGTTAATTATCGACAAGAAATCAGCAACCACATTAAATTTCTCTAGTTTATCTATAATAGTTATATCAAATTCCTATAAAAGTAATATCCATCTAATAATCCTTTCTCCTGCTATTGGTTTTTTGGTGAGGTACATAATTATTGAATGGTCTATATAGATAAACACCTTGTAGCCTATTATATAGTGTCTAAATTTGTTTATTACATAGACTAAAATAAGGAACTCTTTTTTAGTTGTGGTGTAGTTTTTATCAACAAGTGTCATATTCTTGCTAATATAATAGATAGAATGCACATTAGCATTCTCATTTTTTTATCCCAAGATTACACCTATTGTCATGTTGTAAGCATCTGTATATATGTGGAAAGGTTGCATCAAATATGGTCCTCTTAATACTAGGGTAGTAATAAGTTTGGATTTGATGGTTTCAAAAGCTTATTAGCAATCATCACTCCATATAAACTAACTGTCCTTTATGAGAAATGCAAACATAGGAGTAGTTATTTTGTTGAAGCTGTCTATGAAGCATCTATAATATCCAGCATGTCCTAAGAAAATTTTAACCTCTATTTGTGTGTGTGGGATGGGTAGGTTGGAAATTCTCTCAATTTTCTTGGGATCTACCTGAATACCTTTTGTAAAAATGTGATGTCCTAACACTATTCCTTGATCTATCATCAGTAAACATTTTTCATGACTTAATGATAATTTATGTTCCTCACATCTTATCAAAACTCTTTAAATTAGTAAGGGCTTCTTCATAGGTTTCACCATGGATAGTTAAGTCATCCGTGTAAACCTCTACATAGTCATTAGTGAGGTCAAATAATATTGGCAAAACTACTCTTTGAGAAGTTGTTGGAACATTACAAAGTCCAAACATAAGTACTCGATAGGTGAAGGTTCCAAAAGGATAGGTGAATGTGGTTTTATATTGGTCTTTAACCGCTATTGTTATTTAGTTGTATCCACTAAACCCATTTAGAAAAGAGAAATATTTCTTCCCTACCAAATTGTCAAGAACTTGATCAATAAAGTGCAAAGGAAAAAGATCTTTTAAAGTTTCCTTATTTATTTATCTATAATCCACACATACTCACCATTTTCCATTCTTTTTTGATACAACTACTAATGGTGAAACCCATTGGCTATCCGAGATGAGGTAAATAAACCCCACATCCAACAATTTTTGAATTTATGTTTTAACTATGTCTTATTAGTCTTACTAGTCTTATTGGTCTTATTGTGTAGATGTAATGTGTGCATACACTTAGGTGAATCCCTTTCATGTCAGTTTAATCCCAATCAAAATCCTTGGTGTGTTATTCTAAGACTTCAAAAAGTTGAACCTCCTCATCATTTGTTAACCAATTATTGATATTCAAAAAAATCTAGGTAACACCATGAGAGGTTTAGTGTTTGGATGATTAGATTCCACCTATTTATATTCACTCATCAATGAATTAAAATTGCATGGATGAGGAAGTAGTTTATGGAATGTGATTACATTTTTTATAAATCTATCTCTAAGAGGAATAGTGTGTGTTAATGGGCAATGGAATGCACTCAAAAAATGTGTCTATTATTTTTCTACCCAATTCCATACACTTGCATGAATCAGCCTATGGTCATATGATGAAGTAGCATAAGGATTGAGAGAATATGTCTGAAGAAAGTTTGCAAATTTTGTAGATTATAGATTGACATAGTTCATAGATTCTAGTCTAGCATAATCTATACATTCTAGACTGGTAAACATTACTATTAAATGGTCATGTTCTTCAAAATCTAAAATCATTTTTTCACTCAATTCTTCTAAATGATTTTTAACTGTAATCATGGCCAAAGATGAAAGGTCATTTGTTACATTTTTTGACTTGTCTACCCAAAGTTTTTCTATGTGGTTCACTTATGATTTTATAGGAGGGTACAAGGAAATGCATTTAAATTTTAAACCATTAGAAATGGTCATGTCTCCTAACCTGTAATCAATTAGTGTTGCCATAGTCGCTAGCCACAGTCTTCCTAGGATTAGAGGATATCCTAAATTCTTTGTTTTGGGTTACAGCACCATAAAATCAACTGTATTTTCCCAAGACTCAATAAGCACTATAGCATTCTGTATAGTTCCTTCTAGTTTACTCACAGATTGATCTGTCATTTGAAGGATGGTAGAGGTAGGTTGTATTCCCATGAGAGATAATTTTTGGAAAGTATTAGTTATCATGACATTATTTTTTCTCCTAAATCCACTAAAACATTAGGGATTTCCTTTCTTCCTATTGTGACTACTAGAATATCACTACCTGGATTTGCATACTTGGGTATTAATACTTTTTCTGCTAACAAATCAACAAGATTTCCATCAACATGTATGGTTTTTGGATATTTTTTTCTTCCTTTTAGGTGTTTTGACACATAAATTCTTAATGATTTTATTCAATTTAGGAATATTCCTAATAGCTTGTAGTAGAGGTACCTCAATACTCATCTTTTGAAACTCATGGATCAAATCTGATTCTTATTTGGTCTTAATTTATTTTAGTCTCTCATTGAAAGGAATTGTTGTTATAGTAATATTTCCCTTGTGTTTATTAGAGTTTTCATTTCTTTTGGTTTCTTTACTATTTGGTTGAGATTTTTTTGTTTCTTCCTTTTCATTTGGTACTTCATAAATGATAATTGGTAGCTCTTTTACAATTTTTCTTGATCTTAACTGAATATCAGAGCAATCAATTACTCCTACATTCATTGTGTTTCCTTGTTCATTGACATAAATAGGTGTTTTTTTCTTGTTCTTTGGATTGCTTACTAATTTTTTAAGCATTAGGGGGTAATTAACTTATTATGGATGTTGGACAATAGGGGTGGCATTATATTTTGTTGTTGTGGTGACCTTCTTGCTTAGTTATATTATGGATTGGGATTATATTGAGGGTTTGACTATTATTGGGGAACCCATGGTTATTGTGGCAACATCCATGGTTGAGGTGATAACCATTCTTGTCTTGACCATGGCATATGATTTGATGTCATTTACATTTTTCCCCACATAGGTGGAGGTACTAGAACATTCCATGATGTTATATAGGATTTGAGGGATTTCATGAACCAAACTATCCTTGGACCTAGTTTTCTGGAAAGAAATTTTGCCTCTAAATATAGTTTGTCTCTTCAATGGGTTAAACATTTGATTTCATCTATGTTTTCAAATTAGGTAGATAGGTGTAATGATCTATGTTTTATCTAAAAGATAATCTCTAAGGGCATGTTTCAACCTACACTTAAAATAGTATATTGCTAATGGTTTTGTTTCATTGACTTTAACCTGAAGGCCATCCAATGTAGTGTTTAGTGTGACCAAAATGTCTATTTTTAGATTAGAAAATTCTTTCATTAATTTTCCTAGCTCATTGGTTTTCCCTAATCTTCCTTTCATCATTCTTGGTTTTGTTCATGAGTATTTAGTAGCGAGTTATGAAATCTCATGAAAGGCTAGTTTATTTATGTCTCCTCTTACCAATAGATTTCATGTATCTCTAATTATTTCATCTAATCCTTTGAGGAAAACAAGGTTTAGGACTTCCTCAGTAAGTGGGTAACTACTCCATTTATGAATAAACACAAATCTATCCAAATAGTCTTCTAAAGACTCATCTTTATTTTGTTTGATTTAAAATAAATCCTCCTTCCTTTCTCTTAACCTGTAATAATCCTAATATTTATTTTGTAATTCAATTTCCATGTCTTCTCATGTATGAATAGAGTTACCTGGCAATCCCATGAACCATCTCATGGCTACATCTTTGAGTGTAGATGGAAACAATTTTAGTTTTCGATTGTCTATTGTATAGTCACAAGTTTGACAAAGTACCTTAAATTCAAATATAAACTAGTTAGGGTCTTTTGTGGATCTTCCCCAAAAATTTAGCAAATTAGTAGGAGAAAAAAAATTCATGGTAGTTTGATCATTAGGATTTGAAACAATAGGAAAGGAAAAAGTCCTTCATGGTGGTGCAACCTACTAGTTTTGTTGTTCAGCCATGTCTTCTTCTTATAATGACTCTTCGATACTGGGATTGGTTTCCTAAAGAATATTTGTGTAATTGGTTGAGGTTTGGTCAAATTCTTCAAAACTTTATTTTGCTATAGCTCATTCAAATGCTTCTTCTAAATCTTTTGTAGCCTTAAGATAATCTCTACTTATGAGTGGCTGTTCCAGATGAATTCATCCTATAGGACTTGGTTGTGGTAATGTTCTAGTCTCTAATAAGATTTTAGGAGAATCTTGAAGATGAAATTCAACATCTTATTTAAGGATCTCAACTAAAGATGGTGAATGACTTCCTCCTCTAAGTTCTAGAGTAGGAGTCTCAATTAAAGATGTTAAAGGACTTTCTATTTTTGTTTTTGGAGAGACTTTAAGAACAAATCATCCTTTAGAGTCTCTAGGTTAAAACATAAATTGATTTTTCTTTTTATGATTTTGTTATTTTATGTTATTTTTTACTATATATCAATAATATTTACTTACTAACACCTAAAAAGTACCTGACAATAGCACCAAAAATAATGAGTGTCATTTAACTCTTTATTTAATCAATCTCTTAGATTGATGTCTATAAAACCAGGGTTGGAATCTAAAGCTATTTGCAACAAGGTTTTTGTTGGTAGATCTATAGATTGGTCTTTAGTGGGGTTTGGTAACCTTAATCTAACTCTTACCAATGAAAGGATGATTCTACACTAGTTGTTTCACACTTGCTGAAAGAAGAAATTAATTATCAATCTAAACTAATTCAATGCTTTTGCTTCAAATCAAAACACACTTAATCTACTTCACACCTTAAAAATGTAAACATTCAACTTAAATGTTTAACAATAAATACTATGCTAAATCACACTTGCTTTGAAAGGAAATAATTGTTGAAATGTAAATATTAAATCTAATTCTTATAAATCACTCCTTCATGTATGTATGTGAAATATTCAGATTATCTAATATCATAAAATCAATTAACATAAACATAAATACCATACAAAAGTTCATAGTTCCAAGGAGAGTGGGCCCTTGCTCTTCTTAGAGTTAGGAACACAGCTTTCAGTACTGAGTAGAACATTTACAATATATCTAAAATTTTGAGTGTAACAACTATATTCATCCTCTTTTCTAAGATAAAATATTTGCATATTTATGCTAATACAATCAAACTAAAAATATTATGCATAAAAATAGAACTACTTAGTCAATCCATTTATCCCTAAGATATGAGATTTGGATTGATCAAGATCCTAAAATATCTATCTTGATGAGAAAATTATATTATCCCTATAATAGTTTTAAGGTCTAAATATATACAAAATATATCAAGATTGAATCCTTCAAAATAAGAAGCTAGTATTTCTTTGATGTGATTCCTGCTAGAGCAATCTTCCTCTTTTGGACTGGCTATAAACTCACCTAATTCTTAGATTTTGGACCTATAGAGTCTATAGAAATAGATTTGTAGAGTCCATAGATGTGGTCCTACAGAGTCTATAGATATATTTATACTATATTCAAGCTATTGATGATGATGGTGACTTCTTTGTTGCTTTCCACTTCAAATCATCCTTTAGTCTACACACATAACCTCTACCCAAGTCTATAGATGTGGACTGAGTGAGTTCATAGATATGGATTGAGTGAATCCATAGCTTCATAAAATTAGGATCAAAATTGGAGTTTCTACAAAATACTACTTCTATCATCTTTCTTGTATATTCTTCAAAACTCAAACACTAAAACATGTTGCTTGTTAAACATTAATGACAAAATAGTGACTCAAACTTTAGTTTGATATAAATGAGATAAAGTATTTATTTTCCAAGCCAAAGTTACCTAAAAGTCTAATATTTTCATAAGATTATATCCTTAAAGGGATGAAATAAAAGAAACACCATATTAACAATGAGCCATATTTTGGGTTCATCAGTGTGTGCCTTAGGACATTTGCCAATATCCTTGCTTGTACTCTTGTATGTGTTTGTGGCCCTCATGTTAATCTTGCTTATTTGAAATTGTATGTGTATGTGGGAATTTGAACATTCCTTTTATTCTTTATTTTCTTAATTTAAGTGATATGTGCCCATATCCCTTGTTTGCTTCACCCCTTCGCCTCTTTTGTATGTTTCTTACTTCTTGCCTTGTGTGCTTATTTATTTCTTAGTTGTTTGTCATGACATGATCCACATCATGCATTATATTTCTTTCTTGGATGCCATGATGGAAATCATGCTCCATATATCCTTGATAAATAGCCTTTTTTTTTTTTTTTAATTTAGTATATTACACATACTATTACATTGTTACATCTATCTATGCATACCCTTATTGATCTAACAATCTCCAACATAAACTATGTTATATCTTGAGACATATTTTTTATCATTATTTATATATCATGTATTTCATAGCATAAAACACTTTTAGGTATCTTTATTCTAAGGTAAATCATTGTAGGGTCTTCATTCCTACCCTTAGAAGAGGGGGTAATAAAGAGGGGTTTTGTCACAGAGATCATAGCCCTCTACCGGCCAAAATTAGTTTTCAAAACACTCAGAATAGCAATCAAAATTTATAACAAACTAGAAAAATAGGGATGACATAGAATAGTCATCATAAATAGTAAAGGATAATATCTCCCCATTCAGACTACAGCACCCTATAGCAAAGTGTCCACTTTTCAGTGCTCCTCTTCAAACAGTCAAAAACCCAAAAAATTTAGAAATAGATAGAAAGGTAAGGTTAATTATAGTTTTTTTAGCTATATTCCAATTTATATTGGGTAATTTTATTATAATTTTACTCATATTATACAAATATAAGGGGCATCATGAACGTCATAATGGCTCTCACTTCCAATTTCAGATTGGGCGGTTGGTACAACTTCTAGATCAAAATTCATGTTATAAACACCAATGATTGGGGTCAATATGCACATCACATTTGCCTTATTTTATTTCCATTTCATTTTATTACCTAGGTATTCTCAATATTTGTATGCCTTATTCTATCTACAAGTGGTTGGTATCATTTCAGAGTGGCTTTCATATAAGCCTAGTTCTTCGTTTTAGAGTGGCTTTCATACAAGCCTAACCTCGACCTTTTGGAGTGGCTAAGATTGGCCTAGTTCTTAATACACATTTATCTATCCATGCCACATTGTAAGATTATAGATCATTCATAGGATTCATGATCTATCTCATATGACACACATTCATACTGATATCAGTTCATAGTTCACACTTAGTGGGAAATACTGGAGTCAAAAGACTAGCTAGCCTTTGTATTCTTGAGCCACCTACTCATAGGGATTGAGCACATAGTCCAAACATTGATTAACACACACATTATCACATAGAATCACTACATAGTTCATGATGATGGAGCCAAAGGGCCAGCCTTTATATTCTTGATCCACCCTCGAGGAATTGAGCACTCAGCTCTGTTTATGATATTACTCTTGGTACAACATATACCTAGCATCACTCAGCATCACAACAGGTTTTGTTTTGGTTTGCATACCTAATTTATGATTCACATTGTGATCTATTTATACACACTCAACATCACACATCTTCATGGGCTTCACCCTTGCAAGTAAGTTCAAGTATGCTTTCTATTTTTCCTTTATCCTAGTATTTCACTTTGTTGCATCACTAGAATAAAGGGGGGCAAATGTAGTCATATAAAATTTCTAAATTGGTAGTTTGAGTGTGAATTATGAATTGTGACACCCCATCCATAAGTCCTTTTTACATGCTCTTATGACCCTTATAGACACCTTTTTTGCTCATTGCCAATCATCCAAAACCTTTTAAATGATCATTCTACCTCAGCCAAATAGTATTATTTGTGCCAATCATATTCCCCTGGGTCTTGAGCTTATAGGATAGGAGCACCCCATTTGGACTATAGTATCCCATAGAGAAGTGTCTTATTTTTTATGGTCTTGTCCATTTGCACTTTGAGCCCCAACTATCATTTTCATCTAATCCTTATCCTTAATTAGGTTGGCCTATTGTGAATACATCTGACCCATGACCAATAATTCCCTATAAAATCCCACTCAAAGCTCATTTATAAATGAGGTGACCAAACTTACAAAGCAAGAAAGAATACAAACAAAGCACTAAGGCAAACTTTTGTATTATTTGCACAAGTCACCCAACACATTTACAAACCTACTCAAATCCTTATACCTGTCCCTAGCCACCTCAAACACTATCAATTTGGCATTTTAATCCACATCACACTATTTCACAAAGCACACTAGGTGGGAGAACTACATATGGTTTGATCCCTCTTCGAAGTATTGGTATGTAGGTAGCATGCCCACACAAAGGGTGTGGATTTCATGTTTGGTACATATTTCACATTAACCCCCTCTTTCTCAAGTGACTCAAATGTTGTTTTATCAATCATGATAGAGGGTTAGGGTTTAAAGATAAAATCATCTCCAAAATGAGTTCCATCAATGACCAACACTTAATTTTTCATAGGCGCGCTCACATAGGCACAACTCAAGTACCCAAAATGTTTCAAGTCTCTATGATCATTTTAGACAATAGGGACAGGAATGGATAATAGTGTCAAATACCAAAACATCCACTTTTAGATTTTCTTATCTTTTCACCTAATGAAATCTAGATTTAGATTTATGACACCTTTCCAATCTTGCATAACCATTGTCAACCTTTGTATCATCCATCTCAGTCTATTTTATATCTAAGTTATATTTCTTCTTATTTATTACAATTTTTAGAAAGGTGAATAAGACAAATAGTTACATAAATCAAGACTATATTTATTGTTATATTCTGTACTAATTTATTAATCTAGACCCTTAACTAAAATAGTAATAAAACTCCATTATTCCTAAATAAATTAAATTATAATGAACATATATATGAATATATAAAGGAAAGTAGTGTTCATTGGTATGTTGGTGTGGTAAATCCTTATTTTCAATGGAAATATTATGCTTGATTCATTTTATCAGGTTCAACATAGAGGCTACAAATGGTGGATCTATGGTACTTAGCAAGGTTAACATATGTAATGTGGTCAAAAGAATACCCTTGTATTGGGTTGGATTGTGTAACAAATCAAAAAGTGAAAGTTTATCAATATTACCTTTGGAGTGGTTTGAAATATTATATGTTGATGAAACATGTTTTATGTATTCCCTTTATTTTCCTTTATTATGATTATTAATTTTAATTGATAAAGGCATGTCTTGATCAATGAGATCCTTTGAGGGAAAATCTTTACAATCAAAGGTAATGAGATTTGCATTGTAGATTAGATCTTGCATAATATCCAAAAAATAATCCAATGTTACCACTTGGTATATGGGTTTTTATGCAATGATTCATATAAGATATCCTTATAAATAATTGATTGTTTCACAAGGTATAGGATTGAGATATTTGTTTGTGTATTTCTTGATTACTCAACAAGATCATATTCCTTAGATTTGATTACAAGTTTAGGCACATGAGGAAATTTTTGCATAGGTTCCATATCATTACAAGAATAATTATAAAAATAAGTTTTATTTTTATCTTTTTTTAAGCATTCCCTTTATATTTTCCATTTTTTTTATTTTTCTTGATTATATATTTGATTGGTTTAACAATGTATGGGGAATAACAAGAAATTACTACTATAATTTATTGTTCTATGAAATAAATGGTATATTTATCCATATTAAACATTATTTTAGGCAAAGAAATTTTGATTTTAAATTTTGAATATTTTTGAAATCAAAGATTAGATATCAAAAAAATAGTAAATCAAGAAACCCTAGGTAAATCTAAGGTCTAGATACCAAAGGTTAGGTTTACCAAATGTTTAACCCTACATATCTAATACTCCAAGGAGGGCCTCAAACTTATGTAGTTCTCCCCTATGTGTGGGAATGTGTGTGCACAAGGGTACAATTACTATATGAAGATGCATGTAGTGATCTAGCTCGTAACTTGATAAATATCATGCATGGGTTTATATTTTAATCTTTCAAAGTTGTAATATGACTTATCCTATGCTTGACATAAAAATAGGGATGAATAGGGTATAATGTCTTGGTTGTGTTTATGATTAATTGAGCTTTAGTAGGTCTTTGCTAAGTATTTAATAAATGAGGAATGAAAAGGCTTATACTTTTATTTATACAACACCCTTTTAAAATATGTCATGGTAGGATTAAATAAGAAATATAAGTCAACCCATAGGTTTCAAAACATTTTAAATTTGGATGACTTTTAGAAACTAGACACTAGATAAGGATCTCAATACTACCATCAGTAGTAGTGTCTCTTTGTCGCTGATAATGTCCAAAAGGCTATAAAATAGGTATGGATTTGAAATTGATAGTGAAGGATGTTTATCAAGTTTTAATATTTTTATGTAGTGCACTAGACCTGGGTCATCATAATGATATGGATCAGACTAATAAATAATAATTTTAGCATAGTGAGATGGTGAATGTGTTCTTTTTGGTAGCAAGGAGGTCTAGAAGTGAAGGGTAGAGCCTTGATTGATATTTTTTAGATGTAAAAGATTGAGATGCTATAAATATTAAATTTTAGTATCTATAATAATACTATTTTAGGATGTGTAATAATGGAAATTATAATTCTATATACACACACACACACACACACACACACACACACACACACACACACACACACACACACACTTACTTTAGATTGTATGATTTTATATTGATAGATAACTTTGTGTAATATACCTCATATTGTTGTATTAGTGACTCACAAAATGTGCCTTGAATACTAAACACTTTGTTATCATGCACAAACTTAAGACATTGGTGTAATATGGATTGTAAATTTCTCACTTAATTTATATGTGGGTATCCAAGTAACAAATCATATGTCTCATTATCCATCAATATATGAAACCATATTAAAAGGGTCTTATGAGCTATGGTCATTGGTAATATGATATCTCCAAGAGGTGTTCATGTAATATTTTCATAAAATTTAATAACCATGGTTATCGAGTACATATTGTTGAGTGTACCTTATACTAGTAATAAACTACATTGTACATATGTTTAAACTTGAACCATTATCAACCATAATGCTAGTTGTAATCTAAGATATAAATCAATTAAATATTGTATAAATAGTGGACCATTGTTTGAATTATCTATTAGAATCTCATGGTCATATAAATTAATAGAATGGATCTCTTTTTATGTACTCGTGACCACACCTATGAAACCATCTAAGATATGAGCATTTGAAACCATTGGTATAATGTAGGTGTTACCATGTGAAAATTATCTTTTTTATTACTATCATGTTTAAAAATGGATAAGTGAAGACTTTATCATGTTGATTATATGGAACAATTGATTCATTCAATGTACTATTATGTCTTTCTACTTGAATAATGTTTTTTTTCAATTAGATCTTGGATCTTATGTCTCAATGTAAAACTTATATTGATAGTATGGCCTGAATATCTATGATAATCACAATATTCATTCAATAATAATGTTTAGGTAAAGGTCAAGATGTGTCTAAATCATGCTATAGAGGTAAAGATATCATATTTCATTCATGAAAAAAAATAAGCACTTGGTGAGGATTATTAACTAAACATGTAAATTTTCTACACTATTTATAAGAAAGGATAAGCTTTTAAAGTGGTTGTGATACCATATTTACTACATTGTGACCTCATTATTAGCTTTAAAAATAGGATTATCATTATCCTTGTCCTTGAATGTTGATTTACCTTGATATTTGTAACCACTAGTGTTAGGGGTACTAGTCTATTTAAGCATGTTGTCCTCTAAAATATTGATCTCATAATTGTGAATTTTATGACAAAGGATAATAAAAAAATGGATACATGTTAAACATGACTTTGTCTTTGATAGTTTAAAGCAAACTCTTAGATAAAACACCTTTTACTAATTATTATATAGTTGGTGAGACATTTTTTGTAAGTATACTTTTGAATTTAAGTACTTATCACTAATGTGCCTATTAGTTCATTGTTTAAGTTGTGCAAGTTGTAAAAACAAAAAAAATGGCTAATGTTGATATAAAAATGAGATAAGAAACTATCAGCCAAAGCATTAAAATAATGCACTCACATGATGATAGGGCATAAAACCAATCCAATACATAGTCCTTGAGACTTCAAGTTATGAGATTAGTCAATAATTGATCATTTTTCTCAAGTCAAAACATGAAGCAAAATAAAATTGAATATGAAGTGAATGATCCCCTTGTTGTTAAATAGTTCAAATTTAGGAAGATTGAAACTAGTATAAAAAGGGTAGTTAAGGACCTTGTGAGCCAATGGTTTATGTAATATCTCATGAGAAGTAACCATTTCATTAGGTATTTGAGATCCCTTAGAATTTTTTTGAATGTATACTTGTTGTAAACACCAAATTTTGGTATAAGGCTTCTTATTGAAATGTTTTTAGTATTTTTTTGTGCATATGGGTTATCGATTTGGATTCAGGGATTAATGACACTTTTTAATGTGTTTTTATTCTCTCTCATTCTTCCCTATGAGATCTTGTGGTAATTTCCAACTTTATTTTTATTTATGTCTTGCTCATTTTCTAATTTCAATCCTTTTTTCTTTATTTACAATTTATTTCCATTTTTAAGACAAAATCATCGATCCTACCAATTCTTCCCTAGGAGGATTCAACATGCATGTTGATTTCATAATTTTTTGTTTTAGTGGACCTTTTTTATCACATTTTTTTTATTTTTGGATCCATATGTCAATATTTTGTATTTTATTGGAAAACTTTTGTGCACTGATAGATAATTAATTCAAACATTAGAAGCCTATATATACAAATCATCTATTATAATTTTAATAATGATTTTCCCTGAGAGAAGGAGGGTTTCCTAACAAAAGTACATCAATTTTCATAAAGGTTTCCATTAAAGTCTAGGCACACTCTACATTTATATATTACTACTCAAAGACTTGATTCACATATTATGCCAAAACAAGGATAGGAAAAAGTGCATGTAGTTTCATCCCCACCTAGGGAAGAGGAGGCAAATACCTCACTTGGTTTATCCATTAACACTAGATAATAACTATGTGGGATTTGATTCAAGCATAAAAGATATGTAATTTAAACTCCCTTGTGGTTTCCAAACCCAACTACTTCTTCCCTTATCATTTTTATAATTAGTTTGTATGGTGAATTAGGTCAAGAAGATTGAAGATCAAAATCAAACATTTATGCCCATTGATCCTAAAAAGTTCTAGTGCAACATTGTATGACATCTTACTAGAATAAAGACTAAAAAAATCATAATCTAGTGAGGTACGTGGTACATTTGTTCCTAGAGACACACTTATCGATCACAAAGGCATGGTTTCAATTTTCCCATCTACAAAATCATTGGTCAGGTAGTAGGCATTCTTTATGTTCTTATGGATTCAAAAATATAGATTTAGCATAAGAAAATACAAATTTGCATTGTCCAAAATCATTTATAGAATTCAAAATTGATCATTTGGGGTAACTATTCCATTAATTTTATTTCTCATATTTTTCATTACTTATTTCATAATTTAAAATATGTTTGTTTACTATTTCTATACACTATGGCATATCTGAAATTAATGTTTTACATTGATAGATAATAGATCTCTTGTGTGAACTTAATTTTACCATTTACTTAATGTCATTTTACCTTAGTGTCACTTTTTAGAAAAATAAATTTGTGAACCCCTCTGTTCTTTGAATGTTCATGCCTTTTAGGGTTTCATTATTGATTTTTTTAATTAAATAAATTTTGATATATATCAATAAATCAAACCTTATATTTCATTATAATTTGGATTTATATCCACTTTTGTATTTTTTGGATGATAAATTACCAACAAAAAATCAAATGATGAAAGTATTAATCAATGCATTTTGTAATCTCTTAAAGCACATTTTCTTGAAAATCCAAATATTGTTGATGAATTAATAAATATGATAAGAAAGTAAAGAAAGGAAATGTTTCTCATGTAAACACTCTTAAATCTTGTACTTGTGTTCCCTCATTTTTTATGCTTTGTGATGATTTTTTAACTCATGTTGCCATAATAAATAATGCTCATATGATTACTATCAATGGTAAGACTCAATCTTTGAATGAACCTATTAAGATTTACACCATTCCTACACATGATTTGATGGTTATCATGCATTTTTTGAGTAACTTATAAATTCAAGTGTGTAATTTATCCCTTCATCTATAGACTTCTAATGCTACACTTAGGGACAATATTGTACCTTCCAATCTTATTCTACTGTATGTGCTTGGTGTGCCTCTTCCACATGACCTGGTCATTCTAAATTTCTAATTTTTTTATGGTCATGGAGACCCTCAAGTTTAACTTCATAAAATATTTATTTCTATAGGATACAATGAGTATTATGGCTTATTCACACTTAACTTGTTTCCTAAAACTTTGATTAGTGAGGCCTATTTTGGTTTTATGTTTTACCTCATAGATCTTTACATTCAATGTAATGTTTATAAGAAGACATCCTTAATAAATACATCACCTATAAGGGATATAGAGCCACATGTGAGAGTATTAAGTATCTTAATCAAGGTCCCAAGGAGGATATGTGAGTTTACAGTATTAGATTTCATTGTCACATCCACTCTTTGATTTATCAACCTTGTGATCTTCAAATAATACATATCTTTACTAATAGTATCATAACACCTATTAAATATAACCTCTTTGGAATGACTTGAAATCATTCACTTATATTGATAATATGGATACCAACATTGTGGAAGAAGGAATAATCTGACTTAAGGTCCATACATCACCTCTTAAAGATTCAAACATTGTTAACACCCATACATATACCATGAACACATCTATAATTAGGTAAATCAAGATAGAATACACATAATGAGACCTAGTGAAAGCTAATTGTAGATGATATTTTTAGATTATATATCACCTTAGTCTTGTACACTTGGAAAACTCATACCTTAGTTATTCCTCTCAGTTTTGGACCTTTCTCACTTTCACAAGTCCTGCATCTACTCTATTTTGTGCCCCTTAGCCTATATCTCTTAGTTTGACTATTCTTATGTTGATGATTTAGGCCTTATATCTTTCCTATAATGCTTAAAATGTACTTATCTTTGATATCTACAAGTTCTAATCCTATACTTGATTTTTTGCTCCTTGGGTACTAACATCTAGGATAGACAACAGCGTTGATGTTAGTGTCATAACCCAACACAAGTGTCTAGTGCCCTAAATTCATTCAATTTACAAATTATACATATCATAATGGTTGACCTAAGTGATTTAATGTGATTTATTACTTAAAATGGATTGATATAAATACAAGATCAACCCTCATTCATTTTTCACCTAGTAAAATACCAAAGAGAAAAAAGTAACTTATCAAAAGCATTATATCAAGCATTCAATTTTTTAAAAATCCTATTTCCATGCTATTCATAGGTAAAAAACATATATAGGTCTAAAGTACTAAAAGAGTAGTCCAAGAGCTTGATTTACCAAGTTATAAGCTAGGTCATTATTGTACTTGTTTTGTGCAATATTAGATGATTCACATACAATTCAATACATATGGGATAACTAAATGAGTTTAAGGCCCTCTTCAGGAGTATTATTTATGTAGGTAGTTCCCTCTAATAGTGGGGTCTTTGGGTTCATCTCGACACCATGTTCCCACTAACCCATTTTTTCCCAAGGTCACCATGAAGATAAAAACTAAGGTTTTGAAAATTCATGAGGAGTGATAGTCCATGACCCAAATCTAAATACACCAGAGTGAAGGAAAAGTAATACCCAAAATCATCTAGGTGGTTGTATCCCTTTACATCAAGTATCCACTTGCATCAAACCCCAAAATTAGCATCAATGAAACCATCCCAAGATGATATTAGTGTCTAAAACACTAGAAGTGTCAGATCTAGAATCTGATGACTATTCTAGAACTATCTCCCAACCTATTTCCTACTTCTTCTAGATCTATCACTATGTTAGTATCAAAACCAACTAAGTATATTACTTGTCATTTCCATGCATAAATTAGTTTTAATTTATATATTTAATCTATACTCAGCATAATAAATTTAGTGTATGTTTATATATGAGTTTAACACCCAATTGACATGTTATAGATCTAATTATCACCCTTGTGAATTGTCATTTATATATTCTTAACCCTTATAACCCAAATGATAAGATAATCCCCTTTATCTAAATTTAGGGTTAAACATTTAGTGAACCAAATCTTTAAACATCAAACCCTAGGTCAACTAGGATTTTTTGTTTTTTCCTAATTATTGTACTTTGTTGTAAATTTTTAAAAAAACATTTGTGAAGTAATGGAAAATGTTAGTGAAAAAACCCAATTCCAAATGGAAGATAAAGAATCATTGATTACTCATCTCAATAATATCAAGGGTTTGATGGATGCATTTTTATATGTTACAAGAGATGAAATAAGTAAATAAGATAAAACTAAGGTTGCCTCAACTAGTGATTATAAATTCTTGGAAACTACTCTAACTGATCCCACACCCATCAATCCACATTATACATTTAGTGTGGGCATGGGTTATGTGTTTAAACCTTTATCTCCTAAAACTACTATTACCACATCTACCATGGAATTACCCATTGTTTCAACACAAATACCTATTTTAATGCCTATTACTACTCAAAACATGTTTTCATCCTCTTTGGTGACTACGCAAATTGCTAATCTAAATCCCACTATGTTTATAGTTTAAACACTCCTTCAAGTCATAAAGACCTTGGAGGATAAGGTTACAAACATTGAATAAAAATATTTAAAATCCCTTGATGTTATAGATTTGCAAGATGTGTTGCATAACCCTCTTGTATTGAGATCTCTTTACACCCTTTGCCAACTAAATTTTCTAAACCTAAGTTTACATTTTATGATGGCAAGGGTGATCCTGAACAACATCTTCAAACCTTCTATGTGTCATTCCTTGACTATGCCTCCAATGATAAACTTTTTACTAAATTATTTTCCAAGAAGCCTCAAGGACTATGCTTTGAGGTGGTTCTATGACTCAACTCTACAATTTATGAAAACATTTAAATCTCTTATAAACTAATTTTAATCACAATTTTCCATTAATATTTATAAAAAGGTTTCCTATCCTAAAATTCCCAAAATAAAACAAGGAACCAATAAACCTATCAATTAATATATCTTGAGATATCAGACAATACTAGCCAAAATGGCCAATCTTATGGAAAATAAGGATTTTCAAGACATATTCAAACAAAGTTTGTTTGCTTTGTTATATGAGTCCATTATTTTTAAGAAGTTTAAATATTTTGATGACTTATGCCATGTTGTATGGGACCATGAAATAAAACCTATGTCATAGGATAAGCTCAATTATGTAGCAATCACACTAGCTACATTTACATCTAGTGCCAAATTTAAAAATCAAACCAAATTATATGGTAAAACCTTCTGAGCCTAAAATGGAAACAACCCCCACAAGTAACACAATTTCATAATAAACTAATTGACTTGTCTTATCAAATGCACCAAAGAGATAATTTACACATTTACCTAAGTCCCTAGTATCATTACTCTGATGGTAAATAGAGTGTTTGCTTATATCTCTCCCTCATTCTACCGAGGTTGATATGAGTCGACCTCTACCCAAAGGATATGATGTAAATGCTTTTTATGATTATCATCAAGGACTAGGTCATTTTATAGGTAGATGATTTACCTTGAATCACAAGATCCAAGATCTTATCGATGACTAAAATCTTACATTTGAGGATCCTCTAAAGGAATCAAGCTTACAACCTGGTGATCACCATTAAATATAAAATATTTTACAATCCTTTGCAAGACCATTCTAAGAAGGAAATAGAATTACAAATGGAATATAACATATATCATCCTCCACTACATTATGGACACCCAATAGATGGTATCATTGGTACTTACACATGGTATATACCTCCTATAGTTTAGAGACCCTCTACTACTTTTGATGATAGTGAGATTAAGGATGATGACTTTGATATTTATTCTTTATTCATTTTTGCATACCTTGATAAACAACATATATGTAGTGTTATGATTGATAATGTTGCAAGTGAGAATGTTTGCACCATGACATTACTTACACAACTGGGTTATACTCATAATGATTTACATCTTTCAACTAGATTAGTTAGAGCATTTGATGGGACCTCCCAGAAGGTTTTTAGTGAGATTGACCTACCTTTATAGGTTGGTCCCACACATATGGTTACTAACTTTTCAATCATACCTTCCACATGAATATTTGATATGTTATTAGGAAGACATTACATCTATACACTTTGATTAGTACCTTTTATAGTGCATGGATGTGTAAAATACAATCATGCCAATTGGGTAATTACAATTTCTATAATTCCATATGATCATCCTCTTGAACAAGAAAAACTTATACCCAAATAATTAATTACCAAGCCTACTAGGGACCATCCAACTCAAAATGGTAAAAATAGGAAATCCCCTTTGATAAATATCCAATACTTGAGAGACCATTACATTGAAGACATATGGTGGATTCCATGCAATCCTCATCTACTATGCACCATGTTTATATATCTATAACACCTACATAGGATCCTATTACTACTATCCTAAAAAGACCATAGAGCACTCAATGATGGGTTGCATGAACCCCTACTCCTATTACTCCTACTACTACACAACCATTGAGACCTATTTTAAATACATAGAGCATCATTGATATTATTGTGATAGATATTGAACCTATACATACTTTTTAACAACATCACAAGATTATTACACTAAGTTCACATTGGGGAGATATCTATGACCATCCATTTTATGGCATCATAGGATGATATTTCCTTTTCAAACATTTAAAAATACCAAAAAAAATCAAATACATTAAAAAATACAAAAATACCTTCGGAACCTACATGTTATATTAGCTCCACAGCATATGTGTATTAATTTTATGTTGATGGATGGCATACTCAGTTACTCTTACATACATGTGTGTCACACTTCTACTTTAGTGTGATACAGGAATACACAAATACATGATCTAATCCTATTTTAGATGTTGGATCTTCCCTCTACTCATTTCATGTAGGCATTGGGGGCATCCACATCTTTGATATTGATATACATAGGTTATATGTTTTAATGATCACTCTAAATTATCATGTTTGAGCTTACATATGTACTTACACATGCCTTTATCCATTATTATATTTTACATAGGGTACTTGATATGTTATACACTTGAAATGTTTTCCTAACACATTTAATCTATGGGCTACTATGTCATGTTTATGTCGATTGCTTATACTTTACTTTATGTACTTCCTTGAGTGTCTTGCCTTGTTATTGTGTTCCTTGTTTGATCATTTGAATATGATCCTTTCCTTGAGGCCCCCATGCCTATGTATGCTTACTTTGACATTTTCATGTCATTATTTGTTGTATAGACATTTGAATATGTCATTCTTAATTTTATGGACATTTGAATAAATCATATCCCTTTGATTGTGTAGTATTTAAACATGCCCCTTATTTTTGGTCTCTTTGGACAATGCCTTTTGATTTGGTTTTGAGTGTTCTTGTGTGTGTGCTTTTTTACTTATTCATCTTGTACTCTTATTATCTAGACATTTTCATGATATTTATTAGGCATCTTAGGCCTTCATTTGATCACATTGGTTCTATGTACTTTACTATTATATCTACCTAAACATGTTCCTTCTATATGTTACATGGTTACATTCATAGATTACACAATTATCTTATCCTTTTGAGGTGAGGTAATTACCAGTTCCAATCTTTCCCTCACCTCAAAGCGGGGCATATTAGTGTGGGCATGTCATAGAGGCATGTTCTCCACACTTGGCATAGTTTTCAAATTCAATGTGGGCATGCTTTGGAATCATGTTCTCCACACTCATTCAATAAATGATACTTATATCAGTTTTTAGATTCAATGTGGGTATGTTTTGGAAGCATGTTCCCCATAGTTATTCACATTTGGCATAGTTCTTAGATTTAGTGGGGGTATGCTTTGGAAGCATATTATCTACACCTATTAATTATTCAACATCTCCAGATTATAGTGGGGGTGTGTTTTAGAAACATGTTCTCCAAATTGGTACTTAAATAAGTTTTCAAATTTCTCCATATATAGTGGGGGTTTGATTTGGAATCATGTTCTCCATACATAATTTTCTAACTTGGCCAAAGCACATAGTTATATGATTCATATTCATAGTTGTGGTAGAATTATATACATTGGTACCATTTTTATACACATTTTTAACATGATACATATCTAAGGTGCATATGTTATGCAATATGTGCTTAATATTGAAAAATCTAAATTAGTTTCAGATTTCAAAACTCTTTTATGGATTATTATCACATCATGAACATTTTTATACTGATACCCCATAGACTTTTATGAACTTTATTGAGCCAATATACTATAGTAGTTCACTTTTTGGTATGGTGTAGGTGATCAAATCACTCAATCTTTCCAAGTTTTCATGTTGGAATTGATTGTACCATCCAAGCTCACTAGGTTATAAGTATCATTATGTTGCATGGTTAAGCTAATCTCAACTACTAGGTAGTTACCCATTTTTCTCCAAGGTTAGAGGCATGGTCCTCTCTCTCTCTCTCTCTCTCTCTCTCTCTCTCTATATATATATATATATATATATATATATATATATATATATCCTTGGATTTTTTTGATTTAAATATTTATCTATATTTGTCCTAATCTTAGTTTCAGAGCCTTATAATGATACATATTTTTCAAATCAACTTGCCAATAGGTAAGGTAGTTACATAGACACACAAGTGTACTTGTAAACCTTTCTCTTTTAATTTCAATCTATTTAAATTAATTTAAACCTAGATTATATGCACTTATTATATATTATAGCATGCTCTCATTTGTAGTTTAGTCACTAGCAAAGCACTCAAGTTGAACAAATGTAAAGACAAGGTGTGTTATACACACCCAAGTATGCATTCTTTTTCTTTAATCTTGAAATTTCATTACTACATTAAGGGGGTGGGAAATTTAGATGGTATTTATAGATTATATAGCACCTCAATATTGTACACTTGGAAAATGCAGACCTTGGTTGTTCCTCTCAAATCTAGGCCTTTCCCACGTCCACAAGTCTCACATCTACCTTATATTATGCCCCTTGGCCTATATATCTTAGTTTGATTAGTATTATGTTGATGACCCAAGCCTTCTATCTTTCCCATAATGCTTAAAATGTACTTTTCTTCCATCTCTACAAGTTTTTAGCATGTACATACTTTCTTACTCCTTGGATACTAATATCTAGGATAGACACTAGCATCAATGTTAGTGTCTTGACCTGACAAAAGTGTCTAGTGTCTTAAAGTCATCCAATTTGTAAATGAAATGTATCCTAATGGTTGGCCTAAGTGCTTTAGTGTGATTTATTACTCCAAAGGGATTGATATAAATACAATATCAACCCTCATTCATTCCTCACCTAGCAAAATACCTAAGAGACCAAGGCAACTTATCAAAAACATTTTATCAAGCATTAAATTAAATAAAGCTTCTTTATTTCCACACCAGTCATAGGTACATGAAATTTAAAAGTTTAAAGCACTAAATAAGCATCCCAAGAGCCTAATTTTCTAAATTAAAAGCTAGGTCATTATTGTACTTACTTTTCACAATATTACATGATTCACACACAAGCCAACACATATGGGAAAACTACATGAATCTGAGGCCCTATTCTAGAGTATTGGATATGTAGGTAGTGCCCTCTAATAGTGGGGTATTTGGGTTTAGGTTGACACCATGTACTCACTAACCCATTTTTTATAAAGGTCACCATGAAGATGAAGAACTAGGGTTTTGTAAATTTATGAGGAATGACAGTCCATGACCTAGATCTAAATACACTATAGCAATGGTGAAGTCATACCTAGAAGCATCCAAGTGGTTGCATCCATTTTATAAAGTATTATATATAGAACACTTGCATTAAATGCAAATAGTAGTGTTGATGAAATCATCATAGGTTGATGTTAGTGTCTAGAGTGTTAGAATCATCAAATCCATAATCTGATAATTATTCCATAACTATCTCCCACCCTATTTCCTACCTATTCTAGAACCAACACTATGTCAGTAATAAAACCAACTAATTATATTAATTATTTACTATTTTCATGCATAGCTTAGTTTTAATTTATGTATTTATCTTATACTCAGCATAATAAATTTAGTGTATGCTTATATCTAAATTTGGCACCCAATTGGCATGTTTTAAATCTGATTATGACCCTTGCACATTGTTGTTTCTATATTCTTAACCCTTATACCATAAAGGATAGGATAATCTACCTTATTAAAATTTATGGTTAAACACAAATATAAAAAAAACCAATAATTAATATAACATATTAAAGATCTTATTATACAAAAACTTGCTTGAGCTGCCACTTATTCATAAAACTAATCTGATATATAGATTAAGTGTTTACAATGTAAAGGTATTTATTTCTTACTATAAAATTATATTCCATCCAATTAATATATTCAATAATTTTAAAAACAATAATCAATATATCATCAGTCAAAACAAAATAATATTTGATTCCCTAACTCCTCAAGGATAGGAAATTGTTTGCAAATAAAATCAAATTCCTTAAGATGTATTACAACCAATGAAATTTGAGACCAATGAAAAATAACAACTCAAGGCTTAGATTATGGAAATGATGATCTAATAGGATTACCTTATGACCTTCACCATATGGATTATTACCTCACACATCATGAAATGGGCTTCAATGCACACATTTTATGATACTTTAAAATCATACACATTACATCACATTTTACTTTTATACATTATAACACCTTCATTATTTTGTTTAAAACACATGTCAATTCCTTATTCACATTAAAACACGTGTTTTTTAATATCATGAATTATTACACCTAAGCATCTATGACATGAGATTATTTTTCACATTTTTAGAGTTCCTCTATGTATGATATATCTGGACTATGACACTCACTTATTTATAAGTGTTGGAAACTTATTATCCATCGTGATTATCTCATTTAATGTTTTATATTATCCTATCAACATATCCTCTTTTATTTCATGTTATTCTCAACACTTAGTGTGTCTCATCCGATTATTTATGACTATAACATTATGCTTTGAGCACACATATACACTAGCAATTCTTTCCCACCTTTAGTTCTTCATCTATAAATAATTACTGTACCATATATGCCTAATATACAAGATTATTTATGTGTTATCCTCCCTTTATTTTTATCAAATTATTATATCTTTTAAATTAGACACCATGGCACTTTACTTATTTTGCATCAACATTATTCTAGTCACTTGGTTTATATTACTTGCTATGTTTTTTTACCCTTACCCTTTTCTTTTTTATCCAATTTCAAACACCTATGATATATTGATTATGATAACACATACACCAAAACATTTTTTCCAAATTTTCATTGAGTTATGAGGGAAGTGGTAGCTTTTGTGGAATCCTCCTCTTCTTCTTCCTCTAGTTTGTTCCCCTTTATATTTAACTTGTGCTTCATTCAATTATTGTTTTGTGCACCCATAGGTTTGATTATTAAATGATCTAATTAAATTTTTAAAAATATAAAAACATTTATGAAATATAAAAATTAAAAATATTTATTTTTAACGGATACATATTTACCCGTGCATAAGTTTTATATATTCATGTTTTACACATGTGCTTCTCATAATATACTTTGAATGGGTGAGGTGCAGGATATATAGGTTATATGTGGTAATGTACTTATATATGCTATGTGGATACTCTTAATTACCATACCCTAAGAGATATTTCTACATCAATGGATTGCCTTAGATTTGGGGGCATCTCTACATAAGTTTATTATATGGTAACATCTTTCATGCTTTCTATTTACTATATAGAGCTACTTTACATGGACCATACATGTCTTTCTATTACCTATGTTTTTCACGTTTACATGGGTATCTACATATATATATATATATATATATATATATATATATATATATATATATATATATATATATATATATATATATATATATATATATATATATATATATATATATATATGTATATCCTATTCGATATACCTTGTGATTGATACTTTCCTATGTGTTTAACCTTGGTACTATCCCATCCATACTTATAGTATGTTATCAAATTTATATCTCTAGCCCTCTTAGGGGAACCTTTCCTACATAGGACATATATCTTAATTTTATATTATGGGAACTATAAGCCCACCTATCACCTCGAGCTTATTATATACATATTGTAAATACATAGCATTTATTGGGATACATCATGTATACCCTCACCATTGAGATTAATTTCTATATATTTCCACTTTGGGGAACATAAAAATTTCCATATGACACTACACTAAGATTTATCATTACATGATAGACACATATACACATTTCCTATTGACAATTGGGAGCACCATGCCCATAGCCTCTCCTTGAGCTTCATTGATACTATTTTTTTCTTATGGAGAAACTCAACATATTGTTCCTTTCATTACTACATTGATGGCCCATATTCTCCACACACTTTTTACATATTCTCACATTATTCTTGTCATATTGGTTACATATATGATTATATTTTGCACATAGTGGTGTATGTGACTTATACATTTATGACAAGGGAGTTGTACCTGTATTTTCCTCATTATCTATTCACTTGTTATATTTTGAGTAGATAAGGACATTATTGCCTATTTTATATTATCCATACTATATACAACATCTACTACTTTGCAGGATAATTTTACCTACCTATTTATGAGCTTCATTAATTACACCTATACCTATTTGGCCAATCAAGGGCTTAAACCCCACATATCATTGGATACTCCTCACCAATACATTTCTTATGGGAGCATGATACCCAAATTTATCCTCCATGAAAATTATGATGATATATATGTATTTCATCACACCCTTGTGTCTATTAATCCTACATTTACTTTACATATGGATACAAAATTATCTTACATACACCTTGACACATGTGTAGTATTCATACCTAATACATCTATTGATATATCTTTCTACCCTTGAGTAGTTACATACATTGGTGCATAACTTCATATATATCCATTTCCCACACCAAGGCATATTTTTGGCCCCATTCACTATCATCCTCATAAAATAATGCATACGCCTATGGACCTTACCACAATGTTATCTATATTATATGTTTTTTACATGGACACTTATCCATCTCTCCTAATTTACCTACAATGGGGCATCTTATTATCCCCCCTACTACATCCTACCTCATTATCATAGGAATATGTTTACATTTATTGATCCTAGCATGATGTTACACTTGTATATGACACCCTTCTACAACATTGATATAACACTTCCATATGACATTAATACTCCCTAGAATTATAGATATTGTAATGGGCTTTACATGATGGTATTTAACCTATGAGATGACACTTATATATGATATTAACACTCCTTAAATTTATATACATTGTCATTATTTTTACATTATGTTATATATTCTATATGACACTTGAGGCATGTTAGTTTCCTGTATATTATTAATAGATCTTTACATGCAATATTTTTGGATAGTTACATGTGTTTTATGTGAATTTTCAATGATATCATCTAAATAAATTATTAGCACACATGTTATTTATAATTCTATTCTTTTGAGATGATCTATTTTACACACATATCTATGTATTCTATGATCATAAATGGGGGCATATATCAATACATTTACAAAATGGATTGGACTGGAGTAAAAATCATTGGGTTAGAGTTAGAGTAGAAAATTAAGAAAAAAATTAGCTCTTGGTTTGGAGAATAATTATGTACTTACATGATCAAGAAATGGATTGGGTTGTCAAAAATCCTAGAGAAGTGGTGGCTATGTCTAACACCTATTAGAAATAAATAAATAAAATAATTAGAGTGGAATTTTATTTTTCAAGTTATAACAACATTTGGTTCACATTAAAATAGGTTCATTCATTCCTATGCTTAATTTAAAAAATTTAATTTCTATTCTCAGAATGAGTTGATATTAATTACTTGTTGGAAAATATATATTATTGAAAAGTATACCAAAGTATGTGAAATGAAAAATTATGGATGGATGCACAGAAAAAATTCAACCTCCTCTCCTTAGGCAATTCAAGGTGCATGTTTTAGTTATTTATCATTTTAATTTGACACAAACACTTTCTCACTCACATATGCCCATCAAAGTAAGGGCATTATGTAGACAACTCATTTTGGTACAAGGATTCTTATTTAATGGTTTTAATGAAATATTGTACATATGAGTTATTTATTTAGATTATAGGATTATTAGAAATTATTTATATGTTTTTGTCTCTCTCCTTCCCTATGTAATGTTATGGTCCTTTCTTCTTTAGTTTCTATTTTTGTCTTATTTTTTATTCCTAGAGGTGTGTTTTCTCTATCTACCTTTGTTTCTTCTTCTAAGATAGAATCATCAATCCCATTAATTCTACCTTGGATGATGTTAGTGCCCAAAATTGCACTAAGAAATTTGTGCCCTTGTCAATAGATATTAATACCTAAACATATAACTATTACTTATATCTATAAGTTCCCACTTGGTTCACTTAAATCTAATTTTTGCATCAATTCATAAAAACCCTATTCCCACTCTTTCATTTACCTTGTGAAACTCAGTCTCAGATAACACCTAATGTTTTCATGTTTTATACTAAGTTTGGATGAAGGGTCCATGGATCTTCGAAGTATATAGAAGATTGAAGCAAAAAAGAAACTCACAAATTACACCTCCTCAAAATGCAAGTTGAAAACGCAACATAAAACTCCATGGAGGTATGAAGTGAAAATGCAATGTGTAAATTGTATATGAAACTCCCCCACCCACACAACAATGTCAATGATAAAATTTATAAAGTGTGGTCCAATTAGGAATGAGCATTTAAAAATATGAACCTATGCCATGTGGAAATGATAAATAAATAAGAATGAAGTAAAGTTTTAAGAATTGGTATATAAATGAATGGGCCCACAAGGGAAAGTTAGTGGGAGGTTAGAACACAAAAAATAAGTTTGAAAAATTGAAAATGAAGATGAGCTTCTAGAACCCACAGTGATGGAATTATAGCCCACATTAAGAAATGACATCAACTTATCCATGTGGGGAAGTAGCTAATTAAAAAATCCAGTGAGGTAAAATTGCTAACCAAAGTTTTAAGCATACCCTAAGTGTTGGCTAGTCCACATGAAAGGCAAGGAAATAAAATAAAATGTGTGGGCCCATGAAGAATATTGATAGAGGTTTTGAAGTTAAATGCAAGTTTGACCAACATCCAAATTGAAAATGGAGAAAGAAAGTATATGGGGACTATTGGGCAGAAAAGTAAGTTCAATTTGCAACTTGTAGATTGTGTGCCCAGCTTTGGATCCTAGAAGAAGGAAGCACATGGTGGAGAATGGGAGCTACAATGAAACTTATCAATTTGTGAACTTGTAATTTGTGTATAGATCTCTATATCTTTTAACAAATGGGTTAATGGTGGGAAAAGGGAGCTTAGATGTAATTTAGCAATTTTCTAAATTGTAAATTGTTTATGAACTTCCAAATCTTACAAAAGAAAAAGAATAGGTTGGAAAATCAATAGGGAAAAAGTTACAAATGTTTAGCTATCAAAATAGGTATGCATGCCTACAGTTGGTCAAACAATGATGTTATTAATGGGTAGCATGAGCCACGAAGGATGAATAAAAAACATTTGTTGGTAAAAAGACTTCAATTGGTGGTGGTTGGAGATCATGAAAGGGAGTGCTTTCACATCTTGCAGATTAGGTGCCTCTAGATTTGTCAATCTGAGTGTTGAATATGAAAGAAATAGTAAGAATAATTATTAAACCACCTCCTTCATATTGTATATGGTTTGGGTTTACAACAATGCCTGATATAGAGTGGGGATTTAAGCCATCGATTAGAGACCATAAAATTACAAGTGGAATAGTTACAACATTAATAATATTTTGAATTAAGGTAGTTATTCAAGAAACTTAAGTATTTTTAAACTATGAAAATATATGTATTCCATGGATGCAAGTAGAAAACTATGACTATATTCCACAAATATTTTCACTTATACCATGGATACGCTAAGAATCTAGTGATGGTACTACCTTAAATCAATGGTGCAAGTCAAGGAAAAAAGATAGTAGACATTTATCATTGGAGGACCATAAATTTGACATAGATAAGGATTCAAATGATGATGTAAATATTGCAAGGAATGCATCTAGTATATCATTAGAGACTGTACCAAGTGCACATACTCAAAAACAATTGAGGTCTCGTATAGAAGTATCATCATAGTCTAATACTACAAATTCCTCTTTTAAAAATTAAACTAATAATCTATTGATCCCACTATTAGATAAAGAAGGCTCAGAAGTACAAAATAATGTCCTATATCCTTCAATTGATAATGAAAAGCCACTTTCTTCAATAGATGGGAAGTCTAAGGTGGGTTTAAAAGATGCAAAACTGATGGACCTTGGAAATAAAGTGGGAAGCAAGCTTGAAGAGAAGTGGTGGCATATGATTGAGAGGATTAGATAAAATGGAAAGTATATTAAGCCTAAAAATGGCAAGCTAAAGGAAAGATTTGTTGGATTCAATCCAACATAAGTATGTGCAATGTGGACTTATGAAGGTCATCAAGGTAAGGTTATTCTAGAATTCAATAAAGATTGACAAGGGTAAAATGATGCCCTCTCATTTGAAATGTCTAGGAAAGTAGAGAAATACAGATTTCCATTGGTGAATGGTTCAGATTCAAATACATTGTGCACAAAGTATAGATTTTTGAGTTGAGGCATTAAATAGAGAAAGAGTTGGCTTCTAATAAATATCATATATAGGGTAATATATTAAAATAGGTTGGAATGGAATCAGGTGGAAAGTCAATAAAGGGCAAGTTTTGAAAGTTGCAAATTGCATGAAGAGTTTGTAAGTTTGTGGGAGATTTTGGTGGTAGAAATAACTTACAAATGCAAGTCTTCAATATACAAGTTGAAATATACAGTCCAACTTCCCAAATCTATAGGTCAACTCATTAAGTTGAATAAAGTCAACTCAAATGGAGTTCTAAGGAGATTTCAAAGAGGGATGTAATTTTGAATATTTACAAGAGTGTAAATTACATTTGGATATCCCAAACCTGCCAATCAATGTTAGTCAAATAGGAGGTCCCAATTTAGAGTATAACTTTCAAGCCCAATAGTAAAATTGCATTTTTTTAAATTAAAATTTGCACTTGGAGTTCCTAGTTCCCTATGGGAACTTTTGAGTGGAATTGTAACTACAATTTACAAGTTGTAATTTGCACTTGGAGTTCCCAGTTCCCTACGAGAACTTTTGAGGGGAATTTTAACTACAATTTGCAAGTTGTAATTTGCACTTCAAGTTCCCAATTCCTTATAGGAACTTTTGAGGAGAACTACAACTACAAATTTCAAGTTACCAATTTGTAAGTTATAATTGTGCTTCTAAGTTCTAGATTTCTGCCATACAAAGGAGGTGAAAAATTATGAATTCGACCTAGAGTTCCCCATAAGGCTAAAAAGTGAAAAATAATGCATTTAAGCATTAAAAAGTTAGAAGTAACCCTAAAAGTCAAAAAAGGGAAAAAAATCAAGTGTGGAAAATCAAGTTTAAGTCCAAAGGTAAAAAAGGTAAAAATAACCTAAGACTTACATTTTCTCATGTTTTGCTTGTTCAAACACATCCATGGGATAAATATTTTAGGTTTATAAGGCCAAGATGGGCCACTCCAAAGAATATTTCTCAAATGGCCACAGATTTGGAGTGTTCCAATGCCATCATTACAAGGCCAGGGGTGTTCTTTGGTGCACATAAGAGGAAGGGCAATTGTCTAGGAGATTCTAGCTATGTAAATGAGTGGTCAAAGGCATGTCTAGGTAGTTGAACAAGAAGACAGGGTTTTTTTGGATCTCAAATGAATATTTTCCTTCAAGATCAAAAGAAATGCATTTCTAGCCAAGCACAGCAAGGGTTTGTTACAAATATTCATCATTACATGTAGAGGCAGTTACAATAATCATTTTACTTGCAAAGGCATGAAGATTCTAAGCATGGAAAGGAACATATTATAGTTAGAAGCATCTTGGTAGAACTTTGAGATTTGATTGCAAGTTTGTAATATTGAAAATTGAGACACATATTCTTGGATTGAAAATAGGGTGAGAAATTATATAAAAAGAGGGCTTGTCCTCTTTTCTAAGTTGTTGGTTTTTAGTTTTTTCTAAGTCTAGCCTCTTCCAAATTTTGGGATCCATTGTTGTTTGTGAATTTTGTCTCTCTTGCTAAGGTGGTTGTAGTTTTACAACCATTAGCAAGCTATAAGAGCATTGTAATATGTCTCCCCTATTCGAGGAGAAAAATCACCATGCTTGTCCCCATGGCAACATTTTGAAACAAATATGTATGTAATATTTTATTTCAAGATAATGGAAAATACTTATGGTTTTTTATCTTTATTGTTGATGAAATGCAATAATATGTTTTACAAGTTTTGTTGATTGGATATATGGTTTTATGCTTATTATTGGTTGTCATTTTGGGCAGAGATCTAGGTTATAAACCCCTTTTTCCATAGTGATTTGGAAATGTGTTGTTGATAACCTATTAAGGGCACCCTCAATTTGTGGATTTGATAAGAAAAAGCATCTGAAATTCTAGTTGTAGTGTATGTTGTAGGGTTTCAAGAATCATTTGGGTATTTGCTTAGTATTGGCACCAATGGATGCAAAACACTCATGGTAGTTCCCCTTAGCTTGTATTTTAGTTTTTCTACACCTTTGCAAATGAATGATGTCATATATGTTGAAATATTTTCTATTGTTTGAAGACCACTAGTACACCACTTTTTTTAATAACTACCAAACTCATCCTACCCTGTTCTACCCTATAAATAATACAATGGTTGTATATTATGAGTGTTATTTACTTGCAGATGCATAAATATTGCCTATAAAAAATGTGTCTATATTTTGTGCTTTGAAGCCTATCATTGTAGTCATTTATTTGACCCTTGTTGTTGAAAAATATTTAGAATGAAGGTTATAGTCATATACCCATCTATATTCAGTATCTTGTGTCTACCCTAGTGTATTTGTTCATTATGTGTGACAACCCTTCTTAGGTAGAGTGTGTAAACATGGTTATGCCTTGGTCATATTTGTGTTTTTGTATGCCAAAAATCCCCATGGATATTGAATTATAGTATCACTCCATGTGAGAAAACTACCCCTTAGGTCCTCTCACCTTGGTTCAGGTAGATCCAAAAGTAGAAGAGAGCTAACCATACCCTTTGTTTATGTTTTCCAATCATTGTCTACATCTAATCCATTCATGTGTTAAACCCTTTCCTAGATTTAATGACACATCAATGTGTTTATCATCCACATTTGTCATTTTTCTCAACTGTGCAAGGTTGAGCGTAAGAGGTGTACAATTAGGAATCAACACTCAATTGGTTCTATTATCAGGGATTAAATTTAAATCTTAGTTATGTGTGTTACCAAGGACTCTGGCAGAAAGCTGTAAAAAAATTTAGGTTATCAATCTCTTTGCTTATATTTGATGCAAGTAATCTCAATTATGTTTTCAGATAAAGTTTATTCATATTATCTCAAATGTTTGAAATTTGGGGTTATTTTTGCATGTTTCTGCTATCTTGTGCATTAACTACCCAACACTCTATTGGGGGAGTTATTGGAAACTTGAAAGATTTGATAAATAAACTTTTATTACATTTCTTACGAAGAGTTGTTTACTTGTCATGTTGGAAGGTGATTTCCCCTTTTGAACATAAATTTGAATTTGTGGTATCTTTTCTTTCTATCACATCAATAAATTCAGCAAAGTATATTTTCAATATGTATCACAACCTATTTGCAAACTATTATATTCTATAAGTTTAATTCTAATGGTGACTCCAACTTTATCATCTGGTTTTAAGGAAGATTAGTGCCCATTTTTAATATCTTAAGTTTCAACTTAGAGTGTTGTTTTGCTTGCAAAGATAGAAAGACTGAGTTCATCCTTCAAAGGTGACTCATCAAAACAAATTATCTCACCCTTAAGTATTCTTAAAATAAGGAGACAAGTTTGGAGGCTGATTGAAGGATAAAGTTTAGCTAATAAGGAATGTTTAGACTGTCAATATTCTAGTAATCCTAAACTTTTATTCATAAACTTCTTATTATTAAAGATTATCATATCTCTCCTATTAATTCTAAACATTACAATCCCATTTAATATCTATCTCCTCAACTAGATAAATCTCCTCCTAATTTTGATCTACCAATCCCACCTCACTCACCCCCTCACAACTTGTTGACCAAATGTGACTTTTTAGTCAAATTAGGCCACCTATAAATAAAAGCTTGACTTTATAGGTCTATAGGAGGTGTGATATATTTTCATGAGGTGAATTATAGGTTAATTTATGTCAATTAATGTTATATGATCTTTGGTCAATTAATTTTTATGTCCATTTATCATCTTGGGTCATTTTAAGGGTCAAAAAATGTGCATTTAATGCTTTGTACAAGTTTATTGGGAAACATGAAGGTGTAAAAACATGATTTCATGTCCCATGTGTCCTTATAATTCTTAACAAACTATCATTAACTGAAATATGGTAGGTTGTTCTAAAAAAAGGTAGTGTTCTTAAAGAAAAGGAAGAAAATGCAACTTGTATAGCCTCTTTGGGAAGTGTGCCACTTGGAAAAGGTGTAAATGTGAATATTAATCTTCCCCACACTAATATCCATGATTTAATTTATATTTAAGTATCATTTATTTCTCAAAACCATTTTTTCCTTTTCTTGGCTTTCTAGACACATAAAAGTGACTTCTAAGTTTATACTTGGTACAGTCAGCACAAGGGGTTTAAAGTATAATGATTTTGGGAGGTTTTTTTAAACTTATGTACCTTCATTTTAATATCAATATTTTTAATAATTATCAACTATTCTTTATGAATAATTCATTTGAATTTGACTATGCAAATTTGCCTGCCCATCCATGCACCCTAACAATTTTCCCTTGGTTTGAGAAATTATGTAAAATATAGCTATGGATTTTTATTCTATATGATTTTTAATTATTCCTTAAATGTTCCTCATAATTTTTTCCATGTTCTATGATGTTTGGATGATCAATATAAATCATTTTTTAGGAAGATCCTACATGTGCAGTTTTTAGTCAATTTTCCACTTGTAAGATAAATACAGATAGAGGCCTTAATGTTAATATTATATGATGTATTAATGTCTTAATTATATATTTATTACCTCATTTTAATGTTTGACCTCATAGTTCCATGCTTGGATCAAATTTTTAGTCCATAGTTAGATTCAGTCACATATACAATCAAGCAGCCATGAAAGAACATTTGTAGGCACCTCTTGGAATGGATTCAAATTGATTAAGATATATTTACACTATTTTATATAATTTATAGTGTTAATATCCATTTTTAAATCTTAAAATAGGTTTAAAATTCATTTGTGGTCAAGACAATGCACACTGTCCAACCTCATACTCATTGTCTGCCTGCATATAACTCAAAATTTGCACCTACAAGTGCCCTCTTCAAAACCAAACATGTTGAGAGTGATTATTTGAGCTGATCAGGTTATTTTTTACTAATATATTATATTTAAAATCCTTAAAGAGGGGCTAAAAGTCATGAGAAGCTAGAAATAATCCACACTACCTGTATATGACAATGCTCACCTACAAGTGGTGCTGCCAAAGAATTAAGAATACTTGTTTGGAAGATTTGGATAAGTAGTAGGACCATTTTTTATTCATAATATGTTTAATGTGTCATATCAGACCTATTATTAATGATGTAATGGTATATGATATAAAGATCACTTTCAAAGAGATAATTGTGTGTTTTCAGGGAAGGTTTCCCTAAAAGTGAAAAATAGAGATCCAATAGGTTTTATGGATATCCCACAACATGTTTGCATAGGGTTCTAAAGTATATATATTGGATAAATTTATTTAATCTAGTACATACAATATTTATGCAAAGTTTGAGGGTAAAATAAGGAGTGAATAATGGTTGTTGAGAAGCCTAAAGATGTCTAAAAAAGTAATTAAGAGTAGGTAGTAACTACCTATAGTTCTGAGTTACAAAAAAACTCCTTACCCAAGTTAAAATTGGATCATTAATTCATGAATAAATATATAAAAATAGATGTATAAAGACTCAAAGATACTAATGAGAAGTTATAAACAACTTTCTAAAGTTGAAACACAAATCTTCACCTATAGGTGGACCTCCTTGTTCTACAACTGAGCACACAGTCAATTGCTTATGACTATTTTTTAGCATTTCAACCTTTAAGGTGATGATCTAGACAATTAAGGGAGATGAAAAATCTCAAATAAATTGGTAAGGATATTATGATGTTATGGTATGACTCATGACCTCTAGCAAACACTACTACATGTATCCCTTATTTGGAAATATGCACCTATAACCATTTTAAGTGACTTTGAGAAATAGTGAGTAGCTTGGGGATTAAAAATGATGATAAAAACTAATAAAATTTAATGAGTGGACATAAATATTGTTTAAATGTCTTGGAATAGATAAATAGGTCATATACACTATTTTCAAGCCTCATCTAAACACAACCACCTACAGGATTCATTGTTAGGGAAGACATGCAGGGTCACTCAATCTTGACTAAGTTAAGGCATGTGAAGGTATATATGGAGTAGAGGTGATAAGAATAACTATAATAATTTAATATTTATCATTATGATCTAAAATATCCATTATAATTGAGATACAAGAGAATAAATGACCCCTCATAAGTTACACTCAGTCCAAAATGCAAACCCTTGCAGATAGTGCCCTTTTTACAAGTCTATCTCATACTTTCATTCATTTTAAAATTCATATGGGATGACCAAGAGCTTAAAATTTGTGAAAATAGTCCTCAAAACTTTATTAATACCATGATACATACAAATTATTTGATATAATAGGGTAAGTACCCCTATTTTGTCTCAAACGGGGGTACTTCCCTAGGGTCAAAACTAATAGGATTTGGAAAATGGAAATAGAAAGGTGAGCCAAAAGTTAAAGGAACCCAAGAGGAAGGTGTATAAAGTTTTAACACACATATAAAAATCATAAATACTAATTATGAAGTAATGAAACTCAATCGAGCACCTTGTATTAAGGAAGTTGCAGACAAACTCATGAGGCATGGTTATGCCTAAAGGCCAAACATAGGGGTTAGTTTCAATTTAAAATATAAGAGATATTTTTAATGAATTATATCATCTTTAGGAGGTCATTAAAAATATATTTGAACTATTTAGACATAGGTAAAATCATAAAAAGATAATTTTGGGATCTTAAGGTATAGATAAGCTTCTAGGAATAAGGAGACCTTAAAGCCAAAGAAAAGGTCATTCTCAACTCCAGCCTTATATTATAGATAAAATGGATTAAAACATGATTATGTTATGTATAAGGATGTGTTTAATCATTTAGAGAACAAAGAGGTTGCAAAGAAACCCAATTTTGGCCTAGGACCAACATTTGGCTTGTGCAAATGGAAGAAAGTGGTTCAAATGAGCAGCTTTGAATGCTCATATATCTTATAATTATTTTCATGGTAACTCAAGAACTTTGGATAAGCTAGAGAGGGTCCTATACAGATTTTTTGTGGCATTGGATTGAAATTTGGACGTGAAAACTCTATGAACAATGCTTAAGACCAAAAATAGGTCTAAAACCCTACTAAACCTTCATCGAGGACCAATTTGGAAACATGGACTTGGATAGCTAATCTAATAATCTATTTTGACCACAAAAACTTTTAAAATTTATAGAGGACTCTCTTAGGCTCCCTCCAATGCCTTTTGATTATATGGACTTGTATGGATGGGATGCAAAATAGGCTCTTTTCACCATTTTTTATGTTTTGAAATTTTTATAAGGAGTCTGAGCATGAAACAAACTTTGGGAGGAAGATATAGACTTGGTATAACCCCTCATGTCAATTTCATAATATAAAAAACTCATAAGTATCTCAATAAATAGCTTCAACTCAGCCAATCAAAACTGACCTTTTCAACAAGCTAGTGAAGAAGATGGAAAACTTCAAGTGAGCTGATTTTAGGGTGTGCCTGATGCTTATAAGGACATGAAGGGCCTTGGTACATGTCATTAATTTCCTTTTATGTATTTTCATGAGAAACTGATATTTTTTGGAATCCAAGTGTGTAGGGTGCATGAAAAGAGTGTTTTCTAGATAACAAATGATGATGGTTCACTTTCAAAGGTTCTCGATGACCAAGACTAAAAATAATACATGGAGAGGAATGTATGATGTCCTTATATTTCATTAAAATCATTTGGACTACTCCTCATCAGTTATAGGACATTCAAATAGCTCCAATCATGAAGTTGATTATTTTGAGCCAGTTGAGGAGATTTCTTTCCACTTTTCACAAATTTTATGCCTTCAATTGACATTGTGCTTCTTGGTCTTACATGTTTCATCCCATACCCTTTATACATGCATAATTAAATCCTTATATCAGATTTACAAGTGTACTTGTGACCTTTGGACTTCTCTCATCTTCTCTCTCTCACAAGTTCTATAAGAACTAGCCATTTTGGCCATTGTATTTTATGCTTCACCTAAGTATGGTGAATCCCTACACAAATGTTACATTTTGATCAATAATAAAACTTATTTTTACCTCTTCCATGATTTTTCATAAGTGTGTTCTACTTGGATGATGAATCTTATTTAGTGAAGACTATGGATTCCTAACATATGGTCTCATTCTTTCACCTTATTTGTAGTTGGAAGGGTTCTTCTTTCAAGGCATGTGAAGTGTTTTAGTAAATGCCAAAGTTTAAGTGAGTTATTATTTTCATCAATGAAATTTAAGGCCTCTTGTCTAGTCCTCCTATCTTTACACACTCATCTACAACCCCAAAATGTAACATTGATGTGAGAAGATGAAGATTGGAGAAGTGTATGTTTAGTTTGTCCTTTGATTTCAAGTGTAATATGCATATGGTTAGATGTCATCAATATATTTGGTGTATCACCTCCCTTATATTAGTTTGATTTAAATTATCCTTCTCCCTTTTGACCCCCAAGTTTAGTATTAGTAGCAATCCAGAATGGTACATCAAGGGAGCTAGACCTACCTAGAGATTCACCTCATTCCTTAGGCTGTCCACAAGCCTAGAATTGATTACATTGTTCCACTTGGATGAGGAAAGATTTTCATCTACTCAAAATTTGAAAATCCAAGTGACAATAGTTTTTGGCATGCCTGGTGGGACTTTTGGTATAAAAAGTTGAGATATTTTTTGTGTTGTCTCTCAATAATCAGCCTTTGAAGGTATTTATTCAAGCATCAATGGTGACTCTAAAGATACATCAGCCAATAAAGTAGCCAAAATTATCCTTTAAATATTTATATAAATGTATTTCTTTGTGTTCTTACTTTCAATTAAGTTTCATGGCTGACTGATGTGTTGAGTTTTGTTCTCTACAAGTTGGTGAGACATTGAAAGCTTGTGCCATTCCCTATCAATATAAACAAGTCCTTGGTAAATCTTTTCATGATCCTTACCAACCTTAATATTACTTTCATCATCCCCAATATGATCAATTTCAGCCCATACATGCATTATATCAGTCCTGTAACTAGTATCCTCAATGTTTTGCTCCTTTTAGTCAACCTAGCCACTTCTCAAGCCAACCCATTTCCACTTTCAAGAAGAAACTTTATGAGAGGTACATGTTGGATATTGACACACAAAAAGTATGTGGTATAGATATTCCTAACCATGTCATTCATAAGGTGAGAGAAGAATTAGATTTGGTCAAAAGAGAGTGGGTACCTATTGAGAGAGAAAATTGGCAAAGGCTCATAAGTGAGATGCTTGATGTGAGTGGCCTAGTTTCTTCCTTAGAGGATAGGCTAGGTGTTCATGAAAGGAAAGCTCACCAAATTTACCAACCTTCATATCCACTTCCCTAAGTTTCCTATCAGTCATATATGACCCCTACTCATGAGCCAAATCAAATATATCAAATTCATCCTTTTCCCAATTAGTTGGAGGAGAGGATTGAGAGGAAATATCTTATGTTTGAAGCTAATATTGATAGGCAAATTAAGTTGGATAATATGCATTTGCATCAGTCCATGTTATCAGCTAAAGAAGTGGAGTTCAAGCCCTCATTTTCCTCGCATATTGCATCCCCACCACCTAAAAAAGAGACTCATAATCCCAATGTCCTAAGTTGGAATAAGATAGTGGAGTCATGGGGAAAGAAAGAGGAGAAAAGACTTGAAAAAGAGTGTGAATTTGAGAAGACTCTTGATCTTATACAAACTCCTCTTACCATTCCTTAATAAAAGGCTTCTAATCCTAACATCCTAAGCTAGAGTAAGATAGTAGAATCATGAGGAAAGAAAGAAGATAGAGTCATGGTCAAGGAGTGTGAGATGGAGAATGGATTTGATCCTTTGCAAGTCCCTCCCACCCTTACTCAAGAATTTTATTGTGTTCTATGGAAGCCCTCATGCATTCCACATGCTCATGATGATTCTTATGACCTTCAAGAAAAGATTTTCCAAGAGAACCTAGCCAATAAAATAAAGGAGTTAGAAGCAAAGATGAAATTGCTAAGTCAAGGTGTGATGGAAGGTTTAGACCCAAAAGAATATCCTATGCCTAAACACACCCTATCTCCCCTTCCTCAAGAGCTTCCCAAATAGCCTTTTACTTTGCATTCTCAATCTGATTTTGAGCCCTATGTCCCACCACCACCAACTAGTTACTTTTATCTTCACCCCATCACCCTTTGCCTTGATGGACCTATGGTGTGGGAACGTAAAGAAGAATAGTTAGTTGAAGAAAATTTGAAACTCTTACTTGAAGAGAATTCAACTCCTTGGAAGCCTCATTGGGCTAAGTCACCAAATTTCAAGATGCTTAGTCTTGGCATCACCATGAAGGAAGTTGAAGATCTGGTAGCCTTTGATAATCAAGATCAGATTATGATAGCTAGGGTTCAATTTGAAAGACCTTAAGAGGTCTTAAGTGATGAAGAAGAGGTAGGTTCTTCTATTGAATCTCCTTGTTTGGTTGATAATGAAGAATGCTTTCTTTATGACAAAGAGGAAATCTTAGAAGAAGAGCCTATCTTGATAAGAGAAAGTGAGGATGAACAAGCTCAATTCATGGCTGATCAAGAAGACCTCATGAGTTATTATGAGGAAGAGATCACCATAGGGACTCCCCTTGGTGAACAAAAGGATAATGTATAAGCTCTTGCCTCCATTTTTTAGGGGATGTGTATCCATGAGGAATGTGCCTAATATTTGAAGAAAGAGCTGCATGAAGAAGACTCTATATCTTATCATGAGGTTGTGGATGACCATTTCAATATTGAAGAGGTATTGGTTCTAAAGGATGAAGAAGACAAAGATGATTGGCATCTGCAAATGGAGCTCTTTCAAGAGCTTGAAGAGCTTTGCCAAGTTGAAGGCCAAGTATATGACAAGGTGAATAAATAATATTCCTTAGAGGACAATGACCAAGATTGGAAAGAATTCTCAAAGATCCTTGATGAGCTAGAAGAACTTGTCGCTAAGAAGAAACCCAATCTTGTTGAGAGCACTAGGGAAGACAAGAAATTATGCCTTGTTGAATCACCATTAGAGGTCATATTTGAAGGATCATATAAGAAATATAAAGGTGTTTGGACATAATAATAATTCATTTCCTTGGTAAATTTATTTGGATCTACTTGTTTCTCATTGAATATCATTTCAATGAAGTTGTAAAATGTTGTGAAAGAGTTGGAGGCATCAATGTTAGATATCAAAAGGCTATATGCCTCATTCAATCCTTCATGTCATGAAGCAAGAAGAGTCTCAATCTTTCCCTTTGATCCAAGAGGTAGCTATGATCATTGTTAGTTGTACATATTAGTTTGTTCCTTTCTTCTATTAAGTGCTTTGAGCACATGTGTGTATCTTGTGTGTTTTCTTTATTTATTGTGTGTGTCTTTTGCTTTGTGTGGTTGAGGTGGTCATTTAGTGTCTTGTCCTAATCAAAGGTTTGTGGTAAATGGTCAAATATTTTATTATTTTCTCATTATTTAGATGACTCCATAATCCCAATAGATTAATAAGCCTACTGGTCTAGTTAGTATAGCAATCATACTACCCCTATGAGTCACCAATTTGTTGACCAAATTTGACTTTTTAGGCCAATTAGGGCACCTATAGGTAAAAACTTGAATTTATAGGTTTATAAGGGGTGTAATATATTTTCATGAGGTTAATTATAGGTTAATTAATGTCAATTAATGTTATATTAGCTTTGGTCAATTATTTTTTATGTCTATTTATCATTTTGGGTCATTTTAAGGGTTAAAAAAGGTGTATTTAATGATTTGTACGGGTTTATTAGGAAACATGAAGGTGTAAAAATATGATTTCATGTCTCGTGTGTCCTTAAAATTATTAACCAACTGTCATTAACTAAAATATGGTAGGTTATTCAAAAAAAGGTAGGTTTCCTAAAGAAAAAGAAGAAAATGGCACTTGTATAACCTTCTTGGGAAGTGTGCCACTTATAAAACATGTAAATGTGACTCTTCATCTTCCCCACACTCATATCCATGCTTTAATTTATATTTGAGTGTCATTTCTTGCTAAAAACCATTTTTCTCTTTTCTTGGCTTTCTAGACACACAAAAGTGACTTGTAGGTTTGTACTTGGTACTATCAACACAAGGGGTTTCAAACAAAAATAATTATAGGAGGTTTTTTACACTTAAATAAATTAATTTTCATAAAAATATTTTGAATAATGATCAAATATTCTTTATGAATCATCCATTTGAAGTTGATTATGCAAATCTACCTACCCATCTGTGCACTCTATCAGTTTTAGCTTGGTTTAAGAAATTATGTACAATATAACTATTTATTTTGATTCTATATGATTTTTAATTCTTCATCCAATGGTCCCCATCCTTTTTTTCATGTTCTATGATGTTTGGATGATCAATCTAACTCATTTTGTAGGAAGATCCTACATGTGCAGTTTTAGTCAATTTTCCACTTGCAAGATTTTTAAATCCATTAATAAGCATTAATTTTAATATTATATGATTTATTCCAAGTCTTAATTCTATATTTATTACCTCCTTTCCATTTTTTACCTTATACTTCTATGCTTGGATCAAATTTTTAGTCCATAGTTAGATTCAGTCATATATACAGTCAAGCAGCCATGAAAGAACATTTGCAAGCACCTTTTAGAAAGGATTCATGTTGATTAGGAGATATTTAAAATATTTTATATCCTTAATATTATTAATATACATTTTAATATGTTAAAATAGGCTTAAAACTCATTGGTGGTCAAGACAATGCACACTATCCAACCTCATACTCATTGTTTACCTGCATATAACTCAAAATTTGCACCTACAAGTGCCCTCTTGGAAACCAAACATGTTGAGAGTGATTATTTTAGTTTATCAAGGTTCTTGGTTACTAATAAATTATATTTAAAATCCTTAATGAGGGGCTAGAAGTCATGAGAAGCTAGAAATAATACACATTGCCTGTATATGGCAATGCTCACCTACAAATGGTGCTACCAGAGAACTAAGAATACTTGTTTGTGAGATTTAGATAAGTGGTGTGACCCTTTTGTATTCATAATATGTTGAATTTGGAATATAATACCTATTAGGAATGATAGAATATTAGATGAGATAAGGATCAATTTCAAAGAGATGACTATGTGTTTTTAGGGAAGGTTTCCCTAAAAGTACAAAATAGAGATCCAATAGGTTTTATGGATATCCCACAACATGTTTTCATAGGGTTCCAATGTATCTATATTGGATAAATTTATTACCTGTATTACAAACAATAATTATGAAAATTTTGAGGGGTAAAGAAGGAGTGAAGAATGGTTGTTAAGAAGCCTAAAGATGTCTTAAAAATTACTGAGAGTAGGCAGTAACTACCTACAGTTTTGAATTACAAAGAAAGTCCTTACCCAAGTTTAAATTGGATCATTCCTTCATGATTTAATGTATATAGACAGATGTATAATGACTTAAAGATACTAATTAAAAGTTAAAAACACCTTTCTAAATCTAAAACACAAATATTCACCTACAGGTGGACCTCCCTATTCTGCAAGTGAGCACACAGTCAACTACTTATGACTTTTTTTTAGCATTTCAACCTCTAAGGTGATGATCTAGACAAGTAAGGGAGATGAAAAAGATCAAATAAATTGGTAAGGATCTTATAAGGTTATTGGAGGACTCATGACCTCTATCAAACACCACTACAAGTATCCCTTATCTGGAAATATACACCTACAACCATTTTAAGTGACTGTGAGAAATAGTGAGTAGGTTGGGGATTCATAATGATGATAAAAATTAATAAAATTTAAAAAGTGGACATAAATATTGGTAAAATTGTCTTGTAAGATATAAATAGTTCATATACACTATTTTCAATCCTCATCCAGACATAACCACCTATAGGATTCATTGTTAGGGATGACAAGCAAGGTAACTCAATCTTGACTGAGTTAAGGCATGTGAAGGTATATAGGGAGTAGAGGTGATAATAATAAATATAATAAATTAATATTGAGCATGATTATCTAAATAATTCATCATAATGTATATACAAGCAAAGAAAGGACCCCTAATAAGTTACACTCAGTCCAAAATGCAAACCCTTGTAGACAGTGTCCTTTCTACAAGTTTGTCTCATACTTTCATACATTTGGAAGGTAATATGGGATGACCAGGAGCTCAAAATTTTTTCAAAGAGTTCTAATAACTTTATTAATCCCATTATACATCCAAATTATTTTAGATAATAGGGGAAGTACCACTTTTTTGTCTCAGATAGGGGGTACTTCCCTAGGGTCAAAACTGACATGATTTGGAAAATGGAGATAGAAAGGTGATATAAAAGTTAAATGAGCCCTATATGAAGGTGTATAAATTTTTAAAACACATATAAAAATCATAAATACAAATCAGTAAGAAATGTAACTGAATAGGGCACCCTGTACTAAGGAATTTATAGACAGACTCATGAGGCATGGTTACACCTAAAGGCCAAACAGAGGGTCAATTTAAATTTAAAATATAAGAGAGATTTATAATTAATTATATCATGTTTATGAGGTCATTTAAAAAAAAATTATCTATTGGTACATAGGGAAAATTAGTAAAAGATTATTTTGGGGTCTTAAGGTACAGACAAGCTTCTAGGTATAGTGAGACCTTAAAGCCAAAGAAAAGCTCATTCTCAACTCCAGCCTTAGATGATAGCCAAAATGGATTAAAACATATTTATTGGATGTATAAATATGTTTTTAATCATTTGAAGATAAAGGGGGTTGCACATAAACCCAATTTTGGCTTGGGACCAACATTTGGCTTGTGTAAATGGAAGAAAGGGGTTCGAGTGAGCAGCTTTAAATGCTCATATATCTTATAATGATTTACATGGTAAATAAAGAAGTTTGGAGAAACTATAGAGGGTCCTAGATAAAAAAAAATTGGCATTGGATTGAAATTTGGATGTGAAAATGCTATGAACAATGCTTAAGACCAAAAATAGGTCTAAAACCCTACTAAACCCTTAGCCAAGACTAGTTTCAGAAAATGGAGTTGGATAGATAATATAATGAGATATTTTGAATATAAAATATTTTTAAATTTTCATAGGATTCTATCAATTTCCCTCCCATTCCTTTTGATTGTACGTATTTGTATGGATGGGATGTAAAACATGCTCTTTTTCACCATTTTTATGTTTTTCAAGTTCTATAAGGAGCATAAGCATGAAAAAAACTTTGGGAGGAATATATAGACTTGGTATAATCCCTAATTTCAATTTAATACTATATAAAAACTTCTAAGTGCCTCAACAAATAGCTTCAACTTAGCCAGTCAAAACTGGCCTTTTAGACAAGCTAGTGAAGAAGATGGAAAACTTCAAGTGAGCTAATTTTAAGGTATGCCTGATGCTTATAAGGCCATGAATGGATTTGAAACATTTAATTAACTAATTTTTATGTATTTCCATGAGAAAATGATATTTTTTGGAAGCTAAGTGTGAAGGGTGCATGAAAGTAGTGTTTTCTAGATAGCAAATGATGATGGTTCACTTTCAAAGCTTTCCAGATGACCAAGCCTATAAATAATGCATGTAGATGCATGTTTGATGTTCTTAAACTTCATTAAAATAATTTTTAATACTCTTCATAGTTATAGGATGTTTAAATAGCTCCAATCATGAAGGCAATTTTTTTGAGCCATTTGAGGAGTTTTCTTTCCACTTTTCACAAATTTTATGCCTTCAATTGACATTTGTGCTTTTTGTCCTTAAATATTTCATCCCATACCCTCTCCACATGCACAATTAACTCATTATATCATCTTTATAATTTTCATTATGACCCTTAGACTTCTCTCTTCTTCTCTCTCTCATTAGTTTTATAAGAACTAGCCATTTTGGCCATTGTATTCTATGCTCCACTTGAGTATGATGAATCCATACTCAAATGTATAACTTTTGATCAGTAATATAATTGATTATTTCCTCTTATATTACTATTAATAAGTGTGTTTTACTTGGATGATGAATCTTATTTAGTGAAGACTATGGATTCCTAACATATGGTCTCATTCTTTCACCTTATTTGTAGTTGGAAAGCTTCTTCTTGCAAGGCATGTGAATTGTCAAAGGTTAAGTGAGTTATTATTTTCTTCAGTGCCATTCAAGGCCTCTTGTCTAGTCTTCCTATCTTTTCACACTCATCCATAACCCCATAATGTAACATTTATGTGAGAATATGAATATTGTAAAAGTGTATGTTTAGTTTGTCATTTGATTTCAAGTGTAATATGCATATGGTTGGATGTCATCCATCAATTTGGTGTATCACCTCCCTTAAATTAGTTTGCTTTCAGTTATCATTCTCCCTTTTCATCCCAAAGTTTAGTAGTAGTAGCAATCTAGAGTGGTGTTGTTAGCATCAAATTATGCACCCTAGGACACTCTATGAAACTCCTACAATTTGATGCAACATTTAATCATATCTCAAGTTTGTGAGAACTTATAAGAGATATGAATCTCTAGGATTGAAAGGGATAACTCCCTGAATTCTTCTCTAAGTGCCTATCACCTAATCTAATGCTTGTTCATGAAAAGAGTTAAGAGTTTCCATTAAATGAAAACTATACTAGAGGGATGATCCACCAAGATATATCCCATATACTATCATACTTCTACTAAGCAACAATGCTTTCCAAGACTAATTTCATGCATTAAAGTATCCTAACATAATGTTTCAATGTGAAGGTAGCATGCTTGGGACAATCAATAAGATACTTGACCTAGGGGTAGATTTCACACCATAGATACAATTACATACTTGAAAGAGAGCTTAGTACATTCAACACACTTCACATGACTTGTTAACATCAGAATTCTTTCTTGAACATGAAGGATAAAGGGAGTAATGATGATACTATCACTTAGATCCACTAGACATCACTCGCACACTTAAACAAAATGTCCACAACTTATAATTAGACTTGTATTCAATGTTAAAAATAAAAGGTTAATGTCATTTTAGTAGGGCTTCACCATACCAATTGTGGTCTCTTTTACAATGGCCAAAATGGCTCAATTTTTAGAACTTTGAGGAGGAGAGAGAAGGGGAGTCTAATAGGCACAAGGACAAGTTTCCAAAAGATAAAATTAGTTAAAATACATGTGGATGATGATATGGGGTGAGCCATGCAACATTAGGAACAATAATTGTCACTTCTAATCATTTAGGACCTACAAAATGTCAAGAAACTCCTTCTTTTGCATAGAAAACTACCTTCCATGATTAGTCTTCTAAAACTACCTTATAAATACAAATTATTAATTTTTATCATTCATTTTAGTAATAGGGGTTAAAAAAAAGTCCTCACATGCATTGGTGAGGTCCTAAACCAGTCATGACCATCTAGCCATGCATAATCATCTTTGGTAGTCCCAAAATAGCCTTTTTCCCTACACATCTCACACTTTTCACCTAAAAAATATTAAAACCTATAATATTATATATAAAATAATACGGATGACATTTTTACCAAGTTTATATGGCATTATTTACAAGAAAAAAACCTTAAAAGTCCTTCCAAATGAAGATTCGCCATTCTCTCTAAGTCTTTCCTAGTTAGTTCACTGGACTGGCTGAAATGGGAGAACTATTAGGCACACTTAGGATCTTATAAACTTTATTAAATTACCATTATTACTTATAAAATGTATTAAACTTTCCTCCAAAAGTGATTTGGTCTCCTGGAAGTTCACCATGCCTGTAAAACACAAAAAATGGTCAAAATAAGCCTTGTTTTACCTTATTCTATATATGTCCATACAACTAAGTCACATGTGAAGAATATTTGTAGAGTCCTATATATCATCCAAGTTTTTTCAAGGCATATCCATACCTTTTGGATTCTCAAATTTCCTCATCTTCCCAATCAGGTCACTATGGAGGGTTTGCAAGGGTTTTGATGGGATTTTCATTCTTAGCATTCATTCATAGCCATGGCACATTATAATTATAATAAAAGGACACTTATGTATCCTTAAGTACCTCCTTAAACTTCCTTTAATGGCTTAATGTCCCATGCAAATCTTGGTGGAAGTTCTAAGCACTTGAAGTTGACATTCGAGCTTATTATTTGCTTCTTGGTGGGGTCTGAATGCTTCCTAAGTCAAAAATGGCTTCTTGGAGACTTTATTTACAAAAAAAGGGTTTTTAATTATCTTTATATACCCTAAAAAATTCCTCCAACAATTATAATTTATTTCCAAAAGCTTGAAATGGAAATTGACCCCTGTTTGGTTTTAGGCCTAGACCTTGCCAATATGTCTGCCTACATCTTTGAGATCCTATTGACCCTCAAATGGTTATATTTTAAATGTGATGGATTAAAAACACCAAAAATACCTCTTTAAACATTAATTTATCACATATAAATTATATATTAGGTTTAAAATGCATATGACCTCTGAATTGGCTTCTAACCCTAAGGCTTTCCTTCACACTTGATTGTAACCCTTATTGTGTAGGGTGCCCCATTTTCTTTCAAGACTTATAGTAATTTTTATTAGGTTACTCCATTTTTTCCCCAACTATTCAAACATTATTGACTAATCCAATTTGTCTCGGGTTCACCATTCTTCACTTTTCCCCAAAACTGTCATTCTTGTGCATGAAGGGACTGCCCCTACTCTGCGATAAAATAGAGAGTATTCAGACTATTTGTTTATTTAAATTTAGTATTTTAAGATCTATAAAATTTAATAATGACCAAATTTACCAAAAAAAATTGTCTGACTCCATGATTAGGGGGTCTAATCATCTCAATCTTCTCAAAAAAGGGGTAGAAACCTTGTTTTTTGCATGTTTTGTTCAAACCTCCTTATGAATACTCCTTACAAACTTATTTGATGAATAAAATTTGTTCATGAATGTTAATCACCCTTACTTAATTATTTTATAACCTAGATATCCACTCAAAAACTCTCTCCTAAGTGGAATCCCTAAACTCACCTTTTAAAACAAGGCTTTCCCTACCTTGCATGTATGGACTGAGTCCATTTTACAATGAGAAAAGTACCTTTAATGGATTTAGTATGTTATAGACATATAATTTCATTTATTTTATCATTATTAATCCACATTATACTATTTTTTACTCTCCTTCCCTTCCTTAGGTATCAAACTCTCAACATGTTACTCTCAAATGGGATCCTACCTATCTCTGACAAAGAATAGGATGTTTTTGTTTTAGACACCTTTATTTAGAGGTTATGATTAATTTTTAAATAAATTTTATATCCTATTTGACCCATATCATTATTATAATTTTAACCATTCTTCTTATCTAGTATCTTGACACTTTTAGGCCTTCCAATTGCTTACTATCCTGTATGGACTGAGACAGTCCCAGGACCCTACTTGTAGGTTATTTTAGGGTGAGAATAGCATGAAATTGATCTTTATGTATGATATATCAACTCCTTTATATCCCTCAAGCCATTAGGTTTGAACATTGTAACCTTCTTAACCCTAAAGTGCTTTAACACTTCTCCAAATGCCATAATCCTCATTCCACTATTTGCTCAACTATAGGTGGCTATTTTTTCATTCATTTTAGGCATGTAGGTGTCTTCTAGGTCAATATGGACTTGATCATAGTGCATATAATGTAATTTAAGTATTTTTTTCTTAAAAACCATGAAATCTCATCAACTTTTTCATGACCACACTTATTTCACAAACCTTAACCTTTCTACCTGTAGGTGATTCCTCACGGTCTTATGTATGGATAGAGGAGTATGCATTGGGGTTTAAGACATTGGATTTCTCCTTATTTCATACCCTCTTAGATTATAGGCATCCTTTGAACCTATTTCTATCATTCCAATTTGATGTCACAATCCAAGATCATCAAAATGGGATGCAAAGTTAACTTTCGATCAATATCTTGTAGATAGCACTGCCTTGCTTTAGTGATTTTCTAGCCATATTTGAGGGTCTAAATGACCACCTTCCACTATTCATTTCTCCTTTAAACTTTGGGAAATATTTTTTTAGTCTAGAGACTAAACCTCTACCAAATTATAGGATTCAAATCCTTTTATAGTTATACTTTGAGAGGCCTGCAAAAACCCCTCAGGCCTCTATTTGGTGTTTTAAGAGCAAAAGGGCCTAAATATAGTCCAACCTTCCATTTGATGTTTTTATACTATCCTTTGTCAAAATAGCATTATCAAGAGTTTTTTATAGGCCTTTTAATAGTAAGGAACCTCAAATTAGATTTATCAATTATTGGAACACATCTAGAAGGCATAACTATGGCATCAGCTATAGATGATCATCTCCTCTATATAGGCAAAACTGAGACCATTCTCCAAGTTTGAAATTTTGTAGCACCAACATGCCTCCATCAAATCTTCAATGCAAATTAATAGTCCCAAGATGTTAAGTACCATGTCAAACCTTCAAACTTACATTTGTGATGTCACCATGCTCTTATAGGTGGATTTTTTTTACTGTGATATACAAAGAAATCATGAAATGACAAGAAACATGCAAGGAATACTTTAAAAACACCTCAAGAGTAATTTTAAACACTTTAATTCCCAAAATACACTATTATAATTCCAAAACAACATCTAAACATCATATCCAATGTGAAGGAAACATTTTCAAAGCAATTGAGATGAATGTGAATGCAAACTAGACATTTTGCAAGCCTAGAAGAGGCTTTCTCAAAAAATTGAACTCTCAAAAATAAGAAGCATGGAAACATATTGAAAATAATGTATAGACACATGCAACACACAAATCCATCAATCCAAAACAAGAAAATCTGAGACAAGCTCAAATAGTAACCCCTTCATGGTTGAACATGCATAAAAAGCTACCTAGAATCAAACTAATTGTTCATAAATGAAGATGCAAAAAATATCAAGTTCTTGTTATGAAAATGAAGTGAACTCAAGTATTATCCACCCCCAGAAGCACTCCTACCAATTCCACCTGTACGGCCCATTCCAAGTGCATGAAGTTGCTCCTTTATTTGCCAAGTGAAAATGGAGGAAAACAAATTACAAATGAAACTTTTTGTATTCTTATTGAAAACTAGGCATTGAAATGGATGATGTGAGGTGAAGAGTTACTCTTCCCACGTTTTTAAGTTATGATGGAATTGGGAAGTCTGTACAAGTGCCCAAAAGCTCCTATTTTTTAGGGAAAACTACCATCCATTAAACATAATTGCTTCTTATCTAACAAATAATTGTTCCTGACATGATCCACATTGAAATTCACCTTGGTGTCAAATTTGTTTGCATGAAAATCCATACAAGTCATTAAATGGGCTAAAATATGACCAAAAGGCCCCTTTTTCCACATGATACATAACATATAACCAATTTATGACTTGTAAAAACATTAAAACATATTAAGGACCACCTTAAGACATTTTCAATATAATTTGACCCTTTGACTACCTTTGACTAGGGTTGACCAACCTTTGACTTTAGTTGACTAGCCTAGTATATAGAGGGTGGACTTTAATGAGAACTAGGGAGAGGATGAGCAAGACAATAGACCAACATGACACACTATAAGACACATGGGAACCTTATTAAAAGTTCAAAATAGTAGGGGTTGACCCAAATTTGACTTGGGGTCAAATTTGGTCAACATGTACATCAAGGATATAGCCCTACCTAGAAATTCACCTCATTCCCTAGGTTGCCCATAAGCCTAGAGGTGATTCAATTGTGCCACTTGGATGAGGAGAGATTTTCATCTCCTTAAAGGGTGAAAATCCAAATGACAACAGGATCCTTTACCTTTGGATCTTGAACCCACAATTTAACCAATCATAAGGCATAGAGATCAAGATGAGAATGAACATCTTGCATTCTAAAATCCCAAATTTAGACCTATCAATTTTGATGAAATGAAAGGTTATCCTAATGATGTCCTAAATAAATTAACTACCTTCCTAATTTTCAAGGGAATAAGGTAGTGACCGATGATCAACATTTGAGGGATTTTCATATTATCATTGAATATTATGAGATTGAGCATGAAGATGTTTACATTAATTTATTTGTACACATGTTAGAAGAGGATGCTCTTGAGTGGTTCAATTCCATTCCCCATAGACGAATTGATTCATGGGAAAAAATGAAGAATGTTTTCAAGATTCAATATGGTGATACGATTGATCCTAGGTTTCTCTTGGTAGAATTTGAAAACATCAAAAAGAACCCTAATGAGTGTTTGTAGAATTTTAACATGAGGTTTAATAATACCATGATGTGACTACCTAAGAACATTAGGTTGAGTGATATATCTTAATTAAATATTATGATGCCTTTGACAAGAAGGTTACATACTACTTGTGGGACAAAGCTCCTAAAAACCTGATATTGGCATTTAATATGGCCATCCAAATTGAAAATAGCATAAAATTTATGGGAAAACCCTTAAATAAGTAGGTTGATGTGAAATTGGTCAATCTAAAAAAATTTTGGTCCACTAAGATAGCCAACCTTGAGGAAATTGTTAAGAGTTTGGCCTCTATTGTCAAGGATATGTCCTACAAGTTAGCTAGAGCTGAGAAGGGGCTGCTTCATGGGTCTACAATTTAGGAGAAAACTCAAAATATGAATCAAGCATAAGGGAGGCTAGATTTCCACACTAGGGATAATGATAAAGGGAAGAGGTATGCACATGATGATAGAAATTAGAATAAAGGGGCTAGAAATGAAGTGCATGATTTTTTAAATGCCAAATTGAATGTTGTAAATTATGATATAAACACTGATTGGTGTGATAAGTGCTTTCTTCCCCATCCCCCATGTGATACAACTAAAATAATTGATGAATATGTAGATAAACTTTAGTTTGCATCTAATGATGATGAGATCTTGATGGTTGATTATAAAGTCTCCTGAAGTAAGTTGTCTACCTCCATAAAATTGTTAAGTGCTACTAATGTTGATTAGTTTTAGAGTGCAATCAAGAAGGTATATGTCCCAACTCTTGAAGTTGTTTGTGATGTTAATATGGCATAAGCATATGAATTTCCCAATCATGATTGTGAATTTTTAATATCTATGATGATTAAAAAATATGATGGGGGAATTCATTCATTTGACAATAGGCAACTAATAACTAATGTATTACTTACCCAAGAGAAAAAATATAGATTGAAATGAAGGAACAAGGTGCTTCTCCTCAAGACACTACCCTGACAAATCCAAGGGTAGGGGATGCATAAACAAAACTACAATAGTCCCAAATTCATCCAAGGTAGCACCTTTTTCCAAAATTATTAAACCAAAAGGTGCTCCAGCCAAAAATAGAGTACCCTTGTTATTTAGTATTCCTAAGGGTGTGAATGATGTTAGAAAAAATCCATCCTTGAAGACTGATGTTAAAAATACAAATTCATCCTATCTTATTCCACATCAAGATTTAGGTGATTGTATTCTAGATGAAGGTGTTGTCACCCTTCCTTCAAATACTTCCCTTCCTTAATATAGTGTGTGTGATATGGCCCAAGTGTTAAGCTAACTGAATATCACTATGCCACTTGTTGAGTTATTATGAATAATTGAACATAGGAAGAGGGTACTTGAGTATTTTGAATTTGGTGAAAGTACAATTTCCAATTAAATGACTTCACCCCAAACACTCTTAGAATATGATGAAGGATCATATGAGGTTATAGAAATAGCTCTGGAGGTCTATTTGGGGACTACATTGGTAGAAATTTAGTTGAATGTGAATCCATTTTACACAACCTTGATGATTAATGGTTTGATTATTCACAATTGTATGTTTTATCTTGAAGCCTCTTATAATATGATGCCCCTAGGTGTCCTTAATGAGCTCAGAGTGAAAATTACATCAACTTTTGGCAAGTGTTATGCCATGAACTCATGAGAGGTGCCAATTATTGGACAAGTCAAAGGGTCAGTAGTGAAGTTGGAAGTGCATCCAGGTAAGTATTTAAATATGGATGTGGTAGTTTTGGACTACCCACCTAAGTGGGGGATGTTGTTATCACAAAAATGGGTTACTAGTATGGGTGGAAGCGTATAAATGGACTTGTCTTATGCCACCATTCTTTTGGAGGGTAAGATGGTTAGACTCAATAGAGAGCCTAAGATGTTACATGTACTTGAAGATCTAAATCAAGCTCTAAATGAGGTGTTTTACATGGATGTGAAACTAGGTAACTTTATTTGGAATGTAGATGTTGTTAAACAAAAAGTTGTTCTTAATGTTGGCTCTGATAAATAAAGTAAAGTTTGGAAGATATGTTTTGATGGGGCTTGCTCCAATCTTGTAAATAGATTTGGGGTTGTCTTTTATGCCCCCATTGGTAAGTGTTTCAAGTTTTTTTTCAATTGTCCTTTGAGTGCATGAATAATATTGTTGAGTATGAAGCACTTTTGCTTGGTTTATGAATTACCTGTGAACATGGAATTACAAGTCTGATTATAAAGGATGATTCCAAGCTAGTGGTTAAGTAGGTCCATAATGTTTATGTCACAAAAAATAAATGGTTGAAATAATATAGAAATGTTGTTTGGGATTTTATTTAATTCTTTGATGCATTCAATATTTTTTATCATGAAAGATTTTTCAATGAAGAAGCTAACAAAATCGCAGGGTTAGGTGCTCAATTTGAAATTGCAAATATGAACCCTTATTGTCAATATCAAGTGGAGGTGCTTGTTAGGCCTTTAATCCCAAATAATGTTCATCATTATCAAGTGTTTGATGATGATGAATAGATTAAGAGGTTTCTAAATTATGAATCTAAATTTTGAGATTAGCTCACAGACTTAGAATCCATGGTTTAGGTTTGTGACAAAAAGGAAACCTTGTTTGGGAAAGACATCATTCAACTAAATACAAACACACTTCCTATAGGATCGGTAAGTTTAGAATCATATTTTAATGGAGCTGGTAGAATTAAGACTAGAGACTTCTTTATCTCAAAAGACATGATTGAGTATAATTTGGGTTCTCATGAGGATCTAAGAAAAATTTCACTGGGTAATCACTTAAGTGTATCCAAAAAGAAAACATACATATAGCTAATAAAGAATTACCAAGATTATCTAGCTTGGTCATATTCCAAGTTGAAAGAATATAAGGAAGATTTATTTCAACAAGTCATCCCATTATAGCCTGACAGCAAGCCTTTCAAGCAGAAGCAAAGACCTATCAACCCCATCTTGGCCACCAAGATGCAAGATGATTTAAAGAAGCTAATGGATGGTGGAATTATTCAACCCATTAATTATTAGGCATGGGTGGTGATTTTAGTCTCTATATGGAAGAAAAATGGTAACATTTTCTTGTGTGTGGATCTCTAAAATTTGAATAAAGCTTCTTTGAAGGATAATTATCCCCTGTTCAATATAGATAACATGTTGTAAAGTGTTATTGGATCAGAGAAGTTGTCCACTTTAGATGGTTTCTCATGGTATAACTAGGTTGTTGTGAAGGAATCTGATAGACCCAAGACTGCATTTACAACTCTATGGGGCATGCATGTTTATATGAGGATGCCTTTTAGGTTAATGAATGTTGGTGCAATGTTTCAGTGAGCTATGGATATTACCTTTGTAGGGGTAATTAACAAGTTTATTATTGTATATTATGATGATAGTATCATGTACTCTAAGAGTAGAAAAGAACATTTCAAGCATCTAGAGAAAGTATTCATTATAGATGCAAGGAATTTAGCATTTCACTCAATCCTAATAAATGTCACTTTAGAGTACAAAAAGATAAGTTACTGGGGAATATAGAGTCTAAGGAGGGTGTTATGATTGACCCCGAGCTAGTAGAATCCATTGACAAAGTGTCTATCCTATAGCAAGAGATGCAAGTGGGCCAATAAGTTGCAAGAGTATGTCATGGATATTCAGATCACCAAGTTAGTGAAAGGGATGGGTCTAGCCAAGCTCATGGATTAGACTAATTTATAATTCATTGAGGTAAACATTATTATTTTTAATGTTGATGATTACTTGATCAAATTAGCATATCTCTGTGGTATAAAGACATCATTTACTACTTGTAAAATCTAAATTATCCCTTGACTTGGACAAGAACCAAAGGATAACTCTCAAACTTGTTTCCCAAAAATACCTCTTGACTAAAAGTGGACTAGCATGGAAGAATCTAGATGGGATTCTACTAAGATGCTTGGTATAAGAACAAACTATCGATATGATTCATAAAGTTCACAATGGAGTATGTGGTGGTCACTTTGCACCTAAAGTCATAGCTCATATAATTCTGAGAGTTTGTTATTAGTGGTCATCACTATTTAAGCATTTTTCTCAAAAGGTTATAAAGTGTGAGAAATGTCATCATTTTTTTGGGAGGTGATAAGCTTCAGGTTCTCTTCCCTTACAACTTGTGATGATTGAAGGCCCATTTAGACAATGGGTAATGGATTTCATTGGGAAATCATTGATTTTTCAAGTAATGGACATATATGAATACTAGTTATAACTAACTACTTCATGAAATGTGTTGAAGAAATCCCTACAAAGAAGGCTACACACCAAGTAGTTATGGACTTTTTTCTAAATCAGATTTTTTATAGATTTAGTGTGCATGTCAAGGTAGTTGTTGATAATGCCATGAGTTTCAAATCTAATCCTTTGGTGGCATTGTGTAAAGATTATAGGATTGAATTATCTTATGCTTTCAGCTACAACCCTTAAGGGAATGGGCAAGCAAAATCTAGTAACAATAACTTATTCAAAATAATTAAATGAACCTTGGAAATAAACAAGAAGTGGGGTGAACAACTAAGTTTGCCTTGTGGACTGATAGGATCATGCCTAAGAGAGCTATAGGAAAAATCCCTTTTGAGATTGTTTATGGAGCTCAAGCTATTTTGCCTATGAATTTGTAGTTTCCAACCTATCAGCTTATGTAATAGCTATAGGAAGATGAGCAAATCAACCACTATGAAATCAGAATGAACCAGATTATTGAGCTTGATGAAATTTAAAGAGCTCATGAGAGAAACCTCAAGTTCAAGGAAAGACTCAAGAGAATATTTAATAGAAAGGTTACTCCAAGAACTTTTCATGTAGGTGATTTGGTTCTACTTTGAAATAGCAGGCATGAAGAGAAAGGCAAACATGGCAAGTTTGATACCTTATGGATGGTGAGATACTGGAGCTTCCAGTTAATGGTAGATATTTGAAACATTTTCTTGATTAAGTCTATAACTATGTGAATTATTGTATGTGTATAATTTTATTATTTTTTTATTTTGTTTCCCCTCTACTTTGGGCCTTATTTATATAGTTCTTTCATCATTATTTGTCATGCATTCATTTTCATATCCTCCTAGTATTTTTTTGTTGGTTTGCCTTGTTTTGTTGAGTTTTCATGGGTTTTTGTTATGAATTTTTCAAGTGTTGACTATGTGGCCCATTGGATTGGCACCTGGTCTTATTTTTTGGGGTTCTTTACACACCTATAGGGGGTTTACATCCTCGAGTGAGAGTCAGTATTAGTTCCCAAAATTACACTAAGTAATTTGTGCCCCTCTCAAGAGATATTAATGCCTAAACATATAACTATTTATTATATTTTCAAGTTCCCACTTGGTTCATCTCAATCCCATTTATGCATCAAGTCATAAAATTCATATTCAAGTATTTGCATTTACCTTGTGAATACCTTTTGAAACTCGATCTCAACCAACACCTAACATTTTTGTGTTTTATAATGAGTTTGGATGTAGGGTCCATGGAGCTCTGAAGTCCAAGAAAGATTGAAGTAGAAAAGCAACTCACAAATTACACCTCCTCAAAATGCAAGTTTCAAACACAACATAAAAGTTCACGGAGCTATGAAGTGAAAATGCAATGTGCAAATTACATATGGAACTCGCCCACCTACACAATAATGTCAATGATAAAATTTATAAAGTGTGGTCTACGTAGGGATGAACATTTCAAAATATAAACCCATGTCATGCAGAAATGATAAATAAATAACAATGAATTAAAGTTTTAAGAATTGGCATATAAATGCATGGGCCCACATGGGAAATTTGGTGGGAGGTTAGAACACACAAAAAAAAGTTTGAAAAATGCAAAATGAAGATGAGATTTTGGAACCCATGATGATGAAATCATAGCCCACATGAATAAATGGCATCAACTTGTCCACCTGGGGGAGTAGCTAATTAAAAAATCTAGCAAGGTAAAATTGCAAACCAAAGTTTTAAGTATAACCTAAGTTTTGTCTGGTCCACATGGAAGGCAAGGAAATAAAATAAAATGTGTGAGCCCATGAAGAAGCTCAATAAATTTTTTGAAGTTGACTACAAGTTTGACCAGCATCCAAATTACAAATAGAGCAAGAAATTATGTGGAGACTATTGGGTAGAAAAGCAAGTTTGATTTGCAACTTGTAGATTGGGTGCCCAGCTCAAGATCCTGACAAAAAGAAGTGCATGGCAGAGAATGGGAGCTATGATGTAATTTAGCAAGTTTCAAACTTGTAATATGTGTATAGATCTCTGAATCCCACAAAAAATGGGTCAATGGTGCAAAAGTGGAGCTTAGATACAATTTAACAAGTTGCTAAATTGCAAATTATTTATGAACTTTTAGATCTTGTAGAATAAAAAGAATAAGTGGGAAAATTAATAGGAGAAAAGGTACAAATGCTTAGTTAGAAGAACAAGTAATAATACCTATGGTTGGTCAAATATAAAAATTATTAATGGGTAGTATGAGCCACGAAGGATGAAGAAGAAACATTAGTTGGTAAAAAGACTTCAAGTGGTGGTAGTAAAAGATCATGGAAGGGAGTGCTTTCATATCTTGTAGATCAGGTGCCTCTAGCTTTTTCAATCCAAGTATTGTATCTAAAAGTAACATTAAGAATAATTATTAAACCACCTCCTTCACATTTTATATGGTTTGGGTTTACATCAATTCCTGATATAGAGTGGGGATTCAATCCATGGATTAAAGACCATAAAATTACAAGTGGAACAATTACAGCATTAATAACAAATCAAATTAAGGTGGATATTTGAGAAACTTTAGTATTTAAAATATGAAAATATATGTATTCCATAGATGCAAGTAAAAAAATATGACTAGATTCCACAAATATTTACACTTATACCATGGATACGATAGGAATCTAGTGATAGTAGTACCTTTAAGCAATGGTGTGAGTCAAGGACAAAGGCTGGTGGACATTTATTATTAGAGAACCATAAATTTGGCACAAATAAGCATTTAAAATATTATGTAAATAATGTAAGGAATGCATCTAGTATGACATCTGAGTCTATACCAAGTGCACATACTCAAGAACAATCGATGTCTCATATAAAAGTATCATCACAGTCTACTACTACAAAATCCTCTTTTAAAAATGAATCTAATAATCTATTACTCCCACTGTTAGATAAGGAAGGCTCATAAGTATAGAATAATTTCTTATATCCTTCAGTTGATAATGAAAATTCACTTTATTCAATAGATGGTAAGTCTAATATGGCTTTATAACGTGCAAAAATGATGGAACCTAGAAATAAAGTGGGCATCAAGCTTAAATAGAAGAGGTGACATATGGCCAAGAGGATTAGACAAGATGGAAAGTACATTGGGCCTAAAATGGTGAGATAAAGGAGAGATTTTTTGGATTCAATCTAACACAAGTATGTGCAATGTGGACTTATGAATGTCATCAATTTAATAAAGATTGACAAGGGTATAATGATTCCCTCTCATTTGACATGTCCATGAAATTAGAGCAATATAGATTTCCATTAGTGATTGGTTCATATTCAAATACATTATGCATAAAGTATAGATTTTTTAGTTGAGGATTCAAATAGAGAAAGAGTTGGTTTCTAATAAAGATCTTCTACAAGTTACTCTACTAAACCATGTTAGAATGGAGTTAGGAGGAAATTCAAGAAAGGGAAAGTTTCAAAAGTTGCAAACTACATGAAGAGTTCCCAAGTCCACAGGATATTTTGGTGGGAGAAGCAACTTGCAAATGAAAGTCTTCAAAGTGCAATTTGAAATATGTAGTCCAACTTCCCAAATCCTTAAGTCAACTCATCAAGTGGAAGAAAGTCAACTCAAATGGAGATCTAGGGAGATTTCAAAGAGGGATGCAATTTTGCATATTTTCAAGTGTGCAAATCACAAATTTCACTTGGATCTCCCAAACCCACCATTCAATGCCAGTCAAATAGGAGGTCCCAGTTCAAAGTGGAACTTTCAAGGCCAATTACAATTTTGCATTTTTACAAATTACAACTTGTGCTTGGAGTTCCCAATTCCCTACAAGAAATTTTAAGGGGAATTGTAATTGTAATTTACAAGTTGTAATTTGCACTTGGAATTCCCAGTTCCCTATAGGAACTTTTGAGGGGAATTAAAATTTGCAAGTTGTAATTTGCACATGGAGTTCCCAATTCCCTGTGGGAAATTTTGAGGGGAACTACAACTCTAAATTGAAAGTTGCCAATTTACAAGTTGCAAATGTGTTACTAAGTTCTAGATTTCTATTATGTATTGGACACAAAGTTCCCCATAAGGCTAAAAAGGAAAAAATAATGTATCTAAGAATTAAAAATTTTGGCAAAAACCCTAAAAGTCAAAAAAGGGAAAAATCAAAGTGTGGAAAATCAAGTTAAAGTCTAAAGGTGAAAAAGGTAAAAACAACCTAAGTCTTATATTTTCTCATGTTGTGCTTCTTTGAACACATCCATGGGAGAAATATTTCAAGTTTACAAGGCCAAGGTGGGCCACTAAAAATAAGATTTCTCAAATGACCATGGATCTAGAGTGTTCCAATGTCATCATTACAAGGACAAGGGTGTTCTTTGGCATGCATAAGAGGAAGGGTAACTGTCCAAGAGATTCTAGTTGTGCAATTATGTGGTCAAAATCATGTTCAAGTAGTTGCATAAGAAGATAAATGGTTTGTTTGGATCTAAAATGAATATTCTTCTTTAAACTCGAATGAAATGCATTTCCAACCAACAATAGCAAGGGTTTGTTACAAATTTTCATCATTACATGTAGCGGTAGTTACAAGAATCATTTTCCTTGCAAAGGCATGAAGATTCTAGGCATGTAAGGAGCATATACTAGCTAGAAGCATCTTGGTATAAATTTGAGAGCTGATTGCAAGTTTTTAATATTGCAAATTTTAACACATATTCTCAAATTGTAAATAGGGTGAGAAATTGTATAAAAATAGGGCTTGTCCTCTTTTCTAATTTATTGTTGGTTGTTAGTTTTTTCTAAGTCTAAGCTCTTCCAAATTTTAGGATCTATTATTGTGTGTGCATTTTGTCTCTCTTGCTAAGGTGGTTACAATTTTACAACCATTAGAAATCTCTACGAGAATTGTAATTTTTTTTCCTTATTTAAGGAGTAAAGTCACCATGCTTGTCACCATGGCAGCATTCTGAAACAAAGATTTATGTAAGATTTTTTTCAACATAATGGAAAATACTTATTGTTTTTACTCTTTCCTATTGATGAAATATAATAATATGTTTTATAAGTTATATTTAATGGATATATGGTTTTATGCTTATTAGTGGTTATAATTTTGGGCATAGATCTTGGTTATAAACCCCTTTTTGCATAGTGATTTGGAAACATGGTGTTGATAACCTCTTAAGGGCACCCTAGGATTGTGGATTTGATAGGAAAAAGTATTTAAAATTATATTTTTAGTGTACATTGTATGGTTTCAAGAATCATTTGGTTATTTACATAGTATTGACACCAATGGATGCAAAACACTTCTTGTAAGTTCCCCTTAGCTTGTATTTTAGTTTTTCTACACCTTTACAAATAAATGATGTCATTTATGTTGAATGATTTCCTATTATTTGAAGACCAAAAGCACACCATTCTTTTTTACAACTACCAAACTCATCCTACCCTATTCTACCCTATAAATAATATAGCTATTGCATATTAGTAGTGTTATTTGCCTACATATGCATAAATATTACCTATATAAAATGTGTCTATATTTTGTGATTTGAAGCTTAGTATTATAGTCTTTTGTTTGACATGTTATTGTTGAAAAATATTTAGAATTAAGGTTGCAGTCATATACCCATATATCTTTAGTATCTTGTGTCTACCCTAGTACATTTATTCATTCTGTGTAACAACCCTTCTTGGGTGGAGTGTGCAAACTTGGTTATGTCTCAGTAATATTTGTGTTCTTGTGTGCCAAAAATCCCCATAGAGATTGAATTGAAGTATCACTCCATGTAATAAATCTACCCCTTAGGTCCTCTCACCTTGGTTCAGGCAAAGCCAGAAGTAGTACGGAGTTAACCATACCCTCTATCAATGTTTTCCAATCATTATATGTGTCTAGTCCATTTGTGTGCTAAACCCTTCCCTAGCTATAATGACACATCAATAGGTTTATCATCCACATTTGTCATTTTTCTCAAGTGTGCAAGGCTGAGTCCAAGTGGTTTACAATTGGAAACCAACAGATGGATTATTAAGGCTTTCCTATTTTGTCTTCTTTGGTTTTATATGTCCTTATACCCATTTATGTGTTTTTTATATGTTTAGACCCATATGTCAATATTTATCTTTCCTTGGTCAAATTTTATGACCAATTTATCTTTAATTTAAAAATGAGAACCCTATATATATAAATCATTGGTGACCATTTCAATAAGAAGATTATTTGAAGAGAAAAGGGTTTCCTTATAAGTGTCCATCAAGTTTCCTAAAGGTTTCCATTTAATTTTAGGCACACTCTACATTCTATTATTATTGTTGAAGGACTTGTATAAAAGTTTCTATTTCATCTTATACCAAAAGAAGGTTAGCCAATAGTGCATGTAGCTACATCTCCGCTTAGGTAAGAGGAGGAAAATACCTCACTCGATTCATCTATTCACATTACACAAGAACTACATAGGTTTTAACTATAACATGTGGGATATATAGTTTTAAATCCCTTGTTATTTCCCAACCCAACTACTTATTTCCTTATCCTTTTGTAATTATTTATTGTATTGAATTGGTTCAAGAAGATTGAAGATAAAAAATATATATTTATGCCCACTAATTATATAAATCACCATCACAACACTATATAAAATATTACTACAAAGCAACATAAAAAATCTAGAAAGATATGCAATATATATTTGGTGCCTAAAGACACAATTGATGGTCATGGAGACACAACATTAATTTTGCCCTGGGCAATATCATTGGTCAATTAGTAGGCACCTTTTATTTTCTCAGGGATTTATAAATCTAGAATAAACATATAGGTAGATATAAGTCCATAGAATCTATAACCACTTCCATAATTTAGAATTGATTATTGGGTGTTACTATTCTCTTACTTTTATTTCTCATGTCCTCCATTACTTGTTTCATAATTTTAATTATACTTAGTTAATATTTTTAGCCACTAGGGCATATCTAAAATTATTGTTTTACATTGTTAAATAGTATATATCCCTTATGCTTTTAATTTTTCCAATCTAAAACTATTATTTTACATTGTTAAATAGTATATATCCCTTATGCATTACATAGTATTAATTATATCTGTGATGATGACTAGTTTCAGACTACTCTAAAAATGATAGTGACCAAATTTGAAATCTAAAAGTGATAATATGATCCAAAAATGGTCGGTCAGTTTTGAAATTCTCTTTGTAGATCTTTGGTGTTAGTAACTTTTTAAAACCCTTCATTGATAACCAAAGTCCATAATTATATCTCCAATAGGTTGAATAAATAAACATGTTCATTTGAATCTCTTCTCCTTTGATGTAATCTTAATTTGGCATTAACACCTACAACACATATAAAGACCAAAGGAAAAGTGCACTAAATTATCTCAATCCTCCTTGAAGGTTGAAATTACATATTAATGATGAGAATTAGGGCTCAATATAGTTCTAGTGCATGTGAGTGACCCAACCAAAGTGACAGAACACTTTACCTTCTCTCCTTAAGATAATAAATAATGTTATATGTTACTTAATGCAAGCTTATTTTGGTACAATTATGTTATCATAAGATTTCATTAAATAAATAGTGGAATAATAGCAGGGTCACAATATATGGAATATATATGTGGCTCAATAACTTAATTTAGAGATTATTTTAAATGTATTTTGGTACATGTCTATAAATATGCTCCTTTGAATTTAAATTGGAACATGTTCACCCATAGGCTGATCATGGAAATGAGTGAAAGTTGATAATCAAGGCACAAGAAATCAGGTCATGGTGGCACAATGGACCTAGAAATATATTGACCACTTTTGGACTAGATTTGAAAGTAGTATGACCACTTTTGATATGACTCTAAAAATGGTAAACTTGGAAAATAACATGAAACATATATTGATATGAACTACAAGATAATTGGAGAAATCCCAAGGTAAGTAATTGTCAGATCTTAAGGTTTTTGTGAGGAAATGCAGATAGCACAAGACTATGAAGGGTCCAATGTGAAGGGAAAGTGTACCAAATATACCCCAAAGTAATAAAATGAACATAATGTACCAAGGCATGAAAAATAAACCATAATTACATGATGTATACCAAAAGTAGGTGTGTATACCCAAATATACTAGTATTACTATAAGTTTCTAAAACAATGTTTTGGGGAGTTTGCTTGTAAAAATTATAGTGATAACATAAAAAGAGAAATATTTTAAATATGTATAACTTTTGTGGACTTTAAAAAAATTATAACTCAATGGAAAAGTTGTGCTTAGTTGTCATGTTTGTAACTTAGAAACTTAGACATTATGTGCTTACATTAGAATAAATGTGATTGTTAAAGTTATTCCTTTGAAATATATGATGTCCAAGCCATATATATCATGAATAATAGCCAAGTTGGTTATGTTGTTAATGTATTTTTATCTTAAGTTTGTATCACATAAATTTTTAAAAAGACAAGCTATTGTAGATCATTTAGATGAGGCTCCTTTATTACACCACGTTCCTTTAGATGATACTTTTATTGATGAGTTTATTATTAATATTAAAGATAATAAGGCATGGACTATGAATTTTTTTGGTTCTAAATATTATTTGAATGTGATAATCTAAATTATATATTTATCATTCCCAAATGAGAGACCATGCCACTAACATATGGATTGGGTTTTTCACGTATTAATAATATTTTAGATTATGAGGTACTAATCCTATGAATCCATGCAACATGTGTATCAAAATTAAAATATAATAATATTTATGGTGATTCCTAACTTGTGGTTAACCAAGTAATAGTAATTTATCAAAGCAAAGAAGATAAACCTATTCCATATAAAGATTTGGTATAGAGTTTGATTGTCCAATTTGATGAGTTTGAGATTGATAATATTCATAGAAATAATATTGAACATGTGGATGTTATGGCTAGTGTTTCTTATTTAGTTACTATTGATATTGATATCAATTATGATATATTTACTATTAAGATATTATCATAACCTACCACAAAACTAAAAAATTGGAATCCTTAGAGGTGTTAGCACTAGAAAGTGGTAAAAAAAATCATAATAGTATGTAAAAATTATTTGCCAAAAGAAATAATTCCTCCATAGTTTTCAAGAAATGATAGAAATAAGCTATAAATAGATGCAATCAAATATGTTATGATTGGAGTTTCCCTTTTTACAAGTTTTTTATGGGAAATTGCTTAGATGTCTTGGATGTGAATAAGATATATTTTAATTACAAGAGGTTAATGATAGTGATTACGGCAGATACTCTAGTGGAAATTCCATGTCACATAATTTCCTTAGATTGAGATATCATTGGTACATGATGCAATGTGATTGTGACGAATATACTAAGATATGTGAAAAGGTCCAAAGATAGGTAACCTCATAAATGATCCATCTCAAGAGTAACAACCTGTAGTGTCACCATGGCCATTTTATATATAAGGATTTGATTAGTTGGTAATATGAACTCAAAAAAATGTCATATGTTCATTCATCACAAAAATTTAATATTTTAAAAATTGGGTTAAAATAGGGCCATTAAAAACTACTACAAGGGAAGATATTTATATGTTCCATATGACACATTATTTAAAGATTTGGCCTAACATATTTGATCATTATTGATAACGTTTCATCTCTCAAGAATAAGATAGTAAAAAAATATTTGTGATACATACAAAATCAATTTTATAGTATCTACTCCTTACTACCCAAATGGAAATGGTCAAGATGAAGCTAATAATAATATTGTCAACATTTTATTAAAAACAATGAATAAGCATGGTATTGATTGGCATAATCAAATACATAATAATTTGTGGGCATCTACAATAAGTGTTAGAACATCTATGTGGGTAATGAATTATTCATTATTATATAGGGTAAGATAAATATACCCCTTGAGTTGTGTATTTTATCTTTGAGATTTTTAATAAAATGAATTATTTGTGGCAATGGTTAAATATAAAAGAGATTACATTAGATGGAAATGTTAGATGAAAATAGAATAGTTTTACTTTTTAGAAATATTTTGTTTCATGTATGTTTTATACCATATGATAGATTAAAAATAGTGACCATTGGAGGATGGTAACATCAAACTCTTGATGGTAATAACTTGAATTCTAATGGGACTATCTGATAAAAACATCTTTTCTTGATGTCGGTGTTTAACATAATAGTTTGTGTACGAATGGATGTGCTTGTGAAAATTAGTAGTTAATTATTGACTTTGTATGAATTATTTACATGATATATACTCATGTCTAATTTTTTATTGTTTTTTAGAGAGATATGCATCTTTAAGAGTTCCAATATGGGCAACACATGGAGACCCTTAGCAATTTGGATCCTTATAATTTTGATAAATAGGCTTTGGTTAGGGTTGGTCTCAGTTATGCATCTCATCTTGGGCATCTACCATATGATATGTACCTCATGATTTCACTAGCAAGAAGGTCAAATATTGACACTTTCACATTCGGGCTCTCTAACGAATATGACTATGATGTTGAAGGATGTCTATTGTATACCAAGATTACCAATAGTTGGTCCATGTGGTGTGGTTAAAAGTACAATTAGATGAGGTCATATCCTTCATGTTAATAGGTATATGATTGGTATTGCTAGAGAAGACTAATATATAGAGGGTAGTATCAATGTGTTTCTATCAAATATTATTTTATTTTTATTTTTTTTATTATATAAATACTTGTGTGTGTTGTTAGTGTCATTCATTATTGTAGATGGGGGGGTGGTGTATATTTCATATCACATGTATCATATTATTTGGACCATAAAAGAGCATGGGACGTGTATACACCCAGATTTAATAAGATCTCTTTTAAAATATACATAATTACAAAACTTTAAGCTTGTTAAAATTATTGATGATGAATGAAGGGCTTATTAGTGTACTCTATTTTAAGTCTTATGATTTTTTAAATTTTTTGTCACTTTAATGTATCTTTTATGTTTTTTTCAATTTTTAAAACCTAACTTTGTGATCCCCACTATAATTATATGTCTTTACCTTTTTATTTTGTGGATTTTAGATAGGGTTGCATTATGGTACTATCTGGGTAATGCAGACTTTTCCCATCATGAATTTTTTAAGTTTTTCATGTTTCTATGTCCACAATAGTCTCTTTTATTACAAGTGATCTTTTAAATTTGGCATCCTTTCATTTTTATAAGCCCCCATATTCAAATACAAGGGTTCTATATAAGTAAGGGTCCTATTAGAGGCTAGGGTTGGATCTCTATTATGATAAAATCTATTAAAAAGTTTATATCTACTTAAATATATTAAATTATTGATTTAGTTTTAGGTTTAAAGGATAAATACATCAATTGAATGATTTTATCAAGGGTAATCATAGGTTAAATAGCATATATTATTACATCCACTATTGCACATATACATCTAGGAGGAATAAATACATCGGCTTGAGGCCCTTTTGGGATATGAAGGCAACACTTAGATTATGCAAGGTTTTTTGAAGGCATCTCGACTATTCCCCTTGCCCAATTCCCTCATTTTTATTTGAATCCTATTTTTTTAATTTATCAAGAACTAGATTTTTAATTTTTTAGGACTTGTGTGCATTAAATCTACACCCATAATTTACTAATAGACACTCTCAGATAGTTTTAGGTGCTCACATAGAAAAAATAAATCACATAGTCAACTAGGACATAGTCATAGTCCACAAACAAGGCTACAGTGTGTCCCTATCCTCCTATTATGGCCTTGTGTAAGTACATGTTGAAATTTTGCTTTTGACTATGACAAGGTTTAGGGCTCATTTTGGTCAGTTTTTATTAACAATCAACCTTAATTTATTTTGAGCTAGGTTTGTATAACTACTTGTCAATTTACTATTTATAACTCATTTAAAAATATGTAAACTATTGTATTATATATTTAGATTATGTATATTTTGTAGAACTAGATTAGTTTTGATAGCTTATTTATTTCTAGCATTTATTGTTAAATTAAAATAAACATATAATTTATTTAGTTATTAAGTTGACTAAGCTTGTTTGAGGATGTGGTTTGTGTCAAATTATTATTGAAAATAAACTTAGTAATGAAGACCTAAGTGTATCACAAGAATAAGATTTATCTGAAGAGATACCTATAGTCATTTTTGTTAATTCCATCGATGAATGATACATGAGCATAGCATATTTCCTCACATATGGAGACTATCATGATAAATCACTGCCAAATAAAAAAGGATGATAAAAATAAGAGTTACTAAGTATGTTATATGGGATAATACTATTTTAAAGAGAGGGATTGATGGTTTATTCTGAGATGTGTTGATAAAGAGAAGTAGAAGAAATTGCTAGAGGATTTTCATAGAAAGGTGTGCGCAGTCACTTTTCATCTTATATACAACACATAAGATCCTAAGATCAAATTACTAATGGCCTACCCATTTCAACTATTCTCAAGATTGGGTGTCAAAATGTGAATCCTATGAATATTTTATGGGTAAACCCAATCTTGAAGTATTACCATTAAATCTAGACATGATAAAGGATCATTTTCAATAATGAGGTCTTAACTTCATAGGGATGATCAATCCACATTCAAGTGTTGTTCACACCCATTTACTTACTACAATTGAATATTTTACTAAATGGGTAAAGGCCATCCCTATCAAGGAGGCTACTTCAGAAGTAGTATGTAATTTCATTAAGTAAAATATTTTGGTTAGGTATGGTGTTCTACAAAATATAGTAATAAATAAATTAGGAATCCCACTGTTTGAGCCAAGCTCATGTTGTAGAGATATACTTGACTCTTGGATTTAGAACCATTATGATGGTATGAAATTTTAAAATATAATATTTGAATTTCTTAACCATCTTGACTACTACATAAGCATGTATTTCAATTTAGGATTACTTAATTTCATGATTCTTAAATCCATAACTCATGTATTCTATGGGTGACTCAATTCCTTCATTACTTTGTTGTTCTAGGATCACTAATAAAGTATGTTATAATGCATTAAAATATATCATAAAACCATGTTGAAATAAAGACACACTAAGGCTGGTGCTCTCATAATGGTAGTCTTTATTTCTTCAAAAATTTCCTTACCTTATTTACTCCACTTGAAATCAATCTTATCTTTCATCATTTCTATAATATGTTTAGCGAGCTTGACAAAGTTAGGTAAAAACCTCCTCAATAAATTCACCTTGCCAAATAATGAGTCAACACTTGGTTTACTTATGGGAATATTTAGATTTTTGATGCCCTAAACCCTCTCTAGATCAATCTTTGTCCCTTATTTTGACATGATGTGGCCAACAATTTTCCCTTTAGTTAATCCAAACATAGACTTCATGGGGTTAAGAGAGATACCATGATTTATGCACTTTTCAATAACTTTTAATAGGTGATCATAAGGGTCTTATTTCTTCTTTGATAAAATGATAAGATCATCCAAGTAAACCATTATGATCTTTTTTTAATATTGTAATGATAAATCCATCACCCTTTGAAAAATATTTCCAATATTGGTGAGGTTGAAAGTCATTCTTATGTTGGTGAAGGTTCCATAAGGCATTGTAAATGTTGTCTTATGTTGATCTTCAACTGAAAACTCAACTTGATTATAGCCATAAAATCCATAAATCATGGACATAATCTTTGATCTTATAATATCTTGTAATATTTTATCCATGATTGGTAAAGGATAATTATCTTTTAGAGATGCTTGATTAAGATTCTTAAAATCAACACAGATGTAGATTTCAACACTTTTTCTATAAATATGCACTATATTGGCTACCCATGTAGAGTGATGGATAGGTAATATAATACATACATCAATCATATTTTATATCTCATCATGGATGGTTTAAGCAATTTTTTAATTATAATGCCTTTTTTCCTACCTATAAGGAGACGTACCAAGTTTCAATGGAATGGTGTGCTTCATAGCTTTCGACCTAAAGGATTTTATATCATCATAACTCCAAGAAAATAAATATTTTTAAAACTTTAAAAGGTTGATGAACTTGTGTCTCTCTTCTTTCAAACAACACTTCCTGATTTTGACTTATCTAGGTTCTTTAGAGGTACCATTATTCACATTTTCATGCTCAAAAGATCTAATTAGTTCACATTAAACTTTTCATTTGACATACACATCATGCTTGTCAAAAAAATCATCAAGGGAAACTAAACCTTTTGGAATATTATTTTATTTTAATTAGATCACCCCTCCATGCTCACTTTTATCCCAAGTTTTTGATCCTTTAGTAGCATAGTAGCTTTTTTTGAGAAAATATTAGCAAAATCATCTTCATCATCTTGAATGTGTGATTTCTTGTATGAAAAAGTACTACCCTTGAAATACATATTTCTAAAATTGTCTACCTTTTCAAGTAAAGTAATTATTTTATCATCACTATTGAAAACTTGCTAATTTTTTGCATTTTTAGGGACACTAGGCCTAGACATTATTTCAATAGTGTCTTTACTTCATGCCTTTAAATTTTTAATTCCCATTTCTTTATCAATCTCCAATCCCATAAGTAATGTTTCATATTAGGTAATATTGTTCGTAAATTCAAACTATACCTTATAAGAGTAAGGAATATTTTCTTTATTGGGTGAAAAAGGACAATTTTAGATCAAAAACCCATCAAAGAGTAGCTATTATCAAATTATAGAACCTAAACATCACTAAAGTTACTTTAAATATTTTTTGGTATATCTAATTCTACTTCAAACATCATCATGTAGTTCTTTAGGATCACATGTTCATAAAGAATATTAGCTCTTGATTATTCTAATTTACATAATGTGAGTTTAGTATTTGTTTCTGGTTCTAGCTTATGCTTAACACCATTTATTGAGAATGTAACATGAGATAAATCCATATAAAGTAAGATACAACTATAATCTTTCCTTGAGGATCTCCCATACCTCCTTAAGTGAAGACAAAGCAACTAGAAGCCAAGTAAATTGATTTTCCTCAAACTCATGTTCCAAAACATTAAAATATTAGTGCTAATTCTAAAAATAATATTAATGTGTCTTCATGACCCATAAATCCATACGCCACACTTTCTTCCAATATTTATTCATTTGATATCCTAGATCATGTCAATAAATCCAAGTTCAAGATGTCCCAAATTGAGTACTTAAGATCTAATCTTGACCAACTTAATAGGATTTTCTAATTTATCAAGGGAGACATTAAAAATACAAGTAAATATAATTCTAAAGGAATCTTGGTTGCACCTTCTAAAGCAAAACCCTATGTAAATACCACGGCTGCATCTAGTTCTAATATTGGCAAACAAGAACCATTTTATATATCCCTTTTCTTAAAGGGTTACAAGCTAATAAATTGCATAGTTGATATTGGAGCCTCTGATAATGTCATAATGGCCACATTTTATCACACTCTAGGACTTATAAGCACAAAAACTTTCAATTGATGCTTTTCAATAGATACCAAACATGTCCCATTAGTTGGCCAGATCAAAGATGCCCAAGTAACTTTGGATTCTTTTCCATAGAAAAGGATAAAGATGACAATCCTAGTGGTAGATTTTCCTGCCACATATGGTATGTTGTTAACAAGAAGATTTTGCAAATTATTAGGTGGGGAGATTCATATGGATTTATCTCGTGTTACATTCTCAATAAATGGTGTTAAGCATAAGCTAGAACTAAAAACAAATACTAAACTCACATTGTGTAAATTAGAGTAATCAAGAGCTAATATTCTTTTTCTAGAATATGAGTGTGAAGATGATGATTACGAGGATGCAGTTGGAGATATGAAAGGCCAATCTTATATAGTATTTATAATAACACAAGGTTTGAAAGAAGATACCAAAATGAAGTAAGAGGCTAACAAAGTAAACCAAAGAAAAAAGGTTAAAGTTAAGGAAGCTCCTAAGGCTTAACACAAGTTAAATTTATGGAATCTCCTAAGGCTTAACACCATAAATGGTGTTAAGCATAAGCTAGAACCAGAAAGGTAACATGAGATAAATCCATATGATTTAGTTTACTTTATTAGCCTCTTACTTCATTTTGGTATCTTCTTTCAAACCTTGTGTTATTATGAATACTATATAAGATTGACCTTTCATATCTCCAACTACATCCTCGTAATCATCATCTTCACACTCATATTCAAAAAAGGCATTGTTAGAGTTGTTACCAAGTTCTTCAATTTCATACTCCTAAAAACTTGGATATTTTGGTTCAATTTATTCATCATTGTACACATAAACTTATTTTTTTTCCAATATTGCATTTATCTAAGGATCCTCAATAGCCAATTTTGGATGTAGAGCTTGCAACTAAGGACAATTGTTGTTATTAGGAATATAACTCCTTCTAGGGATATTCTAGTATGGGGTAGACAGTTGCTTTTTAGGTAACTGCTTATTTAAGGTGATAACATCATTTTCTAATTTTTAAATCAATTACTTTGTGGAATTATAGTTTGAATATTGTCCTCTAAATTTTGAAGACTCTCTTCTTAATTTCCTATCCATAACCATGTCATCTTCAACCTAAGTATCAAATGCTTGAGTCTTTCTATGTCAAGTGATATATGTCTCCTTAAAAGGAAACACACATCTAGAAGTTGTGCATTTATAAAGAGGAATTTTTTTAATTTTCCCCCATGGTTTTGGTTACATAATGGATTTTATTCAATAACTTATTGGGCTTAGCAATAAAGTCTCACATGGGTTCATAATCTTCCTTCTTCATATGTGTTAATTTTTTAAACAGCGCATGCACATCCTCAGCTAGTTTTAAATGACCCTCAAACTTACTTATCATAGTTTTCTAATTATTAATGGAAATCAAGTCAACATGGCAAAACCAAGAAACCACCCCATCTATAATAGTTTCTATGAACAACCTTATAATGACATCTTCATGCTCAACCCCTAGAATTTCACCTATGATGAAAAATATATTAATGTTTTCATCCAGATGTTGTTTCCCATCACCTAAAAATTTGGAAAATTATTTTTTTGAACCTATAGGTATTTCATGCAACTATCCTAGAGCTAATGGCCTAACTGTGTTACCCCAAGGTACTACCATATTTCAAAAAAACTAACTTTTGGGGTATAATGGTCTTAGAAAAAAAAGCACTTGGATTATCAAAGCACCTCTTTCTTGTTGTTTATGATCATTAGGACTTGTATGAAAGCTTAAAAATTATTTATTCCTTTTTTTATATTTGGGAATCAAATAGAAATTAATTCATTATTGTAAATCAAATAAAGGATCAGACACACCTTTAGATTTAATTGCTCTAGTGAAACTTCTTTCCACTCAAATGGAATAACTATTGACCAAGGAAACAAGGTTGTTGAAAACTCTATGAACCACTCTTATCATTTTTTTCATAGTTGTCTTCTTTTGCAATTTATCTTTGGACAAGGTCTACATAATCTTCCTCTTCGTCTAGTATGGATACGGCTTGATGTAAATGAGCATCATTAACTTTATTATCCCATGTGAGTTGGTGAAGATCAGAATCAATATCAACCTACATAGATTATATCCAATCAATTCATGGTTAATGCATTAGATTTCAAGTTTTAGGAATATTCATGCAAAGACTTATGGGTATTTGTGGGTTGCACAGAAAATCACAAAATGTGCCCCACAGTGGGTGCCGAAAAATGTTGGTTGTAAATTTTGTAAATGAATAATATTTACTTATCATAGACAATAGTGCTATGGTATATATTCCTTCCTCTATTATCAAGTGAGGGTACCTTTATTGAAAGCAAAAAAATTGAAAACAAATAATACTTACAAATATACATTTTTGTCTTTAGGGGGATTGCATGTGTGAAGAATGGAATTTTAAAGAGTGTTAGATGGAGGAAAAGTGAAAAGAAATGTAATATTTAAAAGAAAAAGAAGAAAAGAACATAAATAATTGAGTAAAGGCATATTTTCATTATATTTCACATTTACGAGATCAAGATAAAAACGACTATTTAACTATAAGTATTTTGCATGAAAGAAAGTGTAGAAACTAACGAGTTGAATTAATGAACATAAGAACATCCATTCAAAATGACACAAAACACACAAAATCCTATAATAATATTGTTTTATGAATTCTAAGAACAACAAATAATTTCTTATTTTTCCCTTTCTTCTCTCCAAACTCCTATAACTTGTTGAAAAGTTACAAACCTCAAAGTCCCATAGAATTGCATGCAAGCCTCTATTTATAACTTAGAATGTGGAATGATTCTCCTTTTTGACTTAGTAAACACTTTTATAAATATAAAATTAGTTGCATTTTTAATGAAAAATTGACATTTTCAAAGTACTCAAAACATAAATTAAAAATTGTAAAAGTACCTTTGCTAAAATACATTTTTGAAAATTGTGAAAGAGAAGACATCAAAATGTAATTTTGGAAACTACAACTCAAAGAACTTATTCTTCCACCTACTCCACCTACTCACTACTACCTTCATTGTAGATGACTTGAATCTCTTTCTACTTTTCTTTTTGAAGCCTCTTTTGGTAATCATTAAACAAATTCATTACTTTTTTAACTTTGTCTTCATCTAGACCATCTAAATGGAGGTATATAATCTCTCCAACCTAAAGATCTATCATCTGGTGTGGGATACATCAAAGTTTATTCAAATCTTTATCTAGTTTATCAAAATTATTTTAATACCTGATTAATTTTTAAATGGATTCAAAATTGAAGGTAGATCTAGGATTTAACTCCTTTCCATCCACTATTTGAAATCATTCTTGATGGTTTTAACTGAAATTACCACTTTATGATCAATAAATGAGTAAGGAATCTTTTTAATTGCTTCTTTTATTTCACTTGTATCATCTATTGTGAACCACCTAGAATCTTTGAAATTTCCCAAGCATATGAATATGGAATTTGGTGGTGCCTAAGAATTTAGTTGGATCTCCTTAACATTCCTCAGCTAGAACCTTTACTGTGACAAGAGTGTTTGGATTAGCTTTGGAGAAGGCTTCTAACTTTGGTAGCAATTATTTCCATTTATTAATTTTTGTTTTGTATATAGCCTCATTCTTCCTAACATAATTAAGCTCATTTTCAATTGTTTCATGCACTGAGATGGCCTCATTTATTGATTTAGATTCTTGAAGGATAAAATTATTTGACCATTCTTTAGTGGCCCTACCCACGTGCCCTATTTATTTAGACATTCTCATCATTTTAGTATCATATTCATAATTGGGTGGATGTGATTGAATCAGATTTACCAATTTTTGGACCATCGATGAGAGTTGTTCAACATTTTATTTCAATTTATTTTTTGTTAATTTATCTTGGTCATATTTTTTGAATAACTACCAAAGGCTAATTGCACATTTATATTATTCTTTTGTGAGTATCCTTACTAAGGTGTATCTTTGAATTTTTTTAATCACTAGCACCAACTTCCTCTTTAAATTTATCAAGAAGAGTAATATAAATGTTGGCGTACCTATCCCAATGCTCATCTATAATTATATAAAAACTATTGGGGTTTTTATTTTTACTATAGCTTTAGTTCTAGACTTTAGCCCAATGATCTTGTGGGTTGGCCCTTTCATGCAAAACCATGGTCTTACACACTCACCCAAAGTGTGCAATTGAAGATCAATTCCTGCATGTTTTATTTCTCAATTTATTACATTAGTCATATTATTCATTTTATGTTTTTAAATAGATACTATGCAAAATCACAAAATAAACTACTTGATTTTAGTGTTTCCAAGCTTTGGTCACCATGATTACACAGACTGTTTCCATCACTTGTTAACATTGTTACTTTATAAAAAGAAAATGTAGGTAAGGTTCCATACTAAGTTTTAGTTATTAATCTCAACTTAACACAACACATTCAACTATCATGAACATAAGAAAATCATGTAATGTCTATAATTCATATAGTAAGCATGAGCATCTAGAAATCAATCATCATCCATCTAATAAAATAGGGTTATTTATACTTGTGTATCCCTGACCAAGTGTTTACATCATTAATGGTAAGAATAAATGACCAATTGACTCTCAATAGATTTAGAGTCATGGATCTTAACTAACTAGCTTTGTCTAAAGACTTGAGCCTTTGTGCCCCTATATACTCTAACTATGTTGGATTTTTCTACCATGTGTTCATCTTCTCACAATCGGTGCAAAAATTTTGATCGATAAGGGATAGGTATCCCATATGAATCACTCCTTAACTACTCCCACTTCCCATGTGTTCCCCAAGCCTTTTGATTTAGTTTTGATTCCTATGTTCTTGGGTTCCTTGTAACTAATTGCTTCAGTTCTGAGTCTCATGTTCTCAAGTTCCTTGTGACTAATTCTTCTTTGATTGGGTCCTTTTATGCTAGGGCTTATGCACCTTTTTCATCTCGTGCCCTGTAGGTTCCATGCCACAATGCTTCTGCACCTAAAAAATTTTGTACCATAGTCTTTTCATGCTATAGTCTTTCCATGCCATGTTATTCCCACACCAAAATGGATAATACTTAGCCAAAATTTGGGGCCAACATTACCCCACACTAAGCTCTTAGTCTATCCAGGACTAAGTCATGCTATCAGCCTCTATCAAAAATTTAGGTCTCTCCTACTCTATCTCCTTTCTAACATTGTCCCAATGTGATAATGCCTCAAGTAGCTTCATAGTTAATTTTTCTATGGCCTCCTTTGATTTCTTCATTTTCTTGGGTTGGATAGAGGTCTCATTGGCCTTGTTGACCAATTTATCTAGGGATGTGGTCGCATCCTTTTGGACATCTTTAAGTATTGAGACTTCCTTGATAACCTATCCTTGAAGGTCAATAAAACTCACTTTCAGTTATTGATGATGAATATTGATGGTTTCTTCCATCATATCCATCTCTTTGAATGCCTTAGTGCACTTAGCATGGTCCCTTATTAATAGTACAACATCAGCCAATTGTTGCCTCAAGGATTATTTAGCTTGGATTTGAGCCTCTAAGATTTTATTTAGGCACACCAACCACTCAAAAATTACATCCAAAATGGGGATGACTTTCCCAACCCTTTCTAGGGTGTGATTGTAGACCTGTATTACCTTAATGAACTACTCTACCAGCTCTAGTCCCTCATCCTTCAATGTGATCTATTCATTGCATCTCTTTAGTAGGAGGTTCACTAAGGTCTCTAACTTTTTTGTGGCATCACCATCGAGAGGTATGTCATTCACTAGCACCAGTTCCTATTCTAAAATTATTTTGTAGAGGTTTAACACTCTCACTTTTGCCTCTATGGCCTCTTCTACCTATTACTTTAAATTAACCACTTCCTCGACAAGAACCTATTTAGAAGTGACTTCTTTATTATACATACCCACAATTTGGGCATTTTTCCTCTTGGCAGTATGTGCATCATAGTCTAAAAAATGTTATGGCACATGACCTCCATGGCCAACTTCAAAAATGTGGCACTTGCTAAAAGAGGGTGGATCTTTTTATGGATCTACTCATAGTGGATTGGGTAGTGTAGGAGCATCAAGGCCAAAAGAGAGGCTATATTGGGGGTTCTTAAATTCTTGCTCCTCATTATACATGTCTAGAAGAAACAATACCTGCTTCCTTATTTTTAAGGTTGCATTTTTAGGCATAAAGTATGGCCATAATATAACATCCTATTAGGGATGCCAAATTAATTACATTCACATGGATTGGTAGTTGTATCATTTTTAGGCTCTTTCATAAACCAATCAATCCCTTCCCTTTATTAGGGTCATGTTCTACTTCAACCCCTACACTAGTAGCCATATAAGTGATACTAATGACCATTTCACTCCTTTATTCCTCACCATCCCCCTCTTCACCATAAAATTCCCCCACATTAAATAGTTAGTCATCATAGATAGCATCCTCCTCCTATACCAAGGAGGGAGTCGTCTTGAAGTTAAAATATAATGTTTATACTTGGATTGTAGGAATTTCCTACTAAGACACTAATTATATGGTATGCTACTATGTAGCTCCTAAGGATGCTTTTGGGGGAGATGGTTTTGATGTTTGAGGGGGTGAGGGTAAAGTGGGAGAAATGTGTGAAGGAGAAGGTAGAGGTAGAGGGAATTACAATGGTGGAGATGGTCAGGGAAGTGAAGGGCATAGTGAAGATGGGTATAGTAGAGAAGAGCTAGGTGTACATCAGTGTGATAGAGATGGTCATGGTGGATAAGGGTGGGGTAGAGATGGGTGTAGTGAGGAGTGAGATGAATATGGCGTGGTTAAGGGTAAGTTGGATATGGGCACAAAAATGAAGCACTTTCTTATGGAGCTTAGGCAGTCCTCTACCACTTCGATAGTGCCTACTAATCACTTGCATTGGTCTCATGCTTAGCCTTCTATTTCTTCTTCAATAGTGTTGTTGATGGTATATTTTCCTTAGGGTCTCTACCCTGTGGGTCCTTTTTGGGGTGCATCATATAGAATAATGTGTGCACTTCTTCTCTCACCATTATTTTCTTGACCTTTATGTCTGTCAGGTCCATCTCCCTCTTTTCCTAGTAAGCCTTCTTACCTGAATAGACAAAAAAAAATTGGAGGGTATTAATCTCTAAGTCTATCTTCTCAGCCTCCAAGGTAATGGGTTGTGCATCATGGATCTAGTTCATGGAGTCAACTAAGGACCATACCAAGAAGGCATATGGTAACTTCAACCATGCAAAAAGCTCTTTAAAAGGGATCATCCTTATGCATTCAAATGAGGAGTGTTATTTCACTAAAAAATGGTCTTGCTCAATATCCAAAGGGGTTAAATCCTTAAATATTTGCCACTCATTTCCAAATTCCTCCATTATGTTGTCAAGTCAGTACCTCATCTTAATTTTGTAGGAGGGGGTGATGTGTTAAGGGCATGTGAATGCTTTGTAGTGATCAGTAAGGGACTTATGTGGGTGGGTATATCCACTTCAATGTTTTTGAGTTATATTCTGGTACACTAATCTCATCAAAAAATATTAAGCAAAGAAATACTCCCTATGGAAACCTATGTTTAGGGATCTGATCGGTCTTCTTTGCATCTTCAATAATATTTTAGCTAAAATATATAGCCTAATTATATTTTAAGCCTTGGGTAACTTGGTAGGCAATGTGAATGTGTACCATGTCAAATTCCTTCCACTAATCAATCCCATCGATCTTAGTTATAATTATTTATTCCACAACCCAAAGGTAAGATCCTATAGGTTCTTTATATGCATAGTATGGCCCTACTTCTGGTACATGAGCATCATAGTGGTCTTTTGGACCTCTTAGGTGTCTATCAAGTCATCATCCACATCTAACCCTAAGAAATATAGTCCCATGACCTTACTTATCCTCTCAAGTATGATATTCATATTGTTTCCAAAAAAGTATATATAGTCCTCATAGACTTATGAGAAAAGAAACTAAACTACCTCTGTGGGTTTTCCAAAGTATGGTAGATTAAAAAGTTAGAATAACCCTATAGCATCCAACATGTTAAAGATATTGAGATCAAACACCACTTACTTCTTGGTGTTCTAGTACTTGATTTGACATTTATTTTGAATTTCAACTTCATTTCTAGGTTGTTAATGGTTATAACTATGCAAGTGGAAACCTTGGAGACCCAATTATCTACGTACAACACCAATTCTAGATATTGTATTTCCTCAATCAATAGATGTTGGGTAGGGATGATTGAATCTTCTTTGTTGGGCATGTCATTATTGCTTCCTCTCTTTTTGGGTGTTTAACTTGATCTTCTGGAGTTTCTTTCCTAATGAAAACTATGTCTTCCCCACATACCTCTTCTTCCTCTGGTATTATAGGTAATGGTTTAGTTCTTAGGGCCTTTTCTTAGGCTACATCACCCTCTAAAGATCTCAAAGGTTGATGCATGACTGTCCAACATTTTTAAATGAATACGTGGTTATGGCTGATGACTTTAGCTTTTTGAGCTTGAGCACTCTCTAATGGTGGAATTATACAACTTATAATCTCTCTCTATCATGGTTGTGACTCAAATTTCCCCCTATGTTTTTCTTGGTGAGAAGTGATGCTTTTCTTAATACCTATATTAAATTATGACTTCTCCATATTTTGGCTCTAGTATTCACTTATTATCAACTCTAGTATTCACTTTCTAGCTCTGGTATTCACTTGTTCTTAGCTCTTCAGCTCTGTTAATCATAATTAAATGTAAAGGTAAAGAGTAAAAAGAAGTTAATTGGCCAATTTATAGGCTCAAAAGGGGGGTTTATTATCATTACTACTTTCCCTCCACCCACCACTTCATGTCATTAATGTGGATCTTTAGCGGTTGTCACACTTTGATCATTGATTTTGGCATTTAATATTTTTAACGGTATTGTCACATCACATCATTGACACATTTCTTGCCATAACTATTATTTCTACATTAATGGTACATCCCATATCGTGCCTTCCTTTAAAGTGTATGATAGTTGTGTATTATGTTTTTCTTATTATGAAAGATAGTTGTCTTTTAAAATTCAAACTAATGGTGGGAACGCCATATCCTTAGGCTTCATAGTTTGTACACCTTAAATGAATTATACACCCTTAACACTTTGCACACCTATATTCCTTGCACACCCTAAGAACCTTATGCACCTATGTAATTCATTCACCTATGAATCTTTAAATTAAGATTGCAGATCTCTTTTACCCCACACTAAAATGAGTTTTGGTCCTCCACGAAAAGAAAAACATTACATTAAAGAGAATTACATTAACAAACATTTACATGCAATAAAGGTAATGATTTTATTAAAAATAATAAATCTTAAACTAATGGCAAAAGCCTTATTGATTAAAATAATTCATCTACTTAGAAGTGAAATATGATCAAAGCCAACTTCCATTATAATGCCCAAGAAGGAACTAGTCATCTAACCTTTGTAACCAACATGCTCTGATAGGCCAAATGTTGTGAATAACAAAAGGACCATCTTAGTGAATCCAAAGTTTTCTAATATGGCACATGAACTTGGAGTCATATAGTAATACTTTCATGCCTGGAGTAAAGCTTTTGTGTTTTATGTGGTGGTCATGTTATGCCTTTGATTTGTACTTTTCCACATCCTAACTCCAATGAGAGAGGAACCATGCTTCATCAAGTTGTAATAAAGCATCTAAGTGTGCTTTCAATGATTCTTCTTCATCTAATTATCTTGCACACACTATACAGAGAGATGATACTAAAAACTCAATTGGAAGGACTATTTCTTTATCATATACCAAATTAAATGGAGTGATTTTCTTCAACCATTTATAAGTTATTCAATAAACCCATAGGACTATAGATACCCTATCATCCTAGTATGTTTGGCTGGTATTTCAAATCTTCATCAAAGTGGTGCCTAAGATTTTATTCAAGGCTTTGATAGTGCCATTGGCTTGAGAGTAGTACAGTGTCATTTTGTGGTGTGCAATCATAAACTCATTAAATAAGACATGAATTTTTTCATTCAAGAAATAGGTATTGTGATCACTAGTGAAAGCTAGTGGGCATCCAAACTGAGTTATGATATTCTCTCAAATGAAGCACATAGTAGTAGTAGCAGTATAATCTTTTGTTGGCATAGTTTTAGCCTAATGTGTGGGATAGTCAATTGTTGTGTTGATGTACCAAGAACTTTTTCATCATCTAGTTAAAGTAATGGGGCCAAAAAAATCAATGGCCCACTTCTCAAATGGTTCTTGAGAAGGAATTGGTCATAGAGGCATGGCATCTCTTCTATTAGGTTTTCTTACATGATTACATATATCATATTATCTAACATATGCTTTAGCACCTTGGAAAAGAGTAGGCCACCATAATCCAGCCATTAAATTTTTATGCACAGTACCTTCTCCAACATATTGTCCTCTGATAATACCTTCATGAACTTATCAAATTACCTTGGGATGTTCATGTTGCATAACACACCATCAAAGAATCTCATCACACCCAAGTTTGTAAATATCCCCTCTTATGAGTTAAAAAGGTATGGCATGTACAAGTTATTTCTTGGCCTGAAGAGTGAGACAATTGGGTGCTAATCTAGTAGTCAAAAAGGTGGTAATGTCCTCTAGCTCCTTAGGTACATGAGTAACATGGAAGAGTTGAACATCAAGTAATTCATCCTTTATGGCATGTGGTGGTTCTTTAGACTCAATTCAAGATAGGTGGTCAGGTCCACAATTGACTTTCCCAGGTTTCACCATGATGGAAAATTAGAAATCTTAAAATAGCATGATCCATTGGTAGATCCATCTATGTAGCATTGGTTTAATGATGAGGTACTTAAAGGCCTCATGATCTATATATAAGAAAAAAAGAGTGGCTAATAAGTACTATCAAAACTTTTATAGACAATAAACCATTGATAATGTTTCACAATCTGTAGTGGTGTAATTCCTTTTAGTTGGAGTGAGTTTCTTAGAAAAGTAGATTGGATTATCCAAGTGACCTTCACTTGGTTATTTAAGGATTTCACCAATGACCATTATATATGCATCAACATGGATGTGGAATGGTTTTATCCAACCAAGAAATTAGAGGATAGGATTAGTGACCAATTTGTCCTATAGTGTCTCAAAATCTTCTTTAAAGGAGGAAGTCCATATGAAGTGCTCATTATGCTTTAGAAATTCATCCAAGGTCAAGGTAATCTTTGCATATCCATCGATGAACTTTATATAGTAACTCGTATGGCCCAAAAAGGCATGGACCTTGCATTGAGTCTTGGGCACTGGGAGGTAAAGAATGATAGACACCTTCATTAGGTCTACCATAAGTCCTTCCTTAAAAATAATATGTCCTAATAGCACACCAAATGTTGTAGTAAATATTCACTTCTTTAAGTTCAAATATATTTATAAGACCCAAAAGTGTTCAAGCATAAGCCTCAGGTTAGAAAAATGGTCCTTAACCAAACCATAAACTATCCAATCATCCAATTAAACTTGAAGAAACTTATGGATGAAATCCTTAAAAGATTCAATAGTTACTTGTGAGAACACATCTAGGGTGTTTTTTAGCTTGAAGGGTATGATGGTATACATGAAGGATCCCCATTAATTGGCAAATGTTATCTTCTATTAGTCCTCTTCAACTATTTGTACCTAATGGTATCCTGAAAGACCATTTGTGAAGGTGTATATCTCACATCTAGCTACACCTTCAAGGATTTCCTCCATGAAAGGTGTTTGGAAGGGATAAGTGACACGGGATACATTAAGTACTCAATAGTCTAAGTAAATATGGGTGCATCCATCTTTCTTGATATTAATAACCATGTGAATAACCCATTCAAATTCATCAATGGGGGTGATTACTCTAGTGCATAGCATACTATTAATTTCCTCTTTGATGTGCACTCTTAGATTGGGATTCATTTGATATAATCACTTTCTAACTAGTTGAACATCATCAATCAACTTGATATGCATCTTTCCTAAGGATGGAGGGAATCCCTTCATTTCACTATAATTTTTTGGAAAGAAATCTTGATATTCCTTTAACAACTTAAATATTTTTGAAATCTTCATTTCAGTCTAGTAATTTCCTACCATAGCAATGTTTGGTTCTTGCTCTGTGTTAATGTTGTGTTGAATAGTCTGAATGGGCCCATTATAAAGATTGTCTATATTAACACCTGTATCATGAAAAAATCATGTTCCATAGTCCATAGGGACATCCAAATGGATTTTGAAAGGGTCAAGTGGATTGGATCCTTCACCTTATTCCATGTGAAACACTAGCTTCTATTTACCTAGATGTATTTATTCACACTAATCTTGATCAAGGACTGGTTCTAGCGTGGAGATAATTTGTGCTAATGATTTTTTAAAGAGATGTAGAGGTTGTTTAGGAACATGATGGATAGTCCTTAGATGATATTCAATGGGAATTGAGTCACCAATAATTGATTCATGTATGGCTTAAAGGGTGAGGCATAAATCCATTCTTGGATAAGAATAAGATATGGTTGATTTCATGTTTTCCTTCAAGAGATGCCAAAATTGGGTTCCCATGTGTCATTATTCATGAGCATACCATGTCCTTGCCTAGGTACATAAAGTTCCATAAAATGCATGTACCAAAAATTACTTTGGTAGGTATAACTCTTCATTTCTTCACATTTACTTACAAGCTTCTATATGGGGTTCCAGTGGTAGTAATCCACTATAGCTGATTGCTCCCCTAACTTTATTATCATGATGTAATCAGTGACATAAGGTAAAGTGTACTTGGTCCCATTAAATGAGTATCTCATGATGGGTTCACCACCATCTTATAGTTGTATCATCTAAGAGATGAACTAATGACCTCATATGATCACTTTCGATGTCATAAAATTCTTTAAGGCACTTATGAAGTCACGTACCTCCATTAGTATATAGAACCATGGAGCCTCATCAAGACTTTCAATCAATGCCTCTACGATTGGTCCCCTAATGACTTGACTAGTGACAAAGCACATGAGCCTATGATGTTTATAAAACTAGTGTGGAATGGTCTCTCAACTTCCAATTACATACACACTAATCTAGTGAGGTCATAATTGTTATATGCCCAATAATTACAAGCATTACTTATAGTGTCAAAGAGGGACTCAATATCCAACCATCTAAGAACACCATCTAAATTTGGATCCCTTTGCTCATCATCTATAGTAGTGACATTATACATGTGGTTAATGTCTTCTTCCACATTAATGCATTCTATATAAGGGGGGGATGTGTTTGATCTAAAGGTTAAAAATTAAATCTATGTTATTTTCATAGCACAAGGGCCATACCAATATAGCTATAAATTCATCTACCTCAACTAATTCAAGAACCTTAAAATCTACCTTGAAGGGTACTCCAAGTATATCAATCATGGAATTCGTAAGGACACCTATCAATAAATCACATGTCTTATTAGCCATGAACAACATATGAGGTGATGGATACATTGCTAGACTATCCATTTTTTGTTAGGCATCTTTGGTAAGGACATTCACTTTTGTGTCAGTGTCAACTAGTATGTCCCAGATTACCCATCCATCGATGGCAGTATTGACTAGTATTCTCTATCTTTTGAAGGAAAGGGAATAGGAGTGTCTTGCCTCTAATCATGATTCAAGAAAAGATCCTCAACCTGTCGAGTGACTTGGGGTTGATAATCATGTAGTGCTTTTGTTTTATTTTTAATCCAAACACTTAGATGTGGGATAATGTCCTCATCCATCATGCGCTTACATAGTTCTTGGAAGTCATCATGTGTCACATTTTTTGGTTCAATTATCCTTTGCATAGAAGCATGTTGTATTACTTATTTATCTTTAAATAATTTAATCTCTCCTTGGAGTTCTCATACCAATTTCATTATATCTCAAAGGACATCCTTCTGTTACTAGGCATTAAGATACTTTATTGGTCATGGTTCTTCATGTTGAACTTTTTCAATATAATTTGAGATATATTAAGACTGTCCTCCACTATGCATGGTAATATTCACTTTTTGAATATTTGGGGTGCCTAAATATGCATGTCAATGTGGTTTATCAACTTGTATCATGTTGGCACCCTTTTAATTTTGTTCCTTAGTGATAAATACATACAAGTCAGGACATTCTTTTAGCCGATGGTTCTTTTTACAAAAATCACATGTAGGGTAGTCCAAATAATATCTTTGGTAGTGGTATAGGGATCCACACTTGTAACATGTCCTAGCTAGGAAATGATCACCTCCTCATCCTCATTCTTGTCCTCAACCTTGGTATCCACTATTATCTTTTTTGTTAGTTATGGAAATCTAGCACATATCATGCACTCTTATTTCATAGATGTCACTAATTAGTCAGTAGTCATTAGTGTCATGAGTATAGGCATCACATATCTTATAATAATCACACCTTGGAGTGTGTTGATCACTAAAAAAGAGGGTAAGAACATACATCATGTTCTTCATGATATATTTCACATGACTGCTTCAATACAACATGGATGTTCTTTCATGAGTATTTACTTTAGGTGTGACCTTCAAATTCACAATCAGTGCACCAAAGACCACTACAAGTATCATGTGAAATATGTGTAGTTAATTTCTCAAGCTATGATTCCATTGAATCTATCTGAGCTTCCATTAATGGATGGATCCTTGTATCGATACTTATAACTGCTTCAGCATGGAGGGTTGCTTCCAAGGCTTCATGTGGGCTAGTGAAAGTCCTTTGAGACAATATTCATCAAAAATGTAGTAAAAAACCTCCCACAAACCATTATGCAGGCTATGCAACATTCATTTCAAAGGATAGATTTGATAAAATCATTTTAAACCTTGCTTCATACTCTCACACACTTTCAATAAATTCCTATTTGATGTCCTTCAATGTAGCTATGCTTTGTTGTTCAAATTTTGGAATTTCAACCTCCTAAAGAAATGTTGTTTTAAGTTGATCATAGTTGATGATAGATTGTTGAGGTTCAAAATTTCTATACCATTTGTGCACATACTCCAAAAGTGTAGTTGTGAACTGTGTGGCTTTACACTCAAAAGAGGTGATGCCTCGTACCCTCCAAATAAGTTCACATTTTTAGATGTGCTTAGCTACATTCTTCATGCCTTGATATTCTGGTAAGTGAAGCATCATTTCATAATATACCATTATTGGTTGAGGTCCTTGAACTAGTGGTTATTGAGAACTTTTATCCCCTATCCCATGAGGGGGAAGTCCATTACCTCCTCTTGTGCCTCCACCTATTCTGCCTATAGTGCTTCCAATAGTGGTGCTCTTGATATGGGGCATGGTAGCTGGGTGATTAACCAAATTTAGGCCTATACTCTATCCACTTTTAGGGTTAGGCCCTCTAGGCATCCCAAATTACACCATGGAATTCCCTTAAAGAGGGAAGTAAAGTTTTAAGTTTGTATGTGTGTTAAATAGCTCAGTTCTAGTATCCCTTATTGGCTTAATCTCTGATTCCACACTATTTATGTCCTAATTATGTATGTGTACTTTATCTAATTTAAGAGCATTAGTACACACTATGGTTGGGAAGCCTAGTTGGTTCAAACTTGGTTCTTCGATTCCCATTGTCTAGCTATTTTATCTTTCATATGATATTAATGGCATAAGGTATGAATTAAAAGTTATAGGGTCCTTTTTGTGTGTCTCCACTTCCCTACAAATCCTAACAACACTTCATAAGTTTCATCAATCCCTTCTTGTGCCATTAACTCCTATAATCCCTTATCAAGCTTCATCATACTTCCACTTACACAATGCCAGTTGATTGGCTACCATTCTAAACACACAATCTTTTACCAACTCTTCCCTACTCCCCTCCCAAATCTATGGCTCATGCACAAAAGGACTTATCTCTCCATTGGCATAGTCTCATGTCTTAAATCAATAAATAACTTTTTATTTATAAAGCAAAATGTCTAATATAATGGCCATGTGATTCTCAGAGGAACTAGAACTTAGCTTCTTCAGGACATAAATAGGTGGTTATAGCATAATCCAAGATGTAGTTGTTTAAAACTTATTTCCACCAAATGTTAACAGCTCTAGTCCATAGGGCTCCAAGTCATGCTAAAGCTCTTTGTCACTCTAGGGTCCAATATTGTCTTCTCCCAAGGTTTCAAGACCATCCTTGAGCATATGCAGAGATCCAAGTGTACAAATGAACTAGGATCTAAGCAAATAAAGTTTCATATAGTGCACTATAAAGATATTACTCTACCCACTATCATGCAAAAACTCCTAGTTCAAGGTAGGGAACTACAAAATTATTTTCAACTCTGGTAATCCATTGTTTTATATTCTCAATAGTAATGCGCTCAAACATTTTCCATGACTGAGTGGAAATTAATTTACATCTCAGCAACAAAACTAAAATGTTGAGGTTTTTATTATTACTATAGCTTCAGTGTTGGATTTTAGCCTAATGAGCTTGCATGTTGGCCTTTTCACGTAAGAACATGGTCTTGTGCACTCACCCAAAGTGCATAGCTAAAAACTAGTTCTCATAGGTTTTGTTGGTCAGTGTTATTGCCTTGGTCATATTCTTCCTTTTATGTATTTAAATAAATACTATGCAAAATCACAAAATAAACTACTTGATTCTATTGTTTCCAAGCTTCAATCGCCATGATTACATAGACTATTACCATCACTAGTTAATGTTGTTACTTTAAAAAAAGAAAAGGTAGGTTAGGTTCCATACTAAGTTCTAGTTATTACTCTCAACTTAACATAACACATTCAGCTATCATGAGCATAAGAAAATTATGTAGATATCCTTAATTCATATATTAAGTGTGAGCATCCAAAAATCAATTATCATCCATATATTACAATAGGGGTATTTATACTTGTTTATCACTGACCAAGTATTTACATCATTAATGGAAAGAATAAATAACCAACAGACTCTCAAAAGACTAAAACTCATGGATCTTAACCAACTAGATTTGCCTAAGGACCTAGGCCTTCATTCCCCCTATATACTCACACTAAGTTGGAATTTTGTTGCCATGTGCTCATCTTCTCATAATCAATGCAAAAATTTCAATCAATAAGGGCTAGTTATCTCATATGAATCACTCCTTAATTTCTCCCACTTCTCATGCACTCCCCAAGTCTTTAATTATGATTACTATGTTCTTGGGTTCCTTATGACTAATTTCTTTAGTTCTAAGTCATATGTTCTTAAATTCCTTGTGACTAATTCTTCTTTGACTGGGTCCTCTCTCACTAGGGCTTCCATGCCTTTATCCTCCTATGCCCTATAGGTTTCGTGCCATGGCTTTTGTACCTAATAATTTTTGCACCATAGTATTTCCACACTATGGTCCTTCTACACCATGTCAATCCCATGCCAAAATGGACAATATTTATCCAAAATTTGGTGCCAATAAAAACCATTCATGATGATTAGGTGTTATGAGTGTATTAAAATCAACCTCATGTGGTTGAACTATCTTTTTCCTCTTCTTAACTAATTTTTTCAACTAATCTAGCACCTTTGTACTAGGATCCTCTTGTAAATGTCCTTGTTCATTTTGAGTCTGTGTCTAATAAAAACATAAGGTATTGTTGTGGTTTAATAATATATAAGCTCAGTATCTTCTTTTTCTTACTTGGGAGGCTCAAGCTCTTCCTCACCCTACTTGGGAGGATCATGATCATATTCTGGAATAAAAGATGGAGACAGGGTTGCAACCTTTGACAAAGGCTAAGAAGGTAAGCTAATTTCCTTAACAAAAGATTGAGGAGAGGTAATTTTTAGAGGAGTGGATGTGGGGATTATTAGAGAAGGTTTTGTGAACATGAAATATGAAGTGTTATTTTTAATCAAGCCTTGAGAGTGAACCACATTACCATATGGATCACCTAAAATAATAGAGATCCCAAGGGTCCCTTTAACCTCTCCAAATGACTTCTTAATCTTTATCTTCAATTGACTTTTAATTTGGTTGATTTTTGGGTCCTCTAATTCTTTTTTATTTTCCTCTTCATTTATAATTATGTCTATACTAGGACTAGAAGAAGAACCTACAAGAGTATTCCCATCCTTGGGTTGTTTCAATTGATCATGAGTTGTGTTTGTATCTCTCAATGGTCATGGAAATCTATCATTTTCTACATTAAATCAATTAATAGGGTTCTATTTAGGATCATGTGTGTTTTATCCTCTAAGGATGTCAAGTCTAGCTTGATCTAACTAACTCGACGTAGAGGTTTTGCTTCTATATTTATTCATAATATAAAGGATCAACCTCATCTTTGTCCTTTTCAATATATTCTAGAATATATGATATGTTATATTCAATTATCTTCTCAAAAGTGAAGCAAGAGTAATCCAAAATTTTGACCTCTTTTGAATTATCACAATATATCTAATAGTCTTCAAAATATGGGACATGTCGATATGAATCACTAGGAATATTGCCCACCATCCCTCTAGCATCAAAAGAAGGTTTGTTGTGAAATGGACAAAGGGTAACATGAACCATTTTTTCTTCATTAAATTTTTCCTTGTGGAATGAAGCACAAGTGTATCTCTTAATGGTAATTTTAAAATGAGCTCTAGATTTGTGCTTGGTAGTTAGGAAATTATGTGTTTATATGAGTTGCCATACTAGCTCCATTAGGGTCCACCTGTCATCAACAAACTTTAGTAGCATATATGTGGTAGGCTCATATCCATAAACTCTGATATAGGAGAAAGTGGGGAATATTATAAACCATCCACCCCATATTGAGATCTTAGTGGAGAATCCAATGGAATATTTGAGATTGTATAGATCTGGCTCAAATATTTGGATGGCATAATGTAGAAAAAAATTGTTGACCCTAAAAAAATGTTTTGAGTTGGCCTCTAATGTGGGTTTAGGATAAAACTCATTGTGATGATGTCATCTGACCAACAATGTTTAAATATATATATATATATATATATATATATATATATATATATATATTCATTCATGTGATCAATTGTATAGACCAAGTAAGAGCTCATATATAACCTCCTTGTTTAGTGTACATCACATAGTTGTTTGTGAATAGAATCACTAATCGATTGTGTCTAATTGATAAATTATTTATTTTCATGGATGATTTGAATATACTTATACATCCATTCTTGGAAATCATTAGTTGTGGTATTATTGACCACCCCATTCAAAAGTGTGAGAATATCATTGATCTCCATCTTAAACTTAGCTTTTGCAATGGTTTTGGGTACTTTAGTAGAAGTGGACTTAGGACTTATTATCTAATACTTATTCAATGATTTGGAACATGAAACTGAATTAGATTCCCAAAATTGTCAAGCAGAACTAGATGAGATATCCATAACATATTTATGGTTAGGTATTCTCAAAAAATCTTTGATATGTTATGCACTAAGGCATAGAACATATTCATATTTTGAGTTCTTTACTTCCATGTTTTCATTATCATAATGGTTGACCAGAGTCAGTACTAAATCTAGACCCTGATCTAATATTGGGGAAGTAGTGACTTGGGGTAGTCCACTATCATATATGCTTTGCATCTAATCAGACTTTTGATTAACATCAGCCCTATTCTAAATTCATGTCATGTTATGTGTCCCAAGTTTGTGTTAATTATTTAATCAAAATTAGATTCCAAATTATATTTTGGGGTGATCCCATGATACTAATACTTCATGTAACCTTTATTTTTCTTAGTTCTTGATATAAGATACTAAAAGGTGAATGTGGAGAAAAGAGTAATTATAAGTGGTACAATCAGATAATTACTTTGTAGGGTGTGGAGTTTGACAGCTACTCTATATGGGTTAAATTCTGATGACTGATCTATAAGGGTAGAGTCTAGTGGCTACTCTACATGGGGAATGATTTGATGAATAGCAAAAAAGGCCACATATTCCAATGGCTACTCTATAGGTATCAAATTCCTCTAGATGCAAAATAGAGCTTAGGGTCTAATGTGGTACTTGGAGGTTACAAAATCCAAACAAACCATGAGAAGATGAAACCCCACTTACAAAATGGAGAAAATAGATAAGAACAAGCAAATTGAATGATCAATTGTCATGTAAAAACAATAAAAAAATGTAAGGCAAAAACATGGGTGAATACTAAAGTTTGATCAAAGAGAAAGCAAGAGCAAAGTCCAAAAGGAAAGAGAGGGGAGATGAAAATTAAAATTGAGGATGGATTAAATAGGGGAAGGATAAAAATAACTACACATGTAGGCATCATCCTTATTAATGGAAATTTTGATAAGTTGTCAAGGAGTCATTAAATTTTAATGGCTACATAGTAGTTTTTAGAGTCTAATGACTAAAAAAAACATCTGAGTCTGATGGCTACAAAGTAATCAATAGGTTTCTATAGCTACAAATCAGTTGTCTAGTTTTGATGGGATTTGAACATACAAACAAACATGTGCTTCAAAAAAATTATTCCTCTAATACTTCTTGTCTCGCTTGTTTTCATAAGTAAAATTTCACTTTTATGACTCTTGACTTGACTTGTTCATAAATATTTACTTGGGGTACCCAAATTTTCACCTAGACTCAAATTTAGGGACAATACATTATTTTTATAAGAGCCTTAAAATTCATTTTATCTACCTAGGATGATACACCTATATTTGTTAAGTTTTTTTATGCTTTCAGTCACCTTCAAACTTGCATAAAACAACATGTGTATCTTCTTCATTTTTGAAGCCCTGGCTCTTGGAACCTCAATTAGTATACCTTGTAAATTATTTTGGGTTGAGTTATCCTTTAACACCCTATGTATCCAAGTGTTGTCTACATTTCCAATACTCTGAAGAGGGCTCAAACCACATGTAGTTCTCCCTCTAATGTGAGTGTGTGGAAGATCATGTGGATATCAATCTAGATGTTATTTCACTTAGGCCAAACCTTGATACAAGCATGTAGAATAGAAATTTCAACCTTAATGTACTTTAGATTTACAATTATTAATGAGCTAGAGTTGTGTGCACTTTGAAAATGTTTTTTTCTAATAATTAATTCTTATCTCTAAATGTCTTCAAAGGCTTTGTATATATAGAAGTATCTAGTTTGAATTATGGAATCAATTGGTGTGTAAAAGTTAACGCAGTGAGGTATAAATTCTAAGTAATGATCAAAAGGAAAATGTGCCCAAAATAAAATCAATAAGGGTTCCTAGACACTTTCATCAATATCAGTCACTACCATTATAAGTTAGTATCTATGATTGATGAAATCATCTAAGAGTTGGGAGAGTGCCAAAGTCAAATACAATGGAACCAATGATCATTATGACATAGTAAATGAGACTAAAAATGATAACACATGTCATTTAATCAAGTGATGATATAATAATAATAATCCAAATATGTCAATAAGAACCTTAATTTTTAATTGAGATTCAAAATGTACAAATTCACATAAAATCATAGTGAAAAAAATCTTGTACTAATTATGGGTATCTACAATAGAAAAGAAAACATTCTTACAGGGTTTATAGGTGCATTGGATTTTGATTTAAGAGCTTCAAGGGCACAAAAATTATATACATACCATCCCTATTTTACTTTGATATCTATGCATATACACATTAAAATGTTTCATAATGCAGACACCTAAAAATGACCCATAGGAAATTGTTAGTCATAAAATTGCATGATCATAAGTCCTTTTGTAGTTTTCAGTTATTAGTCTAAGTTAGGCATTATTGGTGTTTTTCATCATGTCCCCCCTTCTTTTATGTAGTGGTCCCCCAATATGTATTGAACATGTTTATAAGAGTGTGGGTGTTTTGGGTATGTTGGTGGTGCTTTGTGTTTTGTGCTCCCATATTGTTTGATTTATCAATTATCTTATGTTTATTTGCACACCAATAGAATCCTAATTTGAATTTAATAATTCTATAAATACATATGCATCTCTATATCATCCAAAAATCCATCTAAAATTTAATGTCACATAAATTTATTAATCATTTATAAATATTCTAGATAAATCAAGCAAGTAGTTAAATAGCATTTATTATTGCTTTGAAGTTAATATTAGTGACACATTGCATTACAGGTTTTCCTAGCTAAAGATTTATTATAATTATTGGATTTTTATTTTTATATTATACATTTTTTAGGGGTTTGAGAAATATAAAAGAAATTTCAACTTTTGATTGGTATAATGCAAGCCCCAACACATATTTTTTCTTATCATTTTCAAGGTTAGCTTCCCAATTAGGGTTTGGAGTAGTGTAATTTTTTATTGATTATCACAAAGTTTCAAAAAATTATCAAGGATTTTGAAGCCCCAAATCTGACAAACTCAATCATAAAAAACATTCATGCATGCCTAATACTTCCCATAACCATAGTCACTATAATTATGGTGCCTAGAAATGTAACTTGAAAATTTGGATAAGGTCCATCATTCACCATGATTTTTCAAGGTCTTGTTGTTTTTCCATAAAATCTTGATTCCACTATTAGACATTAATGGCTATCTTGAGGTCTCTCGCTATGCAATCTACATTTATAATCCCTCTTTTCATGTTTATTGCTCTAGATTTAAAATATTAATTAGGTTTATTTTGCCATTTTATATTTATTTTAGGCTTAATTAAAATTTTATAAATTTTTACACCAATAAGATACTAAAATGGCCATCAAGAGTGTCAGTGGATTATAATGTCTACAAGTGTATAATAATTAATAAAAAAACCTTAAATTTGATGTGCATTTGATTATCATAAGGTATTGTTTTTATTTTAATGATAAATCTTAATCATGTGATGGAGTTTAGAACCCCTTTTTATTTATTTATTTGAGTCTATATAATAGTATCTATATGGAAGTATCTATCACCAAAAAAAATAAAAAATGAAAAATCACTGAAAAGGTAAAATTAAATTGATATATGTGAATGTATTTCAAATAAATTTATTTAAGATATATGTACTAATATATATTGATGTGATTGAAATGTATTTACTCATAATACATTATATTAAAAAATAATTTAAAAGAATTGATTAATGATACATAAATAACATATATTTTTTATATGAGTAAATATCATGGGTTTTGCAAGGCCCCAAAGCCTTATACAAGGGAGAAAATTATAATCAATAAAACACTAAAAATAGATCTTCCAAAGGCACAAAATGGACAACCAACAAACAAAGATCCAAATAAAAATCAATTTTATTAAGCACAAGGCACTAACAAGACTCAAACAAAATTGAACCCTGCTCAGAAATAGGGGAAACCATCAACAAACAAGTTGCAGAATAACCCTCAATTATCAAAAAAAGGGCAATGAAAAGTCAACATCCAACCTACTTTATAAAGGATAATGACCTTCCTTTCCCATGTCATTTTTGGGAATGAAAAATCATGTTTGATGGTTTAAGGGCCTTATTTAGGAGCACCTTTTTTCCATAGACTATAGTGAAACCCTCCCTATCTCCCAAATTTGACTATGAATAGAGAGGAACCATAATGTCAATCAAAACAATGGGCTAAAAACTTGCATTGTAATTGAAGCTACCATACCTTTTGAAATAATAACCTTTAGTTTTGCATTGACTCCATCTGAATGATTCCTTGGTAAAGTGTTGTCAGTCTCCATATCTGGAAGATTAGAAGTCACCTCATGAACTTTAGGATGTTTTTTATTTGAAACTAGATCTTTAAAGGTTGATTCTAAAGCTAAATCATCCTTTTCCACTGTGGTTATCCTTGCACAAATAATTTTCCACTTTTATTTTGAAATTGCTACATGATATAGCCAAATTTCCAATCCCAAAACACCTATGACATCAAAAAATAGCTCCCTCATAATCAAGAGATTAGGTCTAAGAGTAGTCTCCAACTTTCAAATCCATATTAGATGGTAGTTCTTTAGAAACATCTAAAGAGATAAGGATTCAAGTAGACATGGTGTGAGAACAATTTATATTGGAATAATCTATCATCAAAAACTCCCCCAAAGTATTGCCAATAGCTTTCAAGTAAGATTATACCTAGAATTGAAAAGGGAAGTGTGACAATCAAACCCATATCAATTTAGAGTTAAAAGATTCAATGAAGGGATTGAAATATGAGTACCATAAATTCATCATGAAAATATTTTTATCCCAAGCCCACACTTTATATAACATCACACTCTTATCCTCTACGAGGTCAAAAATCACAATAAATAAAACCTTGGCATAAGGGTAGAGTTTTGTCTTAGCTTTCATAATGGACTGCCAAACCTCAGTGATCCAAGCATGGGATTAATGAGTTTTGACCATAGGCCATTGAAATGATAGATTACCCATCTTGGCTAAGAACAAATTTTAAGTTTTGAGCACTACCTTGAATGCCTCCCATTCAAAATAAATAAAAGGATTTTTTTTGGTTGGTTTAAGCAAAATCATCATGAGTTTAAGAACCTTAGGTCATGAAACCAACTCCGTGATGGATATACAAATATTTGACTTTATGTGTCCTCCATGGTTACCCTTATTATAGAATTTAGCCTTCATAATCACCTTCCCTGAAGGATCCTTACTTCTAGTGCCCAAATATATCTTGCTTTTAATGTGGTTGTCCCCTACCATCGATGCCTTCTCTACCTCCCTAATATGATCACATCCTTCCACCTTCATAGTCTTCTTAATTTTCAGATACTAGACTCAACAACCAGCTAGGGATGTCCCCTAATTGGAAAATTTTATTTTTGCCTCCTCTACCTATTCCAATTTCAATTTTTCTCTCTATGTCACATTCTATTTGTAAAAACCCACTGAAAACCTTAGGCTCGATAGTCATGGGTAATAACAAGAGTCTCCATAGTAATATCCTTCTTATTAGTATATATTATATTTTCTTTTTTTATTACTTTTATTAAACTTAAAATAAGCTAATTTAAAGTTAAAATTATAAATTTTTTTTTCCTTTATATTTAAAATTTGATTACATAAATATCTTAAAATTTTAATTAACTCTAATGGTAACTAATGGGTCCTCTTTTTCATTTTTTAAATTTTATCTTGTAATTTTCCTCATGGCTTTGATTGAATGAAAGTGGATATATTTTGCATCCACATGTCCAAGGTGTCACCCACATCCCCCAAACTTATTCCAATGACTAGGGATTTATACCATGTAAGTAACTATTCATTTTATTATAAGTGAACTTACACACTTAGGTTGGTTTGTTTCAAGTAGATAAGTTCAATATAGGCATTGAGTAGGGTTTTAAAACCCCTTGATAGAGAACATGGGAGATAGGTTCAAAGAAATAGGGTTTTAGAAGCTGAGGGAAATTAATGAATCTAAGTAAGGTTTTAGAGAAAGTAGGGGTTGTGTGCAAATAAGAAAGATAAGAGAAGAAGCATATAAGTTACCCTCTCTATATATGAAGTTATCCTATTAAAGAAACACATATCTTAGATGAATAAACTAATTCAAATGGAATTTAGAGAGAATCAATATCTACTTTTTATATTTAGTGACCAATGATAGATAGTTATAACACTAAGGGCATAGTAGAAAAAGAGTTGGTCCCCATAAATACACACACAAATTGTAGCACCAGAGCGAATATTGGAACATATAGGGTTAACAAAGAATAATCATTTGTATAGCTATAAATGATATGGTTTTCACATAATACCAGTTCTTCATCACAACCATATGTAACATCCAGAGAAATGATCTCAAAATTGATAGACATCAATATAAATAGTACTAGGAGATATTAAGGTTCCAACTAGTTCAAGCGAGGATAGTGGCTATGAAAAAGAAAATTTTTAAATTAACAACAAAGGATATATAACCATATAAGTAAACAAATCTGATAATAAGGAACATGTAACAATGTTGGCCACACTGATATAGAAATCTCAACCAAAACCATAAGTAGGTCAGGGGAAAGAAGAAGAAAGAGATGTGTAATTCAAACAATAAAAAAACATAATTGCAAGGATAAAAACACATGAAATGGAACAAAAAAACACATAATATTGGGTGTATAGGTCACCAAAAATAGATCCAATATGGTGAGGAAACTTATAACTCCATAATGACTCCCCTAATTTGGTCATAGAAGTTCTACGTGAAAAAGCTAATGAGGTTGAAATAAAGGATAGAAAGTATGGAAGTGAGGGAGAAAATAAAAGATATTAAAATGGAAGAGGTGATAAACACCAAAAAAAGGCTAAAAAGGGACAACAACATATTAAAAGCATAAGTGGAAAAAGTTTAAAATCTTTAAAATTTTGGACAACATGAATGTCATGCTCTCAAACAAGCCATTCACTCTCCAACAAATGGCAAGGTAGATTATGAAAAAAACAAATTCCATGTCAATTTAAAAATTATAAGAAGCACTACATAACATAAAAACATGAGTAAATGAGCTAAAAAATAAATTAAAAGAGGGTAAGATGTGGGCACAAATAGTGAAAAAGCTACTAAACAAATAGGATGAGTTGATAGAAAGGCAAGTTAAGAACCAAATGATAGAATAAATAGAATGACATGATAAACTAGGAAGGATTTTATAGAGAGGCAAGTCAAGAGCCAAATTATAGAATAAATGGAATTACATGATAAACTATCAAATATAATCATCAAATTGTTAAAAAAATATGGTGAACAAAGGATACAAGCCACTTAACAAAGGACTTCCTATTCGACATGTTATAATGGAAAGGTTGGATCAAACAAGAAAAGAAAAATTGTTAAGTTGAGAGAGGGAGGAAGAGATAGGCATATTCAACTCACAATAGTGAGCCTTGAGGATAAAACAAGGGTACAAAGAAATAAATTCATATTGAGAGGATCCTACTATTATCTAGATGAAGACTTAACCTCCTTACAATTATAAGTAAGAAATAAGGAGTGGGAAAAGGTGAAGGCAATAAGGAATGAAGGGATATGGGCATACCTAAGCAATGGAAAAGCCTATATCATAGCTTGAAAAACCCAAATCAAATAAGTAATATGGCATGCCAAAGAGAATATTATGATGGTGATATAGATTTGTAGAGTTTGCCCTTATAAAAGAGGATCTGGGTTAGGTCCCATATCCAAAAACAAAGATATAATCATTCTGACCAAAACACATGAGGATGATCGGTGCAAGATGTTATTTTTTATGGATACAAGAAGGAAAAAATATGGAATAAAGTAACATAAAATGGGAAGGGGTGTGGGGGCATAATGGTGTTAATAAAGGAAACATGGGTAAAATCTATCATAATATAAAAAACAAGATGAAAATAAGCAATACATTTGGATAAGAATCATAGAAAATGACACAAACATTTAAAAAGTTGCATGTTATTCTACACCAAAGAATTCTAAATTCTATAAGAAATGTGATCTAGATTGTGAAGACCCATACTCATCCCTAACAAGGGACATCTCAATATATAGTAATAATATCTAATAGGGAACTTTAATGAAATAACAACAAACATAAATCAAACATTATATGAAGTAATGAAGATCTAGATATGAATCATCTCTAGATGGTAGAAGAAGAAAATCAATAGTGGACTTGTCCTTCAGATGATGAGCATGGGGTGATCACACACTTTAGAGAAGAGTTATTAGGATAAAATAAGGAAATAATATGGAATAAAGTAACATAAAATGGCAAGGGGTGTGTGGGTGTAATGGTGTTAATAAAAGAAACATGGGGTAAAACTATCATAATATAAAAAACAAGATGAAAATAAGCAGTACATTTGGATAAGAATCATAGAAAATGACACAAACATTAAAAAAATTGTTTGTTATTCTGCACCCAAGAATTCTAAATTCTATAAGAAATGTGATCTAGACTATGAAGACCCATACTCATCCCTAACAAGGGACATCTCAGTCTATAGTAAATATAGAGATTTTTTTTTAATAAGGAACTTTAATGCAAGAAAAACAAATAAAAATCCAACATTATATGAAGTAATGAGTATCTAGATATGAATCCTCTCTGGATGGAAAAAGAAGAAAATCAATAGTGGACTTGTCCTTCAGACAATGAGCATGGGGTGATCATGCACTTTAAAGAATAGTTATTAAGATACAAGAATGCAATTATATGGAATAAGGTAACATAAAATGGCAAGGGGTGTGGGGGTATAATGGTGTTAATAAAGGAAACATGGGGAAAAACTATCATAATGAAAAAACAAGATGAAAATAAGTAGTATATTTGGATAAGAATCATATAAAATGACACAAACATTAAAAAAATTGCTTTTTATTATGCACCCAAGAATTCTAAATTATATAAAAAATGTGATCTAGACTGTAAAGACCCATACTCATCCCTAAAAAGGGACATCTCAGTCTATAATAATAATAGAGATATTTTTCTAATAGGGAGCTTTAATGTAAGAACAAAAAAAAATCCAAAATTTTATGAATTAATGAGGATCTAAATATGAATCCTCTTTGGATGGCAAAAGAATAAAATCAATAGTGGACGTGTCCTTCAGATGATGAGCATGGGGCGATCATGCACTTTAAAGAAGAGTTGTTAGTTTTATGAAGCATACACATCATGATCATATGTATGGTATGATTAAATGGGAAAATTAAGGTAATTATACATGTAAGACACACAATGGGTAGAGTGTAATTAGCTATGTTATGTGCTTATAAAATTATATACCTGTAATATAATAACTAGAAGTGGAAAATTATCCTATGGGTCTAAAATTATATCACAACCCAATTTATATGAAAAAACATCTACAAGAAGACAAGCAACATAATAAGTATACAGGGATCAAACAAATTAAGTTATCATTCAAAGGAGACATACTCTTTATATAGGAAGATCCACAAGCCTTCAAAGTGGTATTTAATAACAAGTTGTAAGAAGAGGAAAGTAAGATAACACCTGACATTGGTATAGATTACACTAAGAGGGAGAGGTTAATGAACACCATTTAAGAAGCTCTAAACACATGCAAAAGAGATAAAAATAAAAATAAGGAAAGAAATAGCTCCCAAAAAAGTCATGGCACAATGAAGAATACAAGAGAACATATACACTATTAAAGGAACTAGAAGGTAGAATAAAAACAAATAGAAAAATGTATGAGCAATTGGTGAGGGCAAAAAATAGGAATATACAAGAACTAGGAGGAAAGAATTGGTGTACTTAATGAAACATGAACTAAAGATATTTTAGAGGGAGCTCCATAAGGAAAAAAAGTAGATATAAAATAACATAAAAGTAAAATAATGGCTATAATACTAAAATTAGTTGTATGAATTTGAAAATGAACAAGATGCACCTTCCACTATCATTGTTAATGAATAAATTTTCACGATTGAAGACATCATACAAGGGATTAAAAATCTAGAAATGGGGAAAGTTTGAGACATAGACATTCTTCAAGGAAAACATCTAAATGGGGAGTAGATATTCTAGCACCTCAAATCAAAGAAAATTTCATTGAGGTCATCCAAAATGGATTCCTAATAGAGTGGACAACCAACTTAACCATTCCTTTGTTTAAAATAAAAGATGTAAATAATACCTCAAATTATCAAACTATGATGGTAATCTTATTTTTTAAAAGACATTTGGGAGCATGATAGAACGTAGGATTAATAGTTGGGTAGAGGAAGAAGGAAAGAGAAAAGGGGAAAATAGGTTTGAGACCCAAACACTCAACTATTGATCATTGTGTCACACTTAGACACCCAGTTGAAAACATTTGAGATAGAAAATAGGATGTATTTTGTTCCTTTGTAGACTTTAGAAAATCATTTGATACAATATAAAGGAGTAAATTATGGAGTATAATGGAGGGGGTAGGGGTCCCGATGCATTATAAAGAAGTAGTTTAAATAATTCATGAGCAATTCAAGGTAATAATCAAAACATAGGCAATGTTTTCCATGTGTTTATATAGTGATATACGCATTAATCAAGGTTGTCCTCTTTTACTAACTTTATTTGGGTTATACATTGACAAGCTAGAATATAGGATAAATAATTTTAGAATGGAAGGCATCCACTTAGCTAAACATGTGGTGAAACTCTTGCTTTATGTAGATGACCTAATTATAATGGTAGAGACATCCCAAGATTTAAGAGACCATCTATAGGCTCTAGAGTTATTTTTTAAGGAAGTTAGGATGCAAGTGAACAACTAAAAAACAAAAATTATGATTTTTTTAGTGAAAAGGAAGTATCAACATCTTGACTTTTAGTTTTTAGGAAAACCTCTTGAAGTTCTATCAAATTACAAGTATATTGACTCTACTTTCATGATAATCTCATATGCGATACATGTAAGATGAAAAGAATACAAGGAGGGTGGAGAGATCTTTAAATGCTTCAAAATAAGTGTAGGAATATTAAATTATGAGATTGGAAGACCATTGTGGTCCTATTTTAGTTATTTATCATACTAGTGGTGTTGTATGGCTATGAGGCATGGGTTAGTAGAACGACAAGTTAGAAATGAAGAGAAATAGAAAGAATCCAAAAACATATAATCGTAAACAATTTTAGAATTAAGGATTTAGTTCCATATGAAATCATCCTTATTGAAACATAAAATTTTCTATTAGAAACAGTCACTATGACCCAATTGTTATGTTACTTGAAGAAAACAAAAAACTTGAAGATTAGGACGTGCCCTAGGGTTGTAAGATATGAAGAGTTGCATAGGTATAAGAACACATGGATGAAGTAAAATCACAAATGGATGATTAGATGGGATATAAACCTAAATGAATGCCCAAACCTAAAAAAATATTAAAAATTTGTAAATGAAAATCTTAGGACATGAATTTGGAGGAAGAAAATAAGTAGGGAATGACAACACTATATTATAGAGTTCAACCCGAATTATGAGCATTATGATAAAACATATATAGGCATTGAAATTAAATGGAGGGAAAATATCCTCATTACTCAACTAAAAATTATTTCTCGTAGGCTCAAATGTGAGATAGCTAAATGGATGACACCTAAATAATAGTGGGAAGAGAGGGTTTGTGTTTTATGCATGTTTCAATTCATTTCTTTCATTTCTTAGTTTTGAAAATAGATAAAAGAAAGTGAATATTAAGGTGTGTATATGAATACTGGTATAATGCACATGTTGATCCATATGAATGTGGTAACTCTTTTTTGGCTAGGGAGGATAACCTACAAATCATAAGAAAACTAGAAGTGGATTTGTTAGATGGTAGGTTGAGTGGATTGCCTAGCGTATACTAGATCCAAGAAGCACAAGGCTTTATATGGGGGTTGTCAATCCACTTTTAAGATAATTAAGTCAAAATTGATATAATAAATATACTTGAATTCAAATGATAAGAAAGTAAATATGCAATAAAATAAATTATATACTTCTTTGATAGAAGATATGGCATGACAGGTTAGTACCATGCACAAGTATACCAAGGTTAGGTTCAGAGGGTCTGGATAGGGTCTGCAAATAGGTCAAAAATAGAAATAGGGGTTCAATTAGGTGAAAAGGGGAAAAAATAACAATCTATTTTTTTTTATGACAATGACCATCGATGATTGGGTGTGACCAGTGATGGTTAAGTCTGATCAATGACAGTTAGGTAATCGATGACGGTTGGGGTAATAATTGATGGTTGGTATAACCAATGATGGTTCCTAAAACTAGTGATGGTTGCCTATAAAAGTTTTTAAAAATTAAGATGGAACTGAAGATGAAATATCTAATGGGTAGGAGTTAGAATATGGATAGTTGGGTGAGGGGTGGTGTGTAGATGAGTAGAACAAGGTAGGAAAATATGATAATGAAAGAAAACACTAAAAATAAAAAGAGGGTACCTATATGATGCCAAGTGAATGATAGTTGAAAAAACCTAAAGAAAGTTGGGTGTCATAATAGTACTTGAACATTTAAAGGTCATGTGAAAAGAGTTTTGGGATGCTAAGTACCTAGACAAAGAAAATAAGAGAGCTTGGATACAAATTTTGGATCCTTAACTCCTCTAAGATCCCTGTATTTATAGCACAAACTTACTAAGTGAGGAGAGAGAAAGTTGCCAAGTTGAGTGAGGATAAATATTCCAATTTGAAGGGAAAGAAATATATGAGGTGTTCATGGTAAATTTTTTATTTTAGCCATGCACACATGTCCTATAGTTGGATGATTTTTTATTTTGCAAAGGTGAAGGCCTAACCGTCGATGGTTAGGCCAACCGTCGATGGTCGACCCCTGAGTGTAAAAGCATTGAAATGGGTCTTTAAAAAAATATGTTCAAATGGTTTATTAAAGAAAGGTGTCTAATTATGTTATTAGGTTAACTAGGTGAAGTTTAGCTAACAAAGGTTGGGAATAGGCCCTAGGTATAGGCGACATCAAAAACTAGTCAAGGGGTGGTTTTTGGGTGTCTGTATTTTGCCCCTTTTTGTTGAGTGGCTTTTAAGTCAATAATCCATAGAATAAAATGAGCTACCGACTAATCAAGGTTTGGTTTCCCTATGTATGGAAGGAGGGTATTCCCCTTCAAACTAGGAGCCAATGAGCTAAAGTTTGAATTGGGCTAGGGTTTGATAAAAGGTATAATGAAGGTCACAAGGTTGGGCATTTAAGATGCAAGTACATACACAAAATGCAACTAATTATGATAGTCATGATCACACAAAGACAAATATATCCATGTTAGTAAAAATGAGGTTGGGTTCTAGGATTAGTGATAAGGTAATTGGTCTTCAATGTTGGTCATAGTTGATCGGGTCACACTTGTCATGTGTCCTAGAAAAGGTTGGTGTTTACTTAGGTATCCAGGGTAGGAAGTACTCCCAATAAAAACAAAATGGGTCAAGTCACACATGAGGTGGGGCATAATAAAAAAGTTCAACATGGAAAAATTGGTCAAGGTGGTCATCATGACAAAAATAAGTTTGTTACAAGGTGCACAAAGTTGGTACCAACATCAAGGTAGGCGAAGGTAAATGGGTCAGGTGATTGGGTAGATAGGGGTGGCTGAGCTAACTCCAAATGTGCTACATAAGATGATGTTGCCTACATAATCTTAGAGAAAATTGATTAAACATGGAATTTAGGCCTAATGTAGTTATTGGGAGGGAGAGGGTGACTCTCGAATAGGTTAAGGTGGGGCAAAGAAGGGGTTGGCCCAGGTGGAAGTGTTGCTAGGTAGAAAAGTGGGGAAAAAGAAGGTGAACCACAACCAGTGATGGTTAGGGCCAACTAGTGATGGTTATACAACCAAAGATGGTTGGGGTTAGATGTGACAAATGACAGTTAGGGTCAACCATCGATGGGTGGTTGAAAACCCTAAAATCATTATAAAAATTTAAAAGGAAAACATTTATCCTTATTTATAACTTGGCATTGGGCAATTGGTAAAGTCTAAGTGAGTAGTATGAGTAAGGGTGGGGAAGTGTCGAGAACTGATAATGTGTCTTGATACAATGGGTGAGTGAGAGTGTGATGGTGGCATCAGGATGGATTCTAGAAAGGCACGTGGACAAGTGGTTGGGCAAGGGTTGAGGCAGTGCCACCAGTCATGAAATGAGGTAGGCCATGTCTTAAATTGGAAGGGAATTGGTAATATGGTAAAAATATAATGAGGCATGTCTAATTAAGGAATTTTGGGTTTGTGGATGTAATGTTATAGTTTTTTCTATTGCAGTGGTTTGTGTGCAAAATTATATGAGAGGTAGCTAGACATGTGTAAAGGTATTAAGAATCAATTTTAAGTGGTATAGGGGGGTTAAGGTTCATCACTTGTGATCACCTAATAGTGACCATCAATGGTCGGAGACAACTGGTGATGGTCAACTTTGGGGGTAAATGGCCCCAAGGAGACCATTGATGATTAAGGGGATCTGTCGATGGTCGAGTTGAGTTGGGATGGGGTAGGAGTTGGGTTGGGAGAGTTGGAGTGGGTAGGAGTTGGGATAGGTATATAGTTAAATGGGTATTATTTGGGTTATAGGAGTTAGGTAATGGGAGTTTAATTTATTTTATGAGGAGTTTGGAAGGTAGTATAGGATTAGAGTTAGGGTAGGAGAGTGGGGAGGTGGGAAGGGTAGGATAAGAGTTGAGAATTATTAGGTTTAGGATGGGTTAGGAGTTGGGTTAGGGTAGGAGGCATGTTGTTAAATATTATTTTTGGGATGGGTTATGATTTGGGTTAGGGTAGTGTTAGTAATTTTACCTATCAAGTCCAAATTACTACTCTTATCATACAAAACTTTCCTAAAATTAGTCATAGCATTTTAAATCTAGTAAAACCAAGGAATTTTGGCCTAAAAATCACTAATTTTGGTCAAAAGTTTCAAAAATGGATTGTAAATGGGTCATTATCATTTCAAAATAGCATTGTCAAGTTCAAATATGCAGACAATCCATGCATATGGATCAATTTTGAGATAAAATTAAACATTATGGGAGCTACATGTGGTTTCAACACATAAAATTTTATACACAAGTTCATTATGAGTTAGATAACCTTTTTAAAAAGTTTCATGTCCATTAGAAAAGTCAAGATACTTGTTGTTTTGTAAAAGTCCTTAGCATGTCTGTTAGAGATCACCATTGGAGTGGGCATCATTCTGGAGTGCCACAAAGGTTTATAAGTCTAGTTAAAAGTTTTAAAATCATGGGATGATTTTTTTACATCATAATAATACCTTTAAATAGTTTTAAAACTCTAAATTTTAAGAAAACCATGCTCATACAAGCTTTTGCAAGCAAATAGGCATAAAGGCCAAAAAGGGTTTTTTTTTACTTTTCAAGAAAAATGTGATTTTAGAGTGTTTTTATAGCATGTTAAAGACTCAATTATAATTTTTTTATACATTTTTAATAATGTTAATAGCTTTTTTCATTTTAGTGAAATTTTCATTTTTTCAATTCTAGACACCCTTCCTAGCCTCCTGTTTAAATGCTCATATCTCTCACCACGTGTGGATTTTGGATGAAAAATATTATTATGTTTTTATTAATCCTATTTAATTATAATTCATGAAAAAAATATACCATTTAAATGTTTTTTTTATTTCTTAACAATTATTAAGAGTGTAGGCAACTCAGAATGCAATCAAAACCTCTCAAGCAGATTTCTCCACATGATAAATTTTTATATATTTTGCATGGAAAACCAATATTTATATGGATTTTATATTGGTAATTTTAATACACATTAATGTAAAAAAAAATGTATTTATAGGTCTGTACTTCATGAACCATCATTTTAAAAATTTAGCTTCAAAGCCCGCCTAAACCCTCAAAAAACTAGTTTTACAAAAAGTTTATTTTATTGCCATAAAATAATATTTAATAAACTTTAAATATTTTCATATTTAAATTAAACTAATATATTATTCCATAGATTTAAATTTTATGCATGGATATGTATGAATGAGGGCAGAAATCATGTTTTTTGTGTAAAAAAGCATATAAAATGAAGTACAAGACACTCAAATGAAATATAATAAATAGAGATAAAATAATAAGACTTTTTATTCATCCTAAATTTTTATTTTTTTCATAAATAATCTCATAAGTGTCCCAACAAGCTCATTTAAAATGGCCAGTCTGCAGGAAAATGGAGCAAAATAGGCCTAGTCAACCCTATTGACTGAATGGCGACTATTTTCTCATCAAAATAAAATATTTTGGTGATGAATAATTGTTTTTCAGGTGAATTTTTTTTTTCTAGGTTTAATTCTTATTATTTTAGTTTTAATGGATTACAAATTCAAGAAGATAGGCTATTGGGCCTAATAAGCCTAATTGGTCAATCAAGTAAAAAATGGAATTAAAAATATATAAAATGAATTAATTTTATATTTACCACATGTAATATATTTTTTTAATTTTATACATCATTCTCAATTCAATCCACAAGTTTCAATTCATGCAAGTTGAGCTCAAGTTAAGTTAACTAGTCCTTAAGGGTCAAATCTCTTTGGTTGAATAGTTTGACTAGTTTCATGCATCTCACATGGTTTTCATGAAAGATAAAGACTTTAAAGAACTTCAACTCACTATAAATATGGATTTATATTCTCATTTATTACATTACTTTCATTCAATTAAGGTTGATAAGTCAACATGGGCCCACCACTTCTTAATTCTATGCCAAAAATGAAGAACATGCAATTTTTGAAGAATTGGAAGATTTTAAAGCCTTTATTTAATTTTGTAAAAGGATTTTAGTCTTATTTTAACTCAAATAAGCCTAATACTTATCTTTTTCATGTGAATTTGTCTTTAATTAAGTTTTTATACTTATATATTGGCTTTTTGGAAGCCCTTTTTCAAAAATTCTTGAAGTAGAGAAGAAATTGTAATTAACACCATTTATCAAATAAAGAAGATTTTTTGCATATGTTTTTTTGGATCAAAATAGAGTTTAATTTGATAGTTTACCATCATATAATGTTCATCTAATTTCCCTTTTTATATGTCCTTTCCACACCTATCGTGAAAATCTCATCCTCTATAGGTCATTTGAAGATCTAGGATTTGAATTTGCTTTACAAACTTCTTTCAAGCCTTCTTTTGAAATAATGATGTTCAGGATTGATTCAAAAAATTTATTTTAGATTAATATGTGTGTCTTACTCATTTTTAAAAATATTTGAAATAATAATAAACATTCAAGTGCATCATCCCATTTAGATAGGACTTTTCATTTCAGTTTTCCCTTTCCCTTTTCACCCCAAAATTATAGATCATATTTAATTGACAAATCTTAAGGGAACCAACCCTCTCTAGAGGTTCT